>CM026395.1:32368379-32451176 GCA_014843695.1 Archivesica marissinica | reverse complement strand
TGTTATTCTGTACATCATTGATTCAAAATAGATGTTGCTAGGCCTTAAACAGTGTTAATTAACATTTAATTATAATAAATTTAATATTTTCCCACTATATATTGCCATTCGCAAGGGGAGTAATTGTTCCGCAAGGGGGTCAATATTCCATGACCGACTAATAACCCGAGAGACATTATTTTGAGGGGGGTCACTATTCTATACACCAGGTTCAATACTCGGTCAGGCCACATATGTAGTGTCGTAGAGGTAGGCGTCTCACACACATTGCTTAGTACTGTTAACCGCTTAGGTCGGCTAAGACTGCCCAGTCAGGTCGGCTAAGCCTGCCTAGTCAGGTCGGCTAAGCCAGCCTAGTCAGGTCGGCTAAACAAAATTAAAATAGTGTGCATTATTCAGTTATTTGTACAAAGCTCATGTAGATTTGGGTTAAATTGGGTTGAAAAATGAGCCAGTGTGTGGTTTCGGAGTTTCGAAACATTTACAGTCACATTACAACTGATAACACAGTGACAACCGTTACAAACAAGTCACTAACATCATTACTGAATAATGGAATGTGATAACTGCTTCAATTAATAAAAAGAATAAAACCAAACAGTAGATTTCTAATATAATTATTTACCTCATTTAGCTAGATGTCAATAAAGTAGGCTGTTCCATCAATTGACCGCGTGTATTCGTATCCGGTAAGCAAGGATAAAGCATACACCGGAGTAATCTATATAGAAATTGGAATATCCCCTTCACAGACACACTTTATAAATATCTATAGGTTCATACATGTCAGATAATACTGATAATTAGCACAACTATTGAAAATAAAGCGAATGTCTCTCATTCCTCACGACCGCTAAAATGTACCATTATAGATCATTATGCGCATGCGCAACTTCCAGTTCTTACAGGGATGTCAATTCTGTTAAGACACCGGCAAGCCAATGTCAATTACAGCAATCTACAGTTGTTGGGCCTGTATGTTCTGCTGATGTTTAATGCAATAGATATTGTATTGCATTGTATTGTATATACAATAACAAGAATTTATATATTGTGTTTTACAGGAATACTTATTTGCTGCAGATGGTCACATATGTTCGGTTGTACTGTATCGTTACGTATGTGAAACTGATCATTGTACCATTTATTGTGATTTGTATGGAAAACACTCAATACAGTGTCTTGAATGTGTTGGACTATTTATTTAGTGAAATACATGCCATGATAGAGAGCAATAATATTTGTATTTACTGTAGGCTACGCGGGTCAATTTGGTTTAATATTTAAACATACATTCTTGAACACAGTAGTTGAAGTTATACTTCTCCGTCATTTTTCAAATTTCTAACTGTATGAATAGTGAGAAGAAGTTAGGAATAAGTGACTTTTTCCCAAGAGTTCAGCCAAGCTTATTCACTGACTGCCTGACCCAAACAACTATCCATTAATTACATATTTAAATTATGGAGAAATATTTCCCAACCACTTGACCTGTTTACTCATACAGATTGGCGGTAGTTTCAATGTTCAATGTTCAAAATAGCCGTTATCCATTTTCGATCATTAGTTTATTTCCGTTAATAACCTTTTTCGATGTTTAGAGCAGATATCACAATATAGCATCCCCTCATGTAGTTTATAGATGCGTAAATCCTGAAAACAATTAGCTACATATATGGTTACCGCCCGTCCGGCGGCGTCAGTGAACATGTTCAAGCGTCTTCTCCTCAGCACCCATAGGGTCTATAGTCACCATTTAAGATTTAGTATTTACTTGTCATCATGGTACAAATTCTTCCATCTCAAAATATTACAAATTCTTCGGAAAATCTACCACCGACATTTAGTATGATTGATCAATGTACAATACAATGATATTTATAGTTGTTGCATGACACCCTTATGTGCATTTGCTCAAGTTGTTAAAATGTATAATTGCTTATGCAATTGCATGTACATATGTATTTAGACTATATAAATTATGTTCATCAATGTTTTATGATTTGCATCTTTTATCTGTGTAGAAACATTGCGGTCATGTACTATGATGATATTTGTAGTATTTTACTTGCATTAAACATGTTTATTTCTTAATCTTGTTATTAAGTGATTCCCTGGCGTAAATCCCCAACCCAGGTCACACATGATAACACAGACTGTAAATGTATTTATAAACATGGACAAAATGACTTGGTAGCAACATTTTGTCAATATATATATTATGTCTTAATGTATTTTACCTAACCGCTGCTTCCCAATTTTTAATTTCCATTAACTGCTACTTTCTTGTCTAACCTTTTCATCCCTATTTACAGGTTGAATATACAAATGTAGGTTTCCCCTACCACCCATCACCACTTATGCAAGTGACCTAGCATATTGAATATACATTCAGATTTAAAGGCATTCTTTAGCTAAATTGGTTTATATGCATGTAGTCAGTGCAACAACCCTTTCCTACAAAACCGTCGACATGTTTGCTATATTGTCGTTTCTCGTGCTTAACAGTAAACCATGCATAGTCATTCTTAGTATAAATAGTCCACACGTTGGTTGTTTTATATACAGCCGGATCTGTAGCCCAGTGGTAACACACTGGACTGGTAATTGCCCATCTGACCCTAATAAAATTAACAATATTTCAGATGGGACGTTAAGCCGGGGTCTCGTGTCGGTGCTTTACACCGTGCACGTAAAAGAACCAGAGGAGATTCTGGAATTGGTCTCTATCTGTATCATGCACTGTCCTCCAACATCTAAAATGACTAATCTCTTCAGGAGGCGTCGCTCATATGGGCAACTGGTAGCGACGATAAATAAACGTAAAACACACACATTTGTTTTATATGCCTGTTGTATAGCAACGAGGCGAGTCTCTCGTTTATAGTCCATCTGAAAGATTTGATATTGATAGGGTCAGGCTCATCACTTTCAGATGATGTTTATTTTAAACGTTTTAGAAAACTTAGTCGCCCAAATGCATATATGCGATGGCGACCTTTAAATATGGGAGGGGGGATGAGATGTCTTTCTAATATATGCCTCCATTCTCTAACACCTACATCATTATTTATAGCAGATGAGGATTACTATGGCAACAATTGTTGTCATAGCTTTTCTTGTTAGCTTTCAATTAGCGACTGACCCTCAGTTTTACCATGTATATGATGCTTTGACTGCATGTAATGATGTCGGACAGACGGATCTGTAGTCCAGTGGTAACACGCTGGACTGGTAATCCAGGGATCGCAGGTTCGATCCCCCGTCTGACCCTAATAAAATTAACAGTCTTTCAGATGGGACGTTAAACCGAGGTCTCGTGTCGGTGCTTTACACCGTGCACGTAAATGAACCAGAGGAGACTCTGGAATGGGTCTATGTCTGTATCATGCACTATCCTCCAAAATCTAAACTGACTAATCTCTTCAGGAGGCGTCGCTCATATGGGCAACCGGTAGCGACGATAAATAATCGTAAAAACACACATAATAATGTCGGTATCTGTGATACAAGTCTCCTGTAATGTTATTTATTGAATGGCTATGTAAGGTGTTAATTTGATATGTGTTTATATTTTCTGTATTAATGTACATAAGTGATGAAAAATCGATTAATCGACTAAAGCATTTGAGACCGATTAACAACACTACACATTATACGCAAGTCAGATGTGTTTGCAGTGTTTCTAGACATAATACATCAGGAATGAGATCTCGATCGGGAGCGATTATTATAGTGGTGCAAACAATTGTTCGCTATCGAGCTAAAATAAATTGGTATATACTATGCATTTGATGTCGTATGGCACAGCGGATTACTCTTAGACTACAGTGACACCCCTCAAAACCGGAACCCCTCTAAATCGGAATTCCCTCCAAACCGGACAATTTTCGCGGTCCCGATATTTTCCCTTCTTTGTTCATTGTAAAAAAACCTCTCTAAACCGGAACCTCTGTATTAAGTTTGGAACATAAGTAATGGTTTGCATAGCCAGTACTCACCTGTGAATAACGTCACTGTGTTTACACACTGTATTCTTCTGCCAAATAATACAGTATACCAACCTTCAGTTTGCAATGGCCTGAATTCTTATACCACATCTTTTCTACACATCAACTAGTCTGAAGTCTTCTCGAATCACATAATTTCTCAAAAAATACAAAAACTATACCCTGCCTGTCATGAAAATGCATTTTTATCAACAACAAAAAAGAACTATATTAGTTATTGGGACTACATTCGACATTAGACCTCGAATACACTTCTGCCTATTTACGTCATATATATAATTGACATATATTGTCTCGTGCAGCCAAATATCCGAAATTAACAGGGGACAACTCTTACAGGGTTCCCACAGACTGTTGAGACTGAAATTCAAGGACTTTTCAAGGACATTTCATCGTTTTTCAAGGACTCGTTAAATTCAGACATATGGAAATGTTGTAAGATTATTTATTTATATTTCTCCACTAAATAACATGCTGAATTACTAAATTAAAATGGAGATGACTATGAATACTTTTGTTAAGATATGTGTTCTCATGATGTTAAACTTACACAATTAAGAACAGGATCCAGCATCATGTAATGTCTCAACACGTTACATGTCCTTCAGTTCTTCAAGTTTTCCTGTCAGTTCTCGTTCCAACTTTCCAATCATATCTTTCTTATCCTTTGCTGTTCTACGTAGAGAGTTTGCTTGTGTGACAAATGTCATTTTCCCAGTAGATTCTGCTTTCTCACTCAACTTATCTGCTGTACTATGTAGATCTGCCATGTCTGATTCAGTCCTTCTCTTCTTTTTTTTCAGTTCATCAATTTCATCCAATACATCCTTTCTCTTGTTTCTTTCTGCCTCTGTTTTCCTTTTCTCCCTCTCTGCTTCAAGGTACCGCTCATACTTTTGTCTGGCCATTCTGGCTGAGAACAGCAGTTCCTTTGACAACTCAACATTCAAAATGCTGCCAGCATTTTTCACGTGGTCACAGACACGTCTTTATGCAACAAGGTTTTGTTGTTTGAGGTTTTCAACCTCTACCTCTTTGTTGATACTGAATCCCCTTTCCACTGCCGCTTGTCCATGCGATAATGTTAGCAGAATTTTCACAACTTCAAACAGCTTTCCATAGTGCTCCGTGTGTCCAACCATACACTCATAAAACAGTTCATCGACTGACTGATGGACCTTGTTGAACCCTGCAAATCTCTCTTTTCCGATTATGGGAATATTGTCTAGCAACAAGGTGTACTGCTGTACAATACAGTCACAGTCTTTCTCTTGTACTCGCTCAGCCATCAACAACAAGTTCAGTAGTTTTTTTAACTTCTCTGTGCAGATCTCCTTCTCTGTAGCCATTTTCACAGGGTTAAAGCAGGACATGTGCCTGACAAACGAGTAGGAAATGGGGCACTTATGCAACATTTTCTTCAGCAATTCTACAAGAAATGTTTTGGCTTCCATTCTGAAGTCAAGCAGCTGCCTGTCACTGACTTTTGCCTCTTTCATAGCTTTCGCACTAGAGAATCCAACGTCAACTTTCTTGTGGTCTACATGAATTTTTTTCTTATCACTGACGTCTATTTTTACTAGTCGTTCATCATTTGCCTCTTCAAGAACATCGCTTTTTATGAACCTCCTCATCAGAGACCTTATAGCCAAGCAGAGATCATCACTCAGAAAACACACCATCGGTCTGTCAGTCTGGTAGGTTGCCAGGAATGGCTGTAATTGCAATGCAATGCACTTGAAGTAGTGAAGCTTTGGTACCAATAATTTGTCCGCAATAACTTCTTTGATCACTTCGTATGTCTTACAAGTGGGCCTACTTATCTTCTTTGTTTCAGCAGCCTCTACAAACTTGACTATTTTGTCCATAATCAGTATCGCTCTCTCGCATACAGGTACATTTTCCAACCATCTGTGGTTCACGAATTTCAGAGGCATCACAGAGGTACCATTCACTTTCTGGAAATCCTCCCTCCTGGCTGGTGAGTCTTTGAACAAGTAGTACAAACTTGACAGGAAAGCGGCGATCTTCCAACCGGTAGCTTCGGCCCCAGTTTTGAATGAATTATGGACTACGTGCAGTCCACAAGACCCTATGTTAATGACATGGGTTCCATAGTCGGTCTTGATTTGTTTTCGAATTATATCGAAGAATTTCCAGTTAACATTGGGGCCGTCCATGCTGATTTGTATCATATTCGGAATGTTAAGACCACTTTCCAACACGGCACGTGTGAACTGTTCTACCATATCCTCGTTGATAGCATGGCCAAGAAATACCGAGTTCAAGTACCGGGTTTCAACTCTGTTCCTCTCTTCATTCCAGAATCGTATAATAACATCCATTTGTTTCTCCTGCATCTTCTTATTAAGACTTTCATCAAACATATCACAAATGGACCCAGAATACTCTTCTTCAGTAACTGCTCAAAATGTTCAGACAACCCAAACACAGTTAAATATGCAGACTTTGTTTCACCACATGCAAACTGCTTTGCTATACTACTATCAGGAAACATCTGCTTGAAAAGTTTGTCTGTGTTTTCAGATGAATGATATGATTGATGGGATGTAATTAACTTTAGTGTCCAAATAATTTCTGCTCTCAACACGTCATCCTTAGTTACAAATGTTTGTATACTACTGGAAGTAGATGGGGTGGGTGGGGTAACATTGTGTACATCAGCCTGACCAGGGACACTCATTTTGCTGGAAGAAGGGACAGGTCCAAAGAAACTTGTAATTGATGAACTTCTTTTCGATTTAGATTTATTCTGTTCGTGTTTTTCACTTTTTGAATGTGAAGTTAATGCACTCTTCCCCATGGTCGAAATGTCAATTATTTTATCACAATACGAACATAAGGCCTTCCTTTTGTCAGTTTTAATAAGTTTCACCCAGTTTCGGAACGTGGGGTCGCATTACCAATTAGCATTATACACGCATTGACCCTTGGCTTTATTCATTGTGCCTACTGACGCTAATACACAACTTAACAATGGTTTGTCTCGCATGGGTTCCTTCTGTACATAGCGTATAACGTAGAAATCCGAACAGTTCCAAATGTACTGTTGTTGTTTCCGGTTTGCCTTAATAGCACAAAGAGGTGAAAACACTGCAAAGTGCAGCCGCTATCTTTTGAGGCCACACCTAATAATTAACTCGGGACGGACGCATTGTTTGCCCATCACCCGGCCGAAATTGGTGAATTTTATTAATAATAAAATATTTTAGCAACAATTCAAAACTTGCATGCGATTCAAGCACACGCTATGGTAATTTAAGGAGTTTTTCCCAGGATTTAAGGACTTTTTAAGGACAAAAACCACCAATACCAAATTCAAGGAGTTTTCAAGGACCTAACACAAATTCAAGGAGTTTTCAAGGTCTGTGGGAACCCTGTCTTAACTTCACCTTCGCTTACTATCGATAATGGTGTTGTGGATAGTTCGAAATTATCAAGCACCAACAATGTCATGCTAAAGTTGCACATATATAGTCTCCTAAAATGGTAATGTACTAAAAGAGGACACAAACAAACTAGTTCTGTAATATTGTTTCGATTACGTCATCGAATATAACTATGTTATTTAGTAGGAAGTAGAGTAGACGACGCATGCTATTAAACACAAATGCCAAGGTTAGGTTTCACGAACCAGACTAGAATGAAATTATATAGAATATCCTGAGCGATTATTGCTTAGCTCGCTAACACACATTCTGTGACACTTGCTTAGTGTTCCAGTTATGATGCTACCTACTGTGGCGTCCGTGGTCCAGTGATAGAGCGTCGGATTTGGAATCGAACGGTCCCGGGTTCGATACTCGAACAGGCCACGTATGTAGTGTCATTGAGCAAGGCACCTCACACACATTGCTTAGTACTGGTTAATCGCTTAGGTCGGCTAAGACTGCCCAGGAAAACATGTCTAGGTCCCCGAGAGGGGTTTGACATTAACAGAACATACATACATACTGTGTACTATTTGTATACCCTATAACATGCCGTCATTGTAGTACATGCCTTTACACGTATCATGCTTACCCGTCTTTTGCCTGCCTACCTTTTGCTTTTTTATGGCCTTTTTGCCTACCTGTCAGCCTATCCAAGTCAAGTCAATTCAAGTAAATTTTATTTACAAAGTCGGGCAATATAACAACATAACATTAACACCGACGTATACATAATACATGTTAATACATACAACGTTTATAATGTATTAATTAAATAAATAAGTATCACATGTTAATTATTAAGTATCACATGTTAATTAGTACACCTTGAAAATGTACTATTAGGTAAAACATGGTTAAATGAGAATATCTCCCCAAATGCCAATATGGGAGGAACTGATCAGCAACTTGCTCACAGGGTGAATTAATGGTCTGAGAAAAAGAAGACAATATGTAACCTATGTTATACTACAAGATGAGCAGGAGCATTGTTCTCCATGCCAAGTATTGATAAGTGATCGGAATTGTTCAAAAGAGGAGGATTTTCTAAATTCATCTGGCAATGCGTTCCATAATTTGGCAGCAGCATACCTAAAATACTTCTTACCATATCCGCCTACCAAGACATGCCTGGTCACTCTATTGTTTGTCCTGCACATGTGATGACTTTATTTGTCAGCCATTTTGATATGTAAGTATATGTATATAACATAGCAACTAAATAAAACGTGCAGGGGAAACGAATAGAGTTGGTGTATGTTCCCATGCAATTGCAGTCGCCCATGCATAATAGAGTTGGTGTATGTTCCCATGCAATTGCAGTCGCCCATGTATAATAGAGTTGGTGTATGTTCCCATGCAATTGCAGTCGCCCATGCATAATAGAGTTGGTGTATGTTCCCATGCAATTGCAGTCGCCCATGTATAATAGAGTTGGTGTATGTTCCCATGCAATTGCAGTCGCCCATGCATAATATAGTTGGTATATGTTCCCATGCAATTGCAGTCGCCCATGCATCAAAGGTACACATAAATTAACATTGCAACATTAGGGTAACTATATCGGACTATCAGCTAGGATATAAAAAGTGTTTGTTTATTATAGATAACTAGTTTTACTTTTCAAATTCAGTAAGCCAGAGGCCCATGTGAAAATACAACAAACATAAACATGGATGTAATACAATGACGCAACAAGAAGACAATGTAATACACACAAGGAATACAATATACATTCAATCATAAATCAAGACATTAATGTGTGTAATGGCTATATAGATAATCATTATCATTTAAAGAATCGTGCGTACATTTCTAGTTTCGTACAACGCCCAAAATATACGTGTACATAGTCATACGGAGAAGGTGTTTAACTATACAACCACATAGTTAGGTATTATCTTCATTGATGCGTTGCATATATATAATAATAATGTCCATTGTTATTTAATATTGGAGTATTACATTTAGTCCTATGCTTAAATGTACGAAATTAATAATTTTAATTAGAAAGATCTTGTTATATAATTGTGTGTGTTTAAGTAAGATATAAACTCAACCTGATCAATAATAGTTGGGAGCTACGCGTATCGGAGCGAGGCTTATATCCTATATATATTGAAAGTAAACCTCCATTACAGTGCATAATGGACGTATCGTATTTGTGACAAGTAACAACTTTACATTAACATGTAGAATATGTATATTCAATATATATATATATATATATATTAATATATTATATATATATTGATTCAATGTATAATTAAACATTGAATAAAAAAGCACATACATTGTAATTATATGATAATTTTGATCTCAGATGAAAACTCAAATAAAGAGTAATAATTATACACTCATATTAATCCTGATCGTAATTCAAACGCTTTAAAATGAATATACTTATATTTTTGATAACAGGCTTACTTTTACTATTAAAGAGTTTGCAATTTATGCATACTCGGATTGAACCAGTAGAATCTTGAAATGTATTTCTTTCGTAGATCGTTATATAAGGAACATTCAATGATAAAATGGTACTCGTCTTCGAGTATATTACATGACTTACATTTACGTTCCTCACGCGGAATGCTGTGTGGACGATGCCATCTGCCAGTTTCAATACAAAGGTTATGTGAGGACAACACCAATCTTGCCATTGCTACTCTATATTTGCATGGTAAGTCGCACTTCAGATAAAACTGAAATGAAATGAGACTACAGATTTGTAAAAAGTACTTCGTGATGAATTTTCTATTCTCGAGTTCCAGTTTTGCATACTTTTATCACGTAACCGTTGTTTAAAAAGGCTGATAAAAGCGTTAACGTTACCGACACTCTGTGCTAACCAGACGTAGTGAAAACCTAAAGTGGACAGTAAATTTTGTAAAAGTGTAACCCATGAAACTTTGGTGGGATAAATGTCAGCATCAGTCCGTAATACTTCGTAAATCATTATACAATAGTTCAAATCACTAGTACTTATAATTTTAACCAATACTTAACAATTCTAACGTAACGGTTAAATGTTAAATGAAAACGCTCTAAGGCTCCATACACAAAATCATTTTGTGTGGAACGTTTCACTTGTAAAATACGTTTACAATACTGGGTGTGCACACGTTCAATGTTATTAGCTTTGTGAAAACCCCATACTTCGCAGGAATAGTTTAAAATTGGTAAAATAAGAGTTTATCAAAAAGTTCAAGTTTGTGTTTAACAGTGACGTTTGGAAAATTGTATAAATACTTGTTGAGCTCTAAAATGGCTTTCTGTGCTTTAGATGCAAGATTTACTTGTGTTTCGCTAAATGATCCTCCTTGAGTAAAAACAATACCTAAATAGGAAAACGATTTAGCAATTTCAATTGGGTCACCATTAAACATAAAATATAAATTCCTTGGTAAAATACCGCCTTTTCTGAAAACAACAACCTTTGTTTTTTGTACATTAATTTTCAATTTCCACCGTACAAAATATCTAGACCACGTTGTAAGCCGTCGGCTGAGTCTGAAATAATCACAATGTCGTCTGCATATAATAGAATGAACAGTGTTGTCATGTTCATTTCTATACCGTCGAATCCATTTAATACCATGTGTTCTTCAAGATCATTTAGGTACATAGCAAATAGGAAAGGAGATAAAGGCTGGTCTTGTTCCTTATATAACGATCTACGAAAGAAATACATTTCAAGATTCTACTATTTATAACAATGAAAATGATCGGTAAAAACTGCCACCAAAGCAAGTAGCTTAAACTTTATTTATTTTACAACGATTGCGAAGCAAGTTCTAACAACTTATATTAATAATTCTCGTTGACGCGGATGAAAGCGTAAATGTGGTCATTCGCGTGGGAGAAAATCGGAGTACTCGGAGAAAACCCACCTGTCCGATCTGGCGACCACCGTACCATCTCACATACTTCCCGGTCCGAGAATCTAACCCGGGTAACATTGGTGAGAATCGAGAGCGCTAACCACTGCAATAATCGGACAGCAATTAGTTTGAGATTGATGATGCATAAACAATGTAACCCAGTTTATAAGCTGCTATTGTAGGCTATATGGCTACTAACGGTGGTGAGCATACACCAATTGTAAATTCAATTTGATTAATTGTGCTCTTATTAAGGCTCGTCTATCCTGCGAAGATACACACAGCGAAAATACTTCCCAAGACGTCATTCTCGCTGAGTGTTCGTGCGCGTAATTTCCAAAATGATTTATTTGCCCCACAAGTGTCTTGATTACATCTTAAGAAACGATTTCGATTGATAGTTGATATATTCCGTCAATATGCTGTCTTGTTGCTTGATTTACGTCATCGGTAGGGTAAATTAACATGTCTAAAGTAACATCCGGTATACCATGCTGTGCGTCTACTATGGACCGTCTCTAGTATCCAAGAATACTTCCTGGTAAATAAGAAGTCAATAATACGGGTGTTACATTGCATTCAATGTATCGTATCGTGTGTATCTAACGTAGATACGGTTGCAAATGAAGTCATCTCTGGGGTAATTAAAGCTGGCCCCGGCCCGTCGTGTGACAATACTAGATTCTGTTTTGATAGTTTACATATTTGGATCTAACGTTTCCTTATTGCTACATTAAAATTACAATAACTCGATGCTGTAAATATATGCGGATGTTTAGCAACACCAAGTCCAAACATTTGCCACTGCTGTTTAAGTATTCAATAGTTTCTCTACAATTTATATTTACTGAACACATAAACTCGCCATTACTATTCGCCAAGCAATTTGTACCATTTAAACGTACTCCAACATGGGAAGGGATTCATATAAGCTTTAAGCTCGTTTCTCGACCCATATCGGTTCCAATGTATAAAAATTGTGTTTATATAAAAATTATGTATATATGTATTTGATCCGAATAAAATATGTCTAAACTAAAATTAAAGCTGGCTAAAATGGATATTGTAAATATGTATTTATTAAGCTCATTATTTTATAGCAAAATATTACGTCTTTCCATTAAAATACGATTGCTGGTTTTGGCACATAATTTAGCAATATCTGTATTAGACATTACATATGCAAACTGTTCAGAGAAACTAAGAGTGTTGAATGATGTATTATTCTAACACGACCCAGATAATAACATACATACTTGTAGAGTAAAATCTCCCTCGGGTTATTCTGCGATATACCTACCTTGAACTATGCTGCGCGCGCACCGTGTTTTGGCTATTCCATTTATACAATGCGTGTAAAGTTTTATGAATGATAGTCACATGATGTTTGTAAATACTACCGTGCGAATTCGCGGAAGTGAGCTATTTTTAGAATCAGATAATCTCTTGTCCGTCTTGTTATTCTGTTAAGTAACGTTTCAGTTACTATTCTGTACAGTTTTATTTGACAAAATAAATAAAATTATTGATCAGTTACAATTTTTGTTCATTTATGCACTAGATTGATATTTTCCATAAAAAATAACGTCATCACCCCTTACGGGGAGATAATTTCGAAAGCCAAATGCACGGTGTTTGAAAAAAATACTCCTTTGATTCTCGTATTATTAGAAGTAAGTCGTGTTAGAATCGAAATAATAAGTATCAACGTGGTATATCGCAGACATATTATTTCTTAAATAGACTGCGCATATAATTTACACGTACAGTTTACCTGTACATCTAGTTTGGGACGCATTTGATCGATGCATGTCTTATTGTAACTCGGATATTGATTGGAAATGTACTGTTGTTTTGTATGCTATATGAATGTACACTGATGAAACAGCAATACAGAATATACATGCAGTCAGTAGAAACACTTAACTATGTGTACGACTTTCATTCCTATGGAAATTGTAAATGAAGACATGTCTGACACCCAGTCAGTTTGGAATAGATGGATAACTGATATCGGCTCTCTTTTTATTGGCAAGCCAGATACATGTAATAGTACTGGCGGGGTATCTCATGGTACAACAAATGTATATGGCAATGAACCACCAGTTCACTTTAGTGATGATATTACTAGTATTGAAGTGAACTTGGCTGTTCATAGTGCCAAGTGAGGTAAATTTATCGTGTTTGATGCAATTCATTCGGAAGTTCTTAAACGTGATGCTTCTGTTGTGTTCCTGTATGCTATGTTCAATGCTTGATTTAAGAAAGGTATTACACCAAACATTTGGGGGTAACTGTGTGATTAAACCAATATCTAAATCATCAACTAACGACCGGCGTACCACCATGTCTTACCGAGGCATAGCACTTACTCCTGTCATGTGTAAACTATAAACTGTATTGCTCCATAATAAATGAACGCTTAACTAGCTGGGCTGATTGCGGATGAGCAGAAAGGTTTCAAGAAGAAGATAAATACTAGTGATCAAAGTTCGTCCTTGACAAGTATTATAAACACAAGAACGAAACTGTTTGTCTCTTCATCGACTTTCGTAAGGCATACGATGGTATAAATCTTTCTGATATTGGAGTTTCAGGTAAATTACGATAACAACGACGATAGCAACGACGATAGCAACGACGATAGTAACGACGATAACAACGACGATAGCAACGACGATAGCAACGACTATAGCGACGACGATAGCAACGACGATAGCAACGACGATAGTAACGACGATAGCAACGACGATAGCAACGCCGATAACGACGAAGTAACGACGATAACAACGACGATAGTAACGACGATAACAACGACGATAACAACGACGACAATAGCAACGACGATATCAACGACGAAATAACGACGATAACAACGACGATAACAACGACGATAGCAACGGCGATGACAACGACGATAGCAACGACGATAACAACGACGACGATAGCAACGACGATATAAACGACGATAGCTTTCTGATATTGGAGTTTCAGGTAAATTACGATATCTATTAAATCACTATACTCATCCGTTGACCTCCTGTGTCCGCCTCACCAACTTCTACATAGATTGGTTCATTGTTCACTGTGGTCGACGTCAGGACTGATTATATGCACAATTATTGTCTGATTGTAATAATGGTTACGATAATTGGTTGACACATGTTAAACAATTACTAGACTAATATGGGTTTTCACATATCTGGAATAACCCATGTAATATCAATGTTAATCATTTCTTATGTATATTTAAGCAACGTGTTATTGATTGTTTCATACAAACTTGGATTACTAATAAGTCATCTAGTAATGTACTCGAATTATATAATAATTGTAAACATGATTTTAGCTATGAAACATACTTGGATATATTACCTTCCAACTTGAGATTATTTATAACCCGAATAAGGACTTCTGCCCATTCACTTAGAATCTATACTGGTAGATTCTCTAACAATAGAATACAGAGAAATGAGCGTTATTGTCAATGTTGTAATGTTAGAGATATTGAAGATGAGTATCACTTTATTTTAATTTGTCCGTGTTACTCATATTTGAGGAAAGTACTTATTAAAAAGTACTACTACACGAGACCAAGTATGTATAAATTGTGTTCTTTAATGAACAGTGATAATAGAAAGGTTTTACTAAGCTTGGCTCGATTTATTAAGAATGCTTTAAACCATAGGAACTCAATATTGAACGCTTTGTCTTCTTAATTACACAAAACAACTAACTAGAATGTTCATCCTCTATTTTAAATTATATTACAGTAGCTATACGATAGCTTTATTGATCACGTGTTTATTTATATGTAATTATATGTATATATTATGACTATGTACTTATGTATACGTCATAAATAAACTTATGTTCTGTTCTGTTCTGTCTCCCTCACTAATTAACTGGTATATAAATGATTTAACTATGCACTTAAAGTCGCTTGGAATTAATGTTAAATATGGTTATGAAAATATATGTATTCTTTTATATGCAGCTTATATAGTTTTATTAGCAGAAAGCGAAAATGATCTGCAGATATTACTTGACGTACGCCTATGTTTGGTGTGGTAACAACGATATGATCGTAAATGAAACTAAAAGTACACTTCAAACGGCGGCTATCGTTTCCAAAAGTAAACCTTGTATTTCATTGTGGTAACCATAAGCTACTGGTGACTAACACAATATACTTATTTGGGACTTATTCTAAATGACCATCTTGATTATGATGTTACTGCGAGGCGGCTGCAAAGAGTGCCAGTCGTGCACTGGGACTATTAATAGCAGCATCTAAAATAGTAGGCGGTTTTCCTTACAGTGCATTTACAAAGTTATATAATTTACTTGTGTGGCATGTTATAAGTTACGGTGCAATCATTTGGGGGTACTATCCCGGTCGATCTCCTCACGACGTGCACGTCGTGACCCGGGCACATTCCGCAGCAACAGCGTAGGATTCTGGGATCTTCTGGCCGTCGATCATGCAAAGGGAAACTCGCCAGCATGTCGATCCACGGCTATGGCACATCAGGACAGATCCACCATCTCTTCTAGCTTCGCTGGCTTTTTCGATCTTTCTCCTCCGGCGGATGGACGAGACGGCGGACCTGAGAGAGCGGCAACGGTCGTGGCATCCACGCTCACATGAGTAACTATTGATTCGTTTGCGACAATCGACGACCAGATGTCTAACTGTCAGATCCGTATAAATGCTGCTGCGGGGTGACTAACAGTGAGGAGGGTGGCCCTCCAAGGGACCACGTACAGACCAGGCCTTGTCACCCTGGCACGGAAAGAAGTAGCCACCTGAGGATGTCTTCGTAAGCTCCACGGAAGTAATCATCATAGAAGACGGAAGTAATCGTCGTAGAAGACGGAAGTAATCGTCATAGAAGACAGAAGTAATCATCATAGAAGACGGAAGTAATCATCATAGAAGACGGAAGTAATCGTCATAGAAGACGGAAGTAATCGTCATAGAAGACGGAAGTAATCGTCATAGAAGACGGAAGTAATCGTCATAGAAGACGGAAGTAATCATCATAGAAGACGGAAGTAATCATCATAGAAGACGGAAGTAATCATCATAGAAGACGGAAGTAATCATCATAGAAGACGGAAGTAATCATCATAGAAGACGGAAGTAATCATCATAGAATACGGAAGTAATCATCATAGAAGACGGAAGTAATCATCATAGAAGACGGAAGTAATCGTCATAGAAGACGGAAGTAATCATCATAGAAGACGGAAGTAATCATCATAGAAGACGGAAAAAAATCATCATTGAAGAACCAGCGAAGAAAGAAGAATCATCTTAGGATCAACATTAAGTACCGTAGAGGATTAACCTACGTAGAAGACGACTAACCTACTTAGAAATATTCGGTCGCCCAAATGCTGTATTGCGGTGGCGACCTTAAACTAGAGTATTATTGTTCGTTCGTTGGGGGTACTAAACATGTATCATGCATTGAAGCTATTCATGCGTTTTCTATGCGTCGGTAAATATATAATGCCCATAATGCAGCCTTAATGTGTGAACTGGGTTGGGAACCCACATTTGTTGTCACTATCTTTGTCAGATTGCGAACACGTCAATGTTGTACCAGTAAATAACCGGCGAAAACGAAAGCACTCATTTGCGGAAATTGTGAGAATAAAACAATTGACATAATATTATGAACGATTCATGAAAACGAAAATGCCGACAATTAATTAGTTTGAGAATTAAACACAAGTACATTTCGTTTGGAAGTACATTATTTGTATCTCATAAATACACCAATGATCAAAAATATATATGGTTTCAATTCAGAATAAACCATAGAATTCTTGCAACAGACTATCTACTTAAAAAATGAATATTATTAATGATGACTCATGTACATTTTGTCAAAATGAACCAGAAACTTTGTTTCATTTATTTTATGATTGTGAAATATTGAAACAATTTTGGCAGCATCTTCAAACGTATGTCAAACAAAAATGTAATATTAATTTCCAGGAATGGGGGGAACAGATATTTTATTTGGAAGTACAAAACTGGATTTGGTATTAAACAAGCTAATATTATTTGCAAAACATCATATATACTATAGTAGAATAAAGAAACTTAGGCCGAACATAGAAAACTTTAAGAATCAAATAGTCGCCAACTATAAAATTGAAAAATATGCCCCAAAACGTCAAAATATAATGCATTTGAAAAGACATGGGACAAATTAAAAAACTTAGTTAGTTCAGACACTTAGTTACATAATCTGAGCTTTTGATCTGCTCTGTTTACAATATTTCCGATATGTAATGAAACTTTCTTTATCCAACTTTTCACAATACACTGAAATAGAATCTTCCACCACCCTCTTCTATAGTCAACCCATAAACATGTTTATTTTTTGGATGCTTAGACAGAAATCCAAGTAGTCTACACCAACAACCTTTTATATATTTAGCTTCCACCCCCTCCATCCCCCACCCGCCCCCTCCCTCACCACCGTCAGATAGAAAATCTTGTATTAAAGGCAAACTGTTTTTTACAGTTATCCAACTAATTTAAAGCGACATTACATTGCAAAAAGCAATTAATATCCATTTGTTCACGTACGAATACATAGCTACTACAAATGCTTCCGAATACATACGAACACTCGAATGAATCAATAAACAGTATGTTTGTGGTCTAAATACTTTCAAAAGTGAGAGTAGCTTTTCATATAACGTTCATCCACACTCCTATATTGACTTTGGTTGTCATATGGGTCAATAATAAACGCATGATACTGTCGCTTAGAGATAGTTTGACTAAGATTTGTCTACAAATAAATATGCATAGGCACAAATGTGGGATATAACGGTAAATCTGTACCATGAATAGTGTTATTTGGGATATACGTGGTGTATTACGCATGAATGTCGACCCTATTTACATGATTTTGTTATGTCAACAAACAGCGTATATGACGTTTGTTTATTTGCTGAAATATTCAGTTTTTGAGGCAACTATTTGGAAAACAATTATACCATATAATAAGAAATTGCAATCTGTAGAAATTTGCTTTTTCACTGATGTAGTGTCGCTTTAACTACTTTGTCAGAACGCTCAGTTTTACAAGAATATGATTGAAATAACATGCTTATGTAGCACATTTATAACATAAAGATACATTGTTTTCTTTACCAATCAAGTAAATACTAAATGTACATACTGTAAATAGTAGGGTTATCTTGAACATGACATATGTTTTTATGTAAATAACAAGGTTTATTTAGACTTGAGTGGTACATGTATGGATTAATCGATTTTCTCTTGTTTTTTTGAGAATTACTTCGATATTAAAGACAAAGTACACGTTGATAATTTAAGCCAAGTAGGACTCCTATTTAAAGTAAGATAATTATTAGATTACCTATTATGATGCTACACACAATTTACTATTTTTTCTACAATGTTTAATGTAATATCATTAGTAACTGACAAAAAAAAGTATATAAGACAGTAAGCTTTACTAAATTGTAGATAGAACTTCTTTTTGTTAAAATCCTAAAAACACCCATTCATCAAGTATTATTTTCATATACATGTATTTCGCTGTAATATATCTTTTTATTATTCTTTATGCTTGCTATATGAAATACATGAATCAATATGTGCAAGGGGTAGTGGGGATGGCTCTCCGACTCTCTAATGTTGACGGGGACCAATAAATGGGCAAACTTGTTTTGCTGAAATTACAATTTATTTTTTATTTGTATCTGTTTTTCATTGAATTTTTAGATTAAAAAAAAGAAAAGAAAAAAGTTTAAACTTTATTTATTTTACGATTGCGAAGCAAGTTTTAACAACTTATATTAATCACTCTCGTTGGCGCGGATGAAAGCGTATATGTGGTCATTCGTTTGGGAGGAAACCGGAGTACCCGGAGAAAACCCACCTGTTCGATCTGGCGACCACCATACCATCTCACATACTTCCCGGTCCTAGGATCGAACCCGGGTTGCATTGGTGAGAAGCGAGCGCGCTAACCACTGCGCTAATCGCTAATCTAATTTTAGATTAAGTGGCCGTATATCTTCTGCACTGTAGCTTGAGTAGGTGATACTAGCAGCATATTAAAAAAGTTGGCTTTGTGAGATATGAATGACACAGAATTCCACCCACTATCATATTGATAGTACTTTATCGTGATACGTATCACGTGATGACCGTACACTCCCTCAGTATTAGTCGTGATTAAATCATGAACAATCGTCATTGATCGTGCATGATTATTCGAACTGTAGTGTGGGCTCGATTTCAACCATTAATACACACGTTGCCACACAGTAGTAATGACTGGACTTATTAATGGCTTACGTGCAAGAATGTTTGAATCTACATATCTGCTTTTCCGAAAGAGATGGCAGCTCCAGAAAATAAAGGGTGATTGGTCGCCGCGTGCTAACCTTTGTCTTTCGAATTGTCTTCGCTTCGATCATCGTGCTAACTTTTGTGATTTCAAAAAACCGTAGTCATTGACACAACTCAATGGTAGGTCTTGTTATTTAACGAGATGTACAATTATTCAAAGATTCTTTATTTTAAATCATCTATTTTTCTACTACTGCAACATGTACTAACCTGCGCATCACTTGAATGTAGTTTGAGACATTCAGACAGTGGTCGTCTAAGTTCCAACATTAACCAACATATTCAGAGAAATAAATGTGTGTCTTGTAACATTGAATGCGACACAAGCTCCACACCAGTGCGAGAAATAAATGTGTGTCTTGTATCATTGAATGCGACACAAACTCCACACCAGTGTGAAAATTCAAAGCAATAACGTTATCAATTTTATCCAAGCTAAAATACATCGGTTTATCATTATCTATGCAAATAGCATCACGTGAACAAGGGAATTGCTGACATAATATCATTTGGTCTTTTATGCATCATCGAACAATCCTCCCTCTTGTATTCCTTGGTCACTATACTTGAGGTTTATATATGTACGCATGGTAGGCTATTTAGTAGTTGCAGCACTTCCAATCGGTGTGTCGCTTATTGTTCATATGCCTCTTATGTATTGCTTTAAGTTTATTTATACGCCGCTACCGGTTGCCCATATGAGCGACGGGCAGTTTACCTAACAACACCTTTTCTGGGCAGGCTCCAGCCTTTAACCAGTACTTGGTGCACCAACCTCCGTATTAAAAAACTGCCAACGTTTTCATATAAAGATACACAGTCTGAGATGGGGCTCGAACCGGTGACCATCAGTGATGATATGATAGAGTGGTATTCTAGTCAGCGACCGTAACCACACAACCACGGAGGCGGACTGGACTGTATATGCCTATTATTGAACCTGACTATAGTTTTATACCTTCAATTGTTACTTGGCGTGTCATTATTGTTATCGTCGTTGCTATCGTCGTCGTTGTTATCGTCATTGTTATCGTCGTTGTTATCGTCGTTGTTGTCGTAGTCGTTGTTATCGTAGTCGTTGTTATCGTCGTTGCTATCGTCGTTGTTATCGTCGTCGTTGCTATCGTCGTTGCTATCGTCGTTGTTATCGTCGTCGTTGTTATCGTCGTAGTTGCTATCGTCGTTGTTATCGTCGTTGTCGTTGCTATCGTTGTTGTTATCGTCATTGCTATCGTCGTTGCTATCGTCGTTGTTATCGTCGTTGTTATCGTCGTTGTTATCGTCGTTGCTATCGTTGTTGCTATCGTCGTTGTTATCGTAGTTGCTATCGTCGTTGTTATCGTCGTTGCTATCGTCGTTGTTATCGTAGTCGTTGCTATCGTCGTTGTTATCGTCGTCGTTGTTATCGTCGTCGTTGCTATCGTCGTTGTTATCGTCGTCGTTGCTATCGTCGTTGCTATCGTCGTTGCTATCGTCGTCGTTGTTATCGTCGTCGTTGTTATCGTCGTAGTTGCTATCGTCGTTGTTATCGTCGTTGTTATCGTTGTTGCTATCGTCGTTGTTATCGTAGTTGCTATCGTCGTTGTTATCGTCGTTACTATCGTCGTTGCTATCGTCGTTGTTATCGTCTTTGTTATCGTCGTTGCTATTGTCGTGTTATCGTCGTTGCTATCGTCGCTGTTATCGTCGTTGTTATCGTCGTTGCTATCGTCGTTGCTATCGTCGTTGCTATCGTCGTTGTTATCGTCGTTGCTATCGTCGTTGCTATCGTCATTGTTATTGTCGTTGTTATCGTCGTTGTTATCGTCGTTGCTATCGTCGTTGTTATCGTCGTTGCTTTCGTCGTTACTATTGTCGTTTCTATCGTCGTTGCTATCGTCGTTACTATCGTCGTTGCTATCGTCGTTACAATTGTCGTTTCTATCGTCGTTGCTTTCGTCGTTACTATTGTCGTTTCTATCGTCGTTGCTATCGTCGTTTCTATCGTCGTTACTATTGTCGTTACAATTGTCGTTTCTATCGTTGTTGCTATCGTCGTTGCTTTCGTCGTTACTATTGTCGTTTCTATCGTCGTTGCTATCGTCGTTACTATTGTCGTTGCTATCGTCGTTACAATTGTCGTTTCTATCGTCGTTGCTTTCGTCGTTACTATTATCGTTTCTATCGTCGTTGCTATCGTCGTTTCTATCGTCGTTACTATTGTCGTTACAATTGTCGTTTCTATCGTCGTTGCTATCGTCGTTGCTTTCGTCGTTACTATTGTCGTTCTATCGTCGTTGCTTTCGTCGTTACTATTGTCGTTTCTATCGTCGTTGCTATCGTCGTTACTATCGTCGTTGCTATCGTCGTTTCTATCGTCGTTACTATTATAGTTGCTATCGTCGTTGCTATCGTCGTTTCTATCGTCGTACTATTGTCGTTTCTATCGTCGTTGCTATCGTCGTTACTATCGTCGTTACTATTGTCGTTACTATCGTCGTTGTTTTCGTCGTTGCTATCGTCGTTTCTATCGTCGTTACTATTATCGTTGCTATCGTCGTGCTATCGTCGTTGCTTTCGTCGTTACTATTGTCGTTGTTATCGGTCTCTTTCTGCGAGGTTTGTAGTTATGTAATTAAAGGTATCAATGGCCGCCATAATGATGAGTTAATCGGGTAAATGTACGATTTGCCAGTCATATAACTGGAATGTTGAGTAGGGGTTTTCTCTGCCCACACCTCCACACCTTTCCTTTCCCAAATAATGGATGAATATGTTGCAACACCTATATACTTCAGTCAGTAGTGCTTTTAATCGTTCATCTACCTTGAGCGTTGTGGGGATAGTACCATGAATATACAAATATGGCATATGTAAATTATACAGACTAGAGAAGCCAACACCACTCTATATTTCACGTTTGTTTCTTTTGATAAAATCAGATAACAAAGGAAAACACATTTAGATTGATGCGCAAATTGTTTGCAATCTGACGTCTGATTTTTATCAGTAGAGTTTACGATCATGGTTTTCCATCTTTAATTTGTCGATTAAATGAGATGACATTCTGTACGGAAATATCGCATGAAGTATAGGCATAAGGAGCAGGAAGTCGATCAGAAAACGTATTCAATATACAGTGGACAATCTTGTAATAAACACTTAATGGCCGTGTGGACCTACTTCTATGCAAAATGTAGGTCAATGTAACCTAGTGAAGTTTGGTTGTAGTAGTGATTAAAGATACATAATTATAGTTTCGTACTGTATATCGGATCTGGGAGTCACTTATCACAGACGACATATGATATAGGTTGCATATACGTAAATAGGCAGAAGTGCATCCCAATGTAGTCCCAATAACTAACATAGTTTTTTTTTTTTTTTTTTTTTGGAGAAAGTATGTGACTTGAGAAGACTTCAGACTAGTTGATGTGTAGAAAAGACGTGGTATAAGAATTCAGGCAATTGCAAACTGAAGGTTGGTATACTGTATTATTTGGCGGAGGAATATAGTGTGTAAACACAGTGACGTTATTCACAGGTGAGCACTGGTTATTTGAAACATAAAATTTGAAATATTCTTGGTGTGTTTCAGGCTGATTTGAATACCTCTTCACAGTATATGTGGTATCAGAAGACATGAAATATTGGAAATATAAATGAATAGACTGTTTTTACTTTTTACTATGTATATAATAGGCAATTTATTTGTTGTTTTACAACCATAAGCCACACCATTTCTTGATTATAATTTTATAACGATACTTTTCCTTCGTAATAAATATTTGTAACACAATTTAATAAAACCTGATATATATCCGTAAAGCGACATTACATCACCAACAAGAATTTGTAATAACAATGCATTTATACATTAAAAATGCATTGTTATTACAAATTCTTCCGAAACAATTCGAACACTAAGTAGACTAACATTAAATGAATACACATTGTTTTTTGTGGTCTGCAAACTCTCACACCTGAAAGTTGGATATCATATTATGGTTAGCCGCACTGCTGCATTAGTTTATACAAATATATTTGAGCTCGATTGCGAAACAAGTTCTTTCAACTTATATTAATCACTCTCGAGACCTCATTCCTGATGGAATCCGTGAAGATGAAGGAGAGAGAAGAGGCAATGTGAAATTTAAATGCCTTGCCTAAGGGCACAATCGTAACGGCTCGAACTCCGGACCTTTCGCACCTGAAGCGAACGCGCATCCACTGCGCTATCACGACTTTCACTCTGAATTGAAGTTTGTTTATCATTGTAGTCTATATTAAGTGCAATCTACTGTCGCTTAGAGATACTTTAAATCGGACTAGTCCAAAATGAATATTAAAGGCACCATGTGAGATTTAAGTGGCAACGGTAAATGTGTACCATACATCGTGTATTCAGGACACACGCGTTGTACTACGCATGTATGTTGACACTATGTTGTTATGTCAACAAACGTCATATACGACGTTTATTTATAAGTTGAAATTCTAAGTTTTGAGACAAATATTTGGAAAACAATTACACCATAAACTAGGAAATTGCATTCCTTAGAAATGTGCATACTCACCGATATAGTATAGCTTTAACAAATACGCTTACACAAAATCAAGCCATGTAAATGAGCTATGCCAATCAGCTTGTAGTTACAGACGGATCTGTAGTCCAGTGGTAACACGCTGGACTGGTAAAATTAACAGTCTTTCAGCTGAGACTTTAAACCGAGGTGTCGATTAAAGATCCGTGCACGTAAAAGAACCAGAGGAGACTCTGGAATGGGTCTCTGTTTGTATCATTGCACTATCCTCCAAAAATCTAAAATGATCTTCAGGAGGCGGCGCTCATATGGGCAACCGGTAGCGACGGTATAAATAAAGGTAAAAGACACATGCTTGTAGTTATCATATCTCTAAATGTAGACTTGTATGTCATACACCACCTAGCAATATGTGTTGGACGATAAGTATGAAACCCCGCTGGAACCGTGTATAATTGTGCCTTTAGGCAAGGCATTTAATTTCCACGTTGCCTCTTCTCTCTCACTCGTTGCGATGGATCCCATCAGGAATGAGGTTTCGAAAGTGATGCAATTAAGTTGTAAGAACTTGTTTCTCAATCGAGCTCAAATAAATTTGTATGAACTAAGTAATAAATAGCACAACTCTCCTGTCAATCAACGTGTGTCCGTTGACGCCCTTGTCTCGCATGATTGCATACTTTCAAATGAGGCTGTTATCCAGCTGTCCAGCCTTGTGGGAGTTCAGTGGTTCTACCCGGGTATTCGTCCATGTCTGATGGGATCTTGCCCCACCAATACTAGCTACATAGTTTGTCCTATGACTCAACCTCTTGGTGCGATTTTAAAGCACACAAACAAGCTATTGTCTCGCAGTCAAAACGAACATTAGGAAGTGGACGATCATGACCGGATGTGATGTCATAGTTATGCGGTTCTTAAACTGTGTACCAGGTAACGTTGGACCATAATCCAAGAACCGTGTCTTAGTCGTGATCGTACCTAACTTGGAATTAAATAACACACACACACACACCAATATTATACCTATTATAAATTAATCGTCATTCATGTATGTATATGTTATTTTCGACAGCCATGTAATGTAACCAATTGTCGACCATAAAACTCATCTTGTCTAGTCTACATGGCCCCTTTTTAATACACGATACAATATTATGTCTAGTTCAAATGCTTCTAATACTCTCCCTGCTATTTATTAATATAATCATCAGCACAAACATCGCGCTGATTCTAGATATGACTGCCTTGTCAGCATTTTATAATGTCAATGTATTGTGCAATTTCAGAATACGTTTCTATTTTTAAGCGACCAACTGAACGATTTCGTAGCATATTGTGCTAATTGCTACTAGTTACACTGAGTACCTTCTAAACGTATACTACATTATCCAACTCAGCACAACCAAAGTCATCAACATGCATACTGTGATCTCCAATTATCGTGTGTTAGTCTGATTGAATAATCTTGCATTTCGTTTCGGTAAGATCCATTCAGGTTTATAGTGTGCGCTTATCACGGATATTAATACCGGTGCACCGGTATTATACATGAATATGTGTGGTTTATGTACATCTACATATAAATACCATTATTACCTCCAATACTGGAGAGCAGAGCAAGAAGTTTTCATATATAATTTACATAGAAATCAATACAAACAGAATGTAAAATTGCATAGAAGATTACAAATAGAAATGTGGCAAGTCGGTGTAAGATCTCCATCGGTCAGACATGACAGTAGATCACCAATCCCTCATATATAAGCGATACACATCTTCCACCGAGTCACTCTACATGTAATCCAAGATGTGTATATTATAATGCACACGTGGATAAATCATATTCAGGAGAATTCGTATTGAGTTAGATAATTAAGTCACATGCACTTATCATCAAATTCAGTACCCTTGTCGAAACGAAATACAAGGAGGACAATGTGACTTCTGATTGGAATACAATTTAAGACAGTAACATGAATAAATGTGCTATTATCAATTTCATAATAGCATCATCATTATCATTTACATTGTAGTTGTATAAACCAGACACTAGGTGACAAAATTGCAAACAAGCACTACCTGTAACGAAATTGGAAAAGGCTTGGTCTCCGAGTATGTGTAATGTGTCTCGCCATAGGCTATACCTCGTAAATTATATGCCTTTCTCTGTAAATATCATATGTATAGATATGTACTTGACGTGCATTGTACCTATGCGTTGTATAAAGGTATATATTAAAGGCAAGGTAAGAGCAATTTGGGATATTAGAACTTGTGTTGTGTATAATGTTTTTGAATATCAAGCTATGTGGATTGATCATCACAGCATGTGTTATACTGTATATATGTGTCAAGAAACTGTGTATGGTTTACGACAATAAAATTGTCTGTCTGTCTGTCTGTCTGTCTGTCTGTCTGTCTGTCTGTCTGTCTGTCTGTCTGTCTGTCTGTCTGTCTGTCTGTCTGTCTGTCTGTCTGTCTGTCTGTCTGTCTGTCTGTCTGTCTGTCTGTCTGTCTGTCTGTCTGTCCTGTCGCTCTGTCTGTCTGTCTGTCTGTCTGTCTGTCTGTCTGTCTGTCTGTCTGTCTGTCTGTCTGTCTGTCTGTCTGTCTGTCTGTCTGTCTGTCTGTCTGTCTGTCTGTCTGTCTGTCTGTCTGTCTGTCTGTCTGTCTGTCTGTCTGTCTGTCTGTCTGTCTGTCTGTCTGTCTGTCTGTCTGTCTGTCTGTCTGTCTGTCTGTCTGTCTGTCTGTCTGTCTGTCTGTCTGTCTGTCTGTCTGTCTGTCTGTCTGTCTGTCTGTCTGTCTGTCTGTCTGTCTGTCTGTCTGTCTGTCTGTCTGTCTGTCTGTCTGTCTGTCTGTCTGTCTGTCTGTCTGTCTGTCTGTCTGTCTGTCTGTCTGTCTGTCTGTCTGTCTGTCTGTCTGTCTGTCTGTCTGTCTGTCTGTCTGTCTGTCTGTCTGTCTGTCTGTCTGTCTGTCTGTCTGTCTGTCTGTCTGTCTGTCTGTCTGTCTGTCTGTCTGTCTGTCTGTCTGTCTGTCTGTCTGTCTGTCTGTCTGTCTGTCTGTCTGTCTGTCTGTCTGTCTGTCTGTCTGTCTGTCTGTCTGTCTGTCTGTCTGTCTGTCTGTCTGTCTGTCTGTCTGTCTGTCTGTCTGTCTGTCTGTCTGTCTGTCTGTCTGTCTGTCTGTAAGTGTCAAGTATAATTGTCATTTGTATTAGATTGTGTTCTTAGTATATTAGATGTTTATGTTTATGTGGCTCTCCCTGTGGAGGAAATAAAGTTATCTATCTATCTATCTGTCTAAATTGGTAATACTATATATGCGTGTTAGTTTTAGTTTATACAAATTTGTTTTATACGTGTTAGTTTTTGCCGTATCATATTACTATCGAATACTGTCGAATTATATAATATTGTGTTTTATGTAACTATAAATAATATGCAATATAAAAATGTGTAATTTAAATATTGTTAAAATAGAACGTTTAGGCGCCGATGATTCCCAAAATGAGAAATAAAGATCCATAATGCTTTTTCAGCCGTTCCTTGATGGCAATCAGAGGACGTAGCGAGTACATGTTTAATCAGGGATACTACTGAACCAACTGTTTTAATGCTGGCTATTGTTTATTTCAGGTTATTAGGTGTGAGACTCGCAGACAGTTGGGTGCGACGATGATGATTGCATTTCTTTATTTTCGCCACCGGAGAACCACGTGGGTGAGCATTCTCAGACGATTAGAATCGTGTATTTCTAGCACTGTCGTGTATTCGTGAAGTGTCTGTGTAGATGTGTAGAGTGTTGTCTTGTAGATGTGATGGTAATCAAGTAAACGTTGATGGTGCCATAAAATCGACAACTGGAGGAGGCGTCTTCCTCTTCAGGGTGACAGTTCCTGATGGTCTCTTCTTTCTGAACGGCTCTTCGTACGGCCACCCTCCTCACTGTTGGCTATCCCGAAGCAGCATATAAACGGATCTGGCAGTTAGACATCTGCTCGTAGGGCTCCAGTGTATGTCCATACAAACACCACCTCCGTAGAACAGCGGTGGTGAAGAGTGTGTCGTCCCTTGTTGCAAGGTCGACAACCAGAAGATTCCAGAATCCTACGCTGCTACTGCGAGATGTGATCCGACAGTAACGTGCACGCCGTGTTGGATGTGTAATTCAATACATGTTTAAGTACCTGTTGAATGTGTTGCATTGAAACATACACATATAATAACAAACACCATAACAATTTTAATCCTTTCATAAATACTTACTTCTTTGATTTTGTGTACATGTATTGTTTTGTGAATGCATATAGTGGAATAAATATGTTTAAACCAACACCATAACCATCATAAGAACGTTGTCGTATTTCTTTAGCCTAATATAATAATTAGTGTTATGCCCACAGTTCACTAACAAGGTGATTAGTCTACGTAAATAGATTTTATAATAATTATACGACCATGTATATTTGGAGTACTGCTATCAAGCTCAAATTGATAGCTTATTCATTTCATAGCTGATTCATTTCATAGCTTGTGCATTTCATAGCTTGTGCATTTCATAGCTTGTTCATTTCATAGTTTGTTCATTTCATAGCTTATTCATTTCATAGCCTGTTCATTTCATAGCCTGTTAATTTCACAGCTTGTTCATTTCATAGCCTGTTAATTTCACAGCTTGTTCATTTCATAGCTTGTTCATTTCACAGCCTGTTCATTTCATAGCCTGTTCATTTCATAGCCTGTTCATTTCATAGCCTGTTCATTTCACAGCTTGTTCATTTCATAGCCTGTTAATTTCACAGCTTGTTCATTTCATAGCCTGTTAATTTCACAGCTTGTTCATTTCATAGCCTGTTCATTTCATAGCTTACTCATTTCATAGCTTGTGCATTTCATAGCTTGTGCATTTCATAGCTTGTTCATTTCATAGCTTGTTCATTTCATAGCCTGTTCATTTCATAGCTTATTCATTTCATAGCTTGTTCATTTCATAGCTTGTTCATTTAATAGCTTGTTTATTTCATAGCATGTTCATTTCATAGCCTGTTCATTTCATAGCCTGTTCATTTCATAGCCTGTTAATTTCACAGCTTGGTCATTTCATAGCTTGTTCATTTCACAGCCTGTTCATTTCATAGCCTGTTCATTTCATAGCCTGTTAATTTCATAGCCTGTTAATTTCACAGCTTGTTCATTTCATAGCCTGTTAATTTCACAGCTTGTTCATTTCATAGCTTGTTCATTTCAGAGCTTGTTCATTTCATAGCGTGTTCATTTCATAGCTTGTTCATTTCATAGCCTGTTCATTTCATAACTTGTTCATTTCATAGCCTGTTCATTTCATAGCTTTTTCATTTCATAGCTTGTTCATTTCATAGCTTGTTCATTTCATAGCGTGTTCATTTCATAGCTTGTTCATTTCATAG
Source organism: Archivesica marissinica (assembly GCA_014843695.1). Classification (NCBI taxonomy): domain Eukaryota; kingdom Metazoa; phylum Mollusca; class Bivalvia; order Venerida; family Vesicomyidae; genus Archivesica; species Archivesica marissinica. The sequence continues at coordinate 32,421,475 of CM026395.1, read as the reverse complement.
CCTGTTCATTTCATAGCTTGTTCATTTCATAGCCTGTTCATTTCATAGCTTGTTCATTTCATAGCTTGTTCATTCCATAGCTTGTTCATTCCATAGTCTATTCATTTCATAGCTTGTTCATGTCATAGCTTGTTCATTTCATAGCTTGTTCATTTCATAGCCTATTCATTTCATAGCTTGTTCATTTCATAGCCTATTCATGTCATAGCCTGTTCATTTCATAGCCTGTTTATTTCTTAGCCTGTTCATTTCTATTAGATGTACATTTTGTATATACAATAAGGGAGTCAATTTATTAATAGAGACTTCAATTTCATAACTAATAAATAACTGTTTTCAACCTTACTAAATTTCGAAGAGTTTATACATTTATAATTTATAATTTTCGTTCGTTACAATTAAGCTAGATAGTTATTATGCAACATCTATATAACTCATCTGTGTAATAGGATGACAGGAGATTAGTGTCAGAGTATATTAAACATTAATTATTTGTTCTGTTGCATATGCGGGTTCATAATAAAGTGTCGACCAAGCATATACCACAAAGATATATATGCCATGGGCATTCTGGGTCCATGAAGATTCAAAATTCACCCATTGGCTGCCCAATCTGGGTAGGTGTGCGTTCGAACTGCGCACGCGCAGATCCATCCAGCACTAGCTGAAATACCCCCGATTATGGATGCATTACGCTTAATCCAGAATCTGAAACAGGTTAAATAAATAAGAATTAAAACTGTTCGTCAAATTTAAATTGTGAATTGGATCTTTTAATAATAGAGCCCGACCAGCCCCGGTACATCACGCCAAACGAGTTCCCAAACAAACGACACACACTACAACAGAACACTAGACAACAAAAGTAAAGCCGGGTCGGCAGTACAATATGCTCTTAAAAGTATAATAAGTCATATCAGCCTACTTAATAATGACAGAATATTCAGCTTCATTTAATAATGACGTATTCCATGATATAGCATCGCCTGTGATTTATCAAGACCATATTGAAATACAGTTAATTGGCATAAAACGTGCGTACATAGGCGATGTCATTCCAGTGTAATCATGGCTAGATTTCAAAATGTTGGTGGATGTATGAAGAAGTTCACAGCTTCACAGCATCGTCTTAGTTTAAACATATTTTATTCAGTTCATTCAATATATATACGGTATATAAATACAACAGGATATCTGAAATGGATTGGAAAACAAGCTGAGAGCTTATGTAAATTCCTTTCCATGAGGATGTTACACTATACAGTTGTTAGCATTGAGAGCGGTTAGTGATACATGACGGGCATTGTCTTGGGTTTCTTTAGCCCCGATTGGTCTTGGGTGCTTGTATGCGTACTTGTGATTTGTGGGGCAATTTGAAACAAGTTTTGTCATCATGCGTGCACTAATTTGTGGTGAACTGAATTAGAAGGTATGGAAAATTAGTAAATGGGATGAAATGAAATGGGTTGCTGTGACACACAGGAAAGGAAGGATGGACCTGGAATACCCACCAGGTAGTCGGATCATGCATCAAACCTCTTTGTAGCTGCAATGTAAGCCTGGACAGTTAGAAAGATGGATTTGTTGTTTTTGAATGGTAAACGATCGTCGCCATACAGAAGATTATTTGTTGTCGGTGCTCAAGGGATATTGGACAAGAGTAGGCGACGAGCATTGTTGTATCGTGGACACTGCGTAAGGTAATGCATCGCTGTTTCCATTGCTCCACAGGCACAGTTTGGCGATTCAACAATGTTTTTTCGATGGAGGTCGAAATTCCAAGAACTACATCCTAGTCGTAGATGAGCATGGAGAATCTGGAGCCTCCTGTTTCCCAGGTCGTATAGAGGAGAATATTTCTTAGGCTGGCTGAGTTTGGATTTAAATTCGGATACATTCCTGGAGTTACGGGTGTCATAAGGAAGAGAGTTCCAATCGCGGATGGTTGCTGGAAGAAATGAATTAGCATATGCTTGCGTTTTAGTGTGTATTAAAGGGACGTCAGGAACGGAACGTAGGGAGTAGGTTTGAATGGGTTGTTGTGGTATGATGTCAGAAAGATACGTGGGAGTTAGATTGTTCCTCATTTTAAAGAAGAGAATACATCTATGGTCTTTACGTCTCGATGCAAGGGTTTCCCAGTTGAGATCGTTCCGGAGACGGTTGAGGTTACAAAGCTTAGTAGCACCACTGACTATGCGGGCTGCTTCGTTTTGCACTGCCTCGATGTCGTTGCTTAATGTGTTGGAACAGTTGTCCCAGACAACATCTGCATATTCTAGGAGAGGTCTAATGAAAGAGACGTACATACGCTGGAGACTCGGGCGGGAGAGAATGTATTTGAGGGATCGTAAGATTCCAATTCGTTGCCATGCCTTGTTTAACGATGAGGTTATGTGGGATGACCACGATCCGTCGTCAGAGAAGGTAAGGCCGAGGTGCTTGTGATTGTTCACTTGTTTTATATGATTTTGATCCATAGATATGATTGGGTGAGGAAGTTTGCGACGTTTTCTAGTGAACAGAACTGACTCTGTTTTGTTTGGGTTGAATGTAACTAACCATGATTCGGACCAGGAGTGTATACGTGCCAGATCTCTATTTAGGAGTGTTGCCGAGGATACTGGATCGTCGACTATGACATATAGGCTTGTGTCGTCAGCAAACAAACGTAGTTTGGCTTCAACATCTGTGACTATGTCATTTATATAGATTAGAAACAGTAGAGGGCCTGGAATCGATCCTTGTGGGACGCCGGCGTTTACTGGTTGGTGCACAAGAAGAGGTGGTATTTGCGAGTACGACTCTCTGTTTCCTATTAGAGAGATAGGACTCAAACCAAGAAAGAAGAGAACCAGCTATGCCAATGGAACCAAGTTTATGGAGGAGACCTTTGTGCCACACTCTGTCAAAGGCTGTCGAAATGTCACATAAGACAGCATCGTCTTAACATGACGTTTTGAATAGTGGCGCTCGTATTAAATGTTATCAGACATAGCATTTGAATTATAGACCACCATTGTAAGATACAGACGGATATGTAGTCCGGTGGTAACACGCTGGACTGGTAATCTCGGGATCGCAGGTTCGATCCTCCATCTGACATTAATAAAATTAACAGTTTTTCAGATGGGACGTTAAACCGATGTCTCGTGTCGGTGCCTTACATCGTGTAAAAGAATCAGAGGAGACTCTGGAATGGGTCTCTGTCTGTATCATTGCACTATCCTCCACAAATCTAAATGACTAATCTCTTCAGGAGGCGTCGCTCATATGGGCAACCGGTAGCGACGATAAATAAACGTAAACCACACACATTGTAAGATTCTGTGCCAATACGCCCCTGTTAGTTATTTGCATGACTAGCGTGTAGTTTGTTACACACATATGTATTTATAAATAGACTTAAACACTGTCGTGACGTCATAGCTTTGTACTTGCAGTTCATTATTATTAATATTGGACTGCTGTCAAAAGGCCAGAGTATTTTAATTAGAAGGATTTCGTTATATAAGTGTGTGTGTTTTATGTAGGATATATATAAGCCTCCAACTGATCCAATATGTAAAATATTGGATCGTTTTCGGCTTATATCTTAGACTTACAGCAATTCGAACGCTGGTGATGTGTATTCAGTTGTCGCTCAAATGCATTTATGTGTGTTTTACGTTTATTATCGTCGATACCGGTTGTCCAGATGAGCGACGCTTCCTGAAGAGAATAGTCATTTTAGATTGTTGGAGGATAGTGCAATGCTACATACAGAGATTCATTTCAGAGTCTCATCTGGTTTATTTACGTGCACAGTGTATATCACCGACAAGAGCCTTCGGATTAAAGTCACATATGAAAGAATGTTAATTTTATTAGGATCAGACGGAGGATCGAACCTGCGATCCATGGATTACCAGTTCAGCGTGTTAACCACTGGACTACAGATCCGGCTGTGATCTATGCGGTGGAGACCTTAAACTTACATATAGTAGAAGCTTTGCGAAATCCGCCTCCGTGGTCGAGTGGATACGGTCTGTCATGCTGTTGAACACGACATGCACGTGACAGACACACTGGTGTATGCACGTCAGTTTTTATATCAGGTCGCACATGAAAAGCACGGTCGCAATGAGAGACATCTGTAATTTTCCATTACCTCCCTTGGCAGATAAAGTCAGATTTATTCCAAAATGTGAATAGGTCCTTTTAGTTAGAATCCTTTGTTTTTGCTGTTGTTCCCTAACCAGATGTTGCGGTATGATAATTGTGATATCATCTAAATCGTGATAATTAAGTGATAACATTATTTTACAAATAAGTACCCATTGCATATACTGTAGGAGATATGTTGAGATATAGTAATTTAATAATCAAATAAAGCGATAGTGGGATAACATTGCTAGCATGTTGTGCAAAGGAAGCAACGATAAAAACAGAGGAAAACACGTAATATGACCTATCTACTATTAGGGAGTATTCAGGGGCAGTAACTGACCGATGCAAGCATGGTAACTACGCCACTGTAAGAACTCCATAGACGCTGCTGTAACCCATACGAACGACATAGGTGTACTGGGAGCTCCGTGGTGACGTGATGCAATCGCGGAGCAGTCGTTATCGCTCTGACAACGCCATAAGGACTCCGACCGCACGATGGAGCAGTCACGCGAGGGTCGTGGTGAGGATATCATGAAGTCGCTGTTGCAAAAATGTGGCCACACGTGAACTGTTCGTTTGTTATTTTCATAGAGATGTTACGACGCTTGTCTCACGAGTGTAAGCGACCCCACAACATTTTCACCGCATTGGAAATATCGCCTGACATTGGCGCTTGTTTTGAGCATACTTTTATGCGCTGTGAATCGCGATCATTCGCTACCATGGCGACCACAGCACGATATCTGGCGTTTCCGCAATGCTTATACAATGCATATGGCACATTTCCCGTCTGCGTAGCAGTGGTGTAAGGACGCCACCCCGGGGGTATCATTAAGAAGAATAAATTCTTCACAAAAAGCGATCTTGCCTTATGTTAAATGTGTGTTTTCTCTTATAAACAAGAACATTGTGTCAATCTGGCTATGAATATATATTATATATAGGCAATGCCTTAAAGCGACATTACATCGCAATTAGCAAATAAATTGCAGTCTTTTGCATTGTTACTACACATTCTTCCGAATACTTTCGAACACTAACATTGAATCAATAAACAGTGTTTATGTGGTCTACAAACATTCAAAATTGAAAGTAGGATTTCATATAACGATAAATCTGTACCATGTATCGTGCTATTCAGTTAACACACGCTGTATTTTTGTTAATATTACGCATGGTTGTTGACCCTATTTACATTATTTTGTTATGTAAACAAACCGCGTATACTGAAACGTATTGTTTGGCAATATTAAACTGAGACATTTGCATATTCCGTGAACTTACTTCGTTAATAATCGGATTTCCGAAGTAAAATATCAGCTTTCGATTATGGTACACTTACGTAATTGATTCAAATATTAACGGTAAAAACCTAACGTATGTCCTGGTCGTAGTTCACGGAAACTTACGAAGGCTTTGGCGGAGATTAATGAGTCTCAGTTTAATGTTGCCAAGTAATACCTTCATGCGAAATAACGTACAAAAACGGCCTGCCTAATAAATTGTGCTTTATTAGTCAGTGCCTAATAAAGCTTTCGTGACGGACTACTTTTATGACCCAGATTACGGTTTGTAAATAAACAAAGCGTCTGTCGTCACATTGTGTTGTCTGTTACTTTGCAGAAATACTGTTACAGTTGTGACCTTCGCCTTCGCTAGCCCTACACAGTGTGGTGTCCCCCCTCCCCCTCGTCGGCTCTTACTCTACGTCTGGTCTATTTACGGCTCTTTCCAAGGTTTAAGCTATATAAACTCTCTGGTCGGTTGTCTAGGGGTATATTTCAGTTCTCTATCAATTCAATAATAACGTAACACAAAGTTCTTTTCGATCTATTTTACTCTATCGTCTATTTTTATATTCTCCTATTTCGTTTAATCGCATCTCGTGAATCTCTGACCTCTTATCTATATCATAGTCACTTCAAGCCTCATTAATTTCTAGTGTCTTTATAAGATCACCGCCCTGTCGATAATTGGATTACATTTTTAATCTTCAATATACAATCAAGGATATCTCAATTAGACTGTCTACGTTGATCAGCCGCTCGCGTCTCTCAATAACTTCAATATCTCACAGTACTGTTCTGGTATCAATTTATTACCGCTATATATTAGAGATAATTTGTATCTCTTATCTTATTATATTAGCTATCACGTATTCTATTCAAGCAATACGGTGCTACTTAATCTATCGCTACGCAATGTGTCCGTAACACTTAAGTTCAGTTTATAGTTCATTTTATAAGTATATTAAATTAATATACTGAAGACATCTCGTCTTTAGTGTCATAGAAATAGTAATTGTTTTCTATTTGAGATACACAATCAATCCTTGCATAAGGACAGCCTTTTGTGCTCTGATTTCTCTTTAATTTTACTCGGAATTATATACATTTCAGTCAGACAGCGTGGCGCTGACCACCTGTTACCTTACGCAATCAAAATCGTAACTTTAATGAAACAGCCATACATATTGGCGCCTCATTAAAAGAAACCGATAACTATTATATAATCTCTCGCTGTGAGATAATATTTACGTACATCAGCCTCGCGGTAAGCTAAATTAACGATACACAAATTAAGTTCTCATGTAATCATTCTTTTTGCGCGCCAACATAGCTTGTTGATTTTAGGCGCGAATATTGCATAAATATAGTACGGTCATTTCTATTTATAATATATACATTAGACAATCACATTACTTAGTATCGTGTGCAAAATAGCTGTTTTTGCACAACGGTTGTGTGACATTCAGCTGATAACTTTATTGTACTGTTCCATTTTTACACTTTGAAACATTAATACATGTATATAACATTACATGATTAATAACAATTGTAAAATAGTACGCGTTTTCATGCGTATGCCATTTAATTACAGGAATTACTTCGTGACCTGAATATTGGACCGCCGCACCATTACTTAGGGCTAACCGTAGATATAAATAGAAATATCAATGCGCAACATATTACCAAGTGCGTAGCGAGTTTGTAAGCTGTCATGGCTATTTATTTTTTTTTGTATCGGGTGCACACTCAGAATGTAGGAGAGCTTCGCCTTGTCTTTTTTCTCCGACTCGCCTAATAAATTAAAATGTATAAGACAGTAACCTAATATTCTCTATATATAGAATATTACGTTGTGCATTGACATGATGCGGTCTCTTGTAAGTTTCAAGTTTCTCCAGACCGTTGCCAATCTTTGCAGTACTTGCATAAAATAACAATATTGAATGTGCTACATACGTAATCATGGTTTTAAATGATTACCAATATCTGGTATTTGAACAGACAGGCCGTATGTCAAGATATAAAGCAATTTAGTTGCCTCTTGAACCACAATTCGTCACATGTCCACATGTGTTTCCATTATTTTGACGATCGTATGCAATTATATGCATAAAGCATGGGCCGCACATATCCTAAAGCAAATGAATGCGCATGGAACAGACGGTTACGGCGGCAAAACTAAACTCATGGAAGTCGTGATAGCACGGTCATAGCGCGTTCACTTCAGGTGCAAAGGGCCCGAAGTTCGCGCCATGCTTTGGCCGTTACAACTGTGCCCTTAGGCATCATGGCATTTAAATTCCACATTGCCCCTTCCTTCTCCTTCGTGGAGTTGGATTCCATCAGGAATGATGTCTCGAGAGTGATTAATATAAGTTGTAGAAACTTGTTTCGCAATCGAGCTAAAATAAATGTGTATAACCTAACTAAATTGGTTGCGAAATTTACATTTTTTACACAATACCCTATTTTCGTATTTTTTGGTTTACATAAGAATGACACGACGCCGCACCGAACATGATATACGTGTTACGCGAGAAAATGGTGCGTATACCCTTGTTACCGTGACATTGTGAATATAATATATTATAAGATAAGATAATTAAGAAATAATAAGTATCAACTATGGCAGAATAACCCGAATTTGAAGTTCTTATGCGTAGAAATATATCACGAAGGCCGAACGCCTGAGTGATATATTTCTACGCATAAGAACGATTCTAACACGACTTACTTCTAATAATTTTTGACGAGAATCAAAGGAGTATTTTTTTCAAACGCCGTGCATTTGGCTTTCGAAATTTCCTCCCGCGTAAGGGGTGATGACGTTATTTTTTTATGGAAAATATCAATCTACTGATTAATAATTTTATTTATTTTGTCAATTAAATCTGTACAGAATGGTAACCGAAACGTTGCTTAACAGAAAAACAAGACGGACAAGAGATTATCTGATTCTAAAAATAGCTCACTTCCGCGAATTCCCACGGTAGTATTTACAAACATCATGTGACTTTCATTCATAAAACTTTACACACATTGCATAAATGGAATAGCCAAAAACACGATGCGCGTGCAGCAAAGTTCAAGGTAGGTATATCGCAGAATAACCCGAGGTAGGTTTTAACCCTACAAGTATGTATGCTATTAGCTGGGTCGTGTTAGAATATAAGATAAGATAAGATAATATATAATATAATATATTATAGGTAGACATTTTAAGAAAATTATATAAGTATGAGTGTGATTAATTACTGCATAATTATATAAATAACATGTCATTTTGATTAGAATTGTTGCCAAAACCTGTTTTTATATTCTTCAAAGACGCTCCTTTTATTTATGTAAATAATGTATCCATTTGTTTTATTATTGTGTATCTCTTATCCATTCCGAGAAACAGCTGTTAATTAGTTCAACCGCGATCTGATCGAGGCTGATAACTGATTTTTAAAACATTTCTTAATTGCGCATTATTGCTTTTTTCCATTACAGTATTTCAAAATTTCTGGTTTTAATTTATACAAATTTATTTTAGCTCGATTGCGAAACAAGTTATTTCAACTTATATAATTATTAATCACTCTCGAGACCTCATTCCTGATGGAATCCATCGCCACCAGATAGAGAGAAGAGGCAACGTGGAATTTAAATGCCTTGCCTAAGGGCACAATCGTAACGGCTCCAGCGGGGCTCGAACTCTTGACCTTTCGCACCTGAAGCGAACGCGCATCCACTGCGCTATCACGACTTCCTGGTTTTAATAAGTATTTAATTTCCAATTAGCCACTGTTCCTCGGTTCTAATATGTAAATATAATAATGTCAGTAGTCTGTGACAGTGTGATTAGATAAGTCTCTTATAATTCTTTTATAATGAATGGTGTTGTACTTTGCCACGATAATGTGTTGTGTATATTTTATGAATGGTAAAACGATGAGACTGAAATAAAGAATAAATCAAAATCTGTCATCGCGTAATAAGACAGCAGTTCCATATTAATTCATCTGGGAAATGCAATAATAGTTGATATGGAATAGGGGTAAATACTGAAATTAAAACCAATTAGTTGACGCTAAAAGAACACTTCTATTAATTATTCAGTCATAATTAGGTGGATGCGAAATAAACACAGGCGTGGAATGTTGGCACCTACGCAATTCCAAATAGATTGCACTACCCATTATGAAGTCGGTATTGTTTTATCTAGTGCAAATCTTAAATGTATTTTACAGAATGTCAGGCCAAGCTGACGTATATTGATGTGTTTCTAATCTATACAGTCTGCAGTTTACAATCCACATGTCACTTCGTTTATTAAGCGAAATAAGGTCGATATAATGCCCATAGTGACCCAGAGGTTATCGAGACACAATACACTTCACTTATTGTACCAATTATGACGTACATTTTTATATAACAGACGGATCTATAGTCCAGTGGTAACACGCTGGACTGGTAATCCAGGGATCGCAGGTTCGATCCCCCGTCTGACCCTAATACAATTAACAGTATTTCAGATGGGACGTTAAACCGAGGTCTCGTGTCGGTGCTTTACACCGTGCACGTAAAAGAACAAGAGGAGATTCTGGAATGGGTCTTTATCTGTATCATTGCACTATCCTCACAAAATCTAAAATGTCTAATCTCTCCAGGAAGGGTCGCTCATATGGGCAACCGGTAGCGACGATAAATGAATGTAAAACACAGACATTGATTGCATCTCTCTCTCTCTCTCTCTCTCTCTCTCTCTCTCTCTCTCTCTCTCTCTCTTCTATCCATACTCAAATTAGGCTAGCTTAGTATGAACTTTATTTATTTTACGATTGAGAAAACACGCTATAACTACTGGTGTTAATGTCATCGCTGATGTAAGATATATATTATGGTAAATCACTCTTGTCGGCGCTGATGTAAGATATATATTATGATAAATCACTCTTGTCGGCGCTGATGTAAGATATATATTATGGTAAATCACTCTTGTCGGCGCTGATGTAAGATATATATTATGATAAATCACTCTTGTCGGCGCTGATGTAAGCTATATATTATGATAAATCACTCTTGTCGGCGCTGATGTAAGCTATATATTATGATAAATCACTCTTGTCGGCGCTGATGTAAGATATATATTATGATAAATCACTCTTGTCGGCGCTGATGTAAGATATATATTATGATAAATCACTCTTGTCGGCGCTGATGTAAGATATATATTATGATAAATCACTCTTGTCGGCGCTGATGTATGATATATATTATGGTAAATCACTCTTGTCGGTGCTGATGTAAGCTATATATTATGATAAATCACTCTTGTCGGCGCTGATGTATGATATATATTATGGTAAATAACTCTTGTCGGCGCTAATGTATGATATATATTATGGTAAATCACTCTTGTCGGCGCTGATGTAAGATATATATATGGTATATCACTGTGGTCGGCGCTGATGTAATATATATTATGGTAATTCGTGTGGTATGTAAACTACCACGAGAAACCCACCTGTTTCTAGACAAGATGACCACCTAGAGTTATGTATATTATTTATATATTTACAAAATACAATATACATACATGCAAATACAAATAGAGTAGTATATATAATCTGAAACCTTGTGTTTTTGTGTTTAGCTTTTAAAGTTATGCCTTCATTTTGTACAACGGACATATATTAGATGGCATTTTGTACAACGGACATATATTATATGGCATTTTGTACAACGGACATATATTATATGGCATTTTGTACAATGGACATATATTATATGGCATTTTGTACAATGGACATATATTATATGGCATTTTGTACAATGGACATATATTAGATGGCATTTTGTACAACGTACATATATTATATGGCATTTTGTACAATGGACATATATTAGACGGACTATATTAGATGGCATTTTGTTATATTTTGGTTGTAATTTTCCGCTTACGTTTAGCATTCTGGTATTAGGATCCGCGAGCTGTTGAATGTGGACCGTTACTCCTTTTAAACTTGATTAATTTTACAACGATCGCGAAACAAGTTTTAACAACTTATATTAATCACTCGTTGGCGCGAATGAAGGCGTAAATGTGGTCATGTGTGTTACTCCATTTATTAACAAGTCTCCCGTTCTCCAATTTATTCAATAGTGCATCAGTTGCGGATGACATAAATAAAACAAATCTAATATAGTTCTCACATACTGTGTTTTACGTTTATTTATCGTCGCTACCGGTTGCCCATATGAGCGACGCCTCCTGAAGAGATTAGTTATTTTAGATTTTGGAGGATAGTGCATGATATAGACAGAGACCCATTCCAGAGTCTCCTCTGGTTCTTTTACGTGCACGGTGTAAAGCACCGACACGAGACCTCGGTTTAACGTCCCATCTGAAAGACTGTTAATTTTATTAGGGTCAGACGGGGGATCGAACCTGCGATCCCTGGATTACCAGTCCAGCGTGTTACCACTGGACTACAGATCCGTCTGTGGTTCTCACATATACGATCTTAATTAGATTTAAATATGTTTTCCCCGCCATAGCGACATCGGAACCCAGTCCTAGCCCCCTTTAAATATGTTTTCCCCGCCATAGCGACATCGGAACCCAGTCCTAGCCACCTTTAAATATGTTTTCCCCGCCATAGCGACATCGGAACCCAGTCCTAGCCCCCTTTAAATATGTTTTCCCCGCCATAGCGACATCGGAACCCAGTCCTAGCTCCCTTTAAATATGTTTTCCCCGCCATAGCGACATCGGAACCCAGTCCTAGCCCCCTTTAAATATGTTTTCCCCGCCATAGCGACATCGGTGTAATGAGAAATTAGTGAGGCCTCAAATTCGCTACCAACCAGTTGCCCCTAGGAATATAATGCACGCTGCTATGCACTGACATGACATGTAAGGTCGTTTGTGTGTTCTGTCATGTCATCAAAACAACCTCAAGTCGATTAATTGGTCAGAAATCATCTGCAGAAAGTAAAGCCTTCACGGTGTTGGCATATTAGTGATATCACGCACATTGTGTTGAGGTTGTATATACGTAAATAGGCAGAAGTGCATCCGCGGTCCAATATCCCAATAATTAATATAGTTCATTATTCTTTTTGGTAAAAATGCATTTTCATGACAGGCAGTGTATAGTTTTGGTGTTTTTTTAGAAATTATGTGACTTGAGAAGACTTCAGACTATTTGATGTGTAGACAAGATATGGTATAGAATTCAGGCCATTGCAAACTGAAGGTTGGTATACTGTATTATTTGGCGGCGGAATACAGTGTATAAACACAGTGACGTTATTCACAGGCGAGCACTGGCTATTTGAAACATAAAATTTGAAATATTCTTGGTGTGTTTCAGGCTGATTTGAATACCTCTTCACAGTGGATGTGGTATCAGAAGAAATGAAAGATTGAAAAATATAAATGAAATGTGTGTTTTTACTTTTTACTATGTATTTAATAGACAATTTATTTGTTGTTTTATAACCTCGACGCGTGCCTTTTGCCTCGACATAAATTGCAAAACGGGAACATCTTAACATGAATGCTGCTTAGCACAATCAATCAGTATAATTTGTTTAGCCTGGGAACAGGCGTTGATATATTTTTGCCTGGTCAGTCATATAAATATAATTTTAACACCGACACAATTAATTGAGCCGTATTGAGTTTCTGATAATATCAACATTTTGCCAGAAGTAAAAAAGTGAAAAATCGACAGACTGGAACACAGGCTATACTACTTAAATACTTAAATGATCTCACTCTGCTGTTGATCGTACAGACGGATATGTAGTCCAGTGGTAATCCAAGGATCGCGGGTTCGATCCCCCCGTCTGATCCTAATGATATTAACAGTCGTTCAGATGGGACGTTACACCGAGGTCTCGTGTCGGTGCTTTACACCGTGCACGTAAAAGAACCAGAGGAGACTCTGGAATGCGTCTCTGTCTGTATCATTGAACTATTCTCCAAAAATCTAAAATAACCACCGACTTTCCGCATGTCAGCTGAAATTACCTTTTGTCAAAAACATGCTATAATGTACATGTTGAACGAACACATACCGCGCATGTAGTGGTCAATGTCCCATATGTACACTTTCTTGCGAACAGAATCCCGCAAGATAAATGTGGTAAGCGAAGCTTATAAGTTAATTAACCAAGACAGTGATCATGTGGTGTATGTATGTCTAATATACATTACTGAAATAGCAATGTGTCCAGTTATCATTGATCAAGCATTAACCCTATGTTTAACAAGGACATCGTTGTCGGAAGCTAATGCTCGGTTGTTGTGAAAACTAACCTAGGATTATTGTATAGGGTGATTAGCTAAGCATAGCAGGGGATGAATACGTTATGGCCAATATGAACGTTTTGAGATGAATGAAGGACGCGTAGAAGTCATGTGATGCTATAGCAATAATCGACCACAAAGAGGCTGAGTCTACTAAAATCACGACATCAACGGCCGTTTGCACACCACTCTAAATGAAGTCCACACTACTACCTTTCACGCAAATCACCATCATGTACATATTGATACTGTTGTGGACAACACGAACGTGTTTAGTAACGGTTGTTGTCTTTGATACATAATGTTATATAACCTGGTAGAAGTGACAATGTATGTGGGGACAAATATTGTGTTTGTGTTGTAATCAATCAGATATTGAGTCAGCATTCCATCATATATTCGTATTACCGATATTTATAAGCATTATATAATGAATACTACCAGGATCTATTTCAAGGCCTTATCATTTCATGACCTACATTAAACACGTTTACTAACATTATGGGCTCTAGTAAAAGTTGCACACTATAATTATCAAAGAAAGTCTAAATATAAAGTTTAATCTTTATTTAATTTTACAACAATCGCGAAACAAGCTTTATCAACTTATATTAATCACTTTCGTTGGCGCGGATGAAGGCTTATATGTGGTCATTCGTGTGGGAGGAAACCGGAGTACCCGGAGAAAATCCACCTTTCCGATCTGGCGACCATCGTACCATGAGAAGCGAGCGTACTATAATCACTGCGCTAATCTGACAGTAATATAGCGTTTATGTTGCAAGTTGGCTGGCCTTGTAAATGGCCAAACTTCCTATGATGCCGTTATCAATTATTATAATAAGTACTCAATGCATTCGTTCTGTGGAGGTTGTGTTAAGAAGAAGAAGATTAAGAAGGTAAAGATGACGATGAAGAAGACGACGAAGAAGAAGAAGATGAAGAAGAAGACGACGAAGAAGAAGATTAGAAAGATAAAGAAGACAAAGAAGAAGACGAAGAAGATGATGAAGAAAAGAAGATTAAGAAGGTGAAGAAGATGAAGAAGAAGACGACGAAGAAGAAGAAGATTAAGAAGATAAAGAAGATAAAGAAGATAAAGAAGTAGATGAAGATAAAGAAGAAGACGAAGAAGAAGACGACGAAGACGAATATGATGAAGAGGCAGATGAAGAAGATGAAGATGATGAAGAAGATTAAGAAGATGAAGAAGAAGACGACGACGAAGAAGAAGATTAAGAAGATAAAGAAGAAGACGAAGAAGATGAAGAAGATAAAGAAGAAGACGAAGAAGACGAATACGATGAAGAAGATGATGACGAAGAAGAAGATTAAGAAGGTACAGAAGAAGACGAAGAAGAATACTTGCTTAATAACACAAAACGTATACAATTTATGGTATACAAACAAATGCGTATACTGCTAATACTTACTAATCAACCAGTCTTGTATTACATTTACACTTCTCTGATATACCTTACTCCTCTAATGTATTATTAACGCGTGCTTCCTAATTCAAGCTTTTATATATGTGTATTATATTAATAATGTTGAGGGATATTCCCAATATATCATAAAAGTATATATTTCGATATTAGTATTTAAATGACAGTGGTTACATCAGTTTTGCACCAAGCACTCGATGTGAATATTTTTAAGTGTTTCCTATTAAATGTAAGAACGTGTTTGCGGTGGATTCCATCAAGACATTTTTGTCTCGGGACTGTTTAAAAAATGTTTTCACAATCGAGTTAACATAATTTGTATTATCTAATATATAAGAATGGGTTGAGTGAGGACGTTAGACTTTTTCACAAATAGTTTCAATTTATTCTACTCTGTATTGAGCACATGTAGTGGAAGTCGTGATAGCACAGTGGTCGCGCGTTCGCTTCAATACGCCCTGAGTTCGAGCCCCGCTGGAGCCGTTACGATTGTGCCCTTAGGCAAGGCACATCAAATCCACTTTGCCTATCCTCTCTCCCTCTTGGCGATGGATTCCATCAGGAATAAGGTATCGAGAGTGATTCATATAAGTTGTAAGAACTTGTTTCGCAATCGAGCTAATATAAATGTGTATAAACTATATAGCAGCTGTGAAGACTATAATGAGGAGAGCAAAGGTATTGGAGACTGCTTTGAGTTGTACTTTTGTGAAATTTTACACTAACCGCGATACATTTAACTCTTTCACCGCCAATGTCGCATAAAAGCGACTTTGTTAAAAAGTAGAGAACCCGATCGGACAGAACAGAACATGCCGTCTGATCAGGCTATATGCTGATTGCTCTTCAGACAGTGGAGCTGAAGCACCTGTCCGAATAGCAAACAACATAGATCCTGATCAGACGCGGCGTTACGCCGCGGCTGATCTGGATCTATGTTGTTTGCACATCCTCTGAATTTATTCGGCGCTGAAAGAGTTAATCTGCATTTCTACTGGTACACAACACACCGATGGTATATCAGATTAATAGTATGATGTATGCATGTATTCAAGCGTGACCACATCATTTTTTGCGCATACATCATTTACATTGTTGTTGATAGATAACATATAACAGTGAATTTGTCACCAATCATGTCTAAAATGTTTTGTAATTATGTTGTATAATGTACGAAACTGGTCTAATGACCGTTGCTATATAAAACGTACCAACGCTTACAATTAAGATCGCAGGTTCGATCCCACGTCTGACCCTAATAACATGAACAGTCTTTTAAATGGGACGTTACACCGAGGTCTCGTGTCGGTGCTTTACATCGTGCACGTAACAGAACTAGGGATTTACACCGTGCACGTAACAGAACCAGGGGTTTACACCGTGCACGTAACAGAACCAGGGCTTTACACCGTGCACGTAGAAGAACCAGAGGAGACTCTGGAATGTATCTCTGTCTGTATCATGCACTTTCCTCCAAAATCTAAAATGACTAATCTCTTCAGGAGGCGTCGCTCATATGGGCAACCGGTGGCGACGATAATTAAACGCAAAAAACACACACAATTAAGATACACGTAATGTTATTTAATTTTGACATACGTCTTTGACTTCATATCATTTGCCCTCCACCGCTATATGTCCGAATCCACTTGGAGTGTCAATTGTTCCATATGAGGAACAATTCATCTTGCTTGTGGTAGGTCGACGGTTCTACACCGGTGCCCGTTACTTGCCTGCAATACCGATCTGGAGGGACACTCGGAATCTTCCCATGACGTCATACCTTTGTATTTGCAGTCCATTAGTATTATATTAAATACTACGCGTGCATGTACGAAATTAATAATTTCAATTAGTAGGATCTGGTTATATAAGTGTGTGTTCCAAACTACGCGCCTCACACAGTCCAATATTTTACATATTGGATCGTTTTCGGCTGATATCATAACCAAATAAATAAATAACTATTAACTATCTGCAAGTAATAGTCATCATTTGGGGAAAAACACTATAGATAGAGACTGAAGGAGATGTGGTAGGAGAGAAAAAGAAAGATAGAGAGAGAAGTTCGACAGACCTTCGTGTGATTGCAATATTGAGATAGAAGAACAACAATAGATCAAACAGATATATCCAGTCGTAACACGCTGGACTGGTAATCCAGGGATCGCAGGTTCGATCCCCCGTCTGACCCTAATAAAATTATCAGTCTTTCAGATGGGACTTTAAACCGAGGCTGTCCGATTAGCGTAGTGGTTAGTGCGCTCGCTTCTCACCAATGCAACCCGGATTCGATCCTCGGACCGGGAAGTATGTGAGATGGTACGGTGGTCGCCAGCTCGGACATGTGGGTTTTCTCCGGGTACTCCGGTCTCCTCCCACACGAATGACCACATAATTATACAATTTCATCTGCGCCAACGAGAATGATTAATATAAGTTGTTAGAACTTGCTTCGCAATCGTTGTAAAATAAATAAAGTTTAAAAGAAACCGAGGTCTCGTGTTGGTGCTGTACATCGTGCACGTAAAAGAACCAGAGGAGACCCTGGAATGGGTCTCTGTCTGTATCATTGCACTATCCTCCAAAAATCTAAAATCTCTTCAGGAGGCGTTGCTCATATGGGCAACCGGTAGCGACAATAAATAAACGTAAAACACACACAGAAATATCCACGATTCTGCACAAATTATCATGTTGTCGAACAGACATATACACACCCACCAACACGAGAACAATAGGGATTATAGAGCCTACACTTATGTAGGCATTCTCCCAGACAAAACGGTGTAGTCCTATTGTTCCCACTTATATAAAATTAGGTAAAAACGGGTGTGGGAATAAGAGGATTTGTGTTGCAGTGTGTTAGATCAAATACAATCAAACGGACGGACAGACACACAGACAGACAGCAACTATATATACATACCATGAACCTGTAACCACCAACAACAAGACTTTGTCCACCGAGTTTGTTGCGGACTAACTCAATTTGAACTTGTGCATTCGACAACAATTTGGAATGGTCATTTACCTATGAAGTGGGAATAAGAGTACTATTGGACAACAGCAAGTGGGAATAAAAGGATTAACCGACAAAACAACAACCCAGCTTGGTAGCAATCATAAGACATTGCAAATAAGTTCTGGTAAAATCAGTATTCAAGATACAAGACAAATGCAATATCGGAAAATACGTCCGATGTCTATGTCTAATAACTAACAACTATTGTAAAACGTAAGCTTATTGTTGAGTCGGAAAGACACACAGCCGTTTAATGTAAGTTCTAATGAACGTTTGAATGATCTGTACAACACATGCAAGGCCAACAAACGGATAAATGCTGATGAATAAGAAAATAATAAACTTTAGATGATACAGACCAGACAGAGACCCATTCCAGATTATCCTATGGTTCTTTTACGTTCACATTGTAAAGCACCGACACGAGACGTCTGTTTAAAGTCCTATCTGAAAGACTATTAATTGTATTAGGATCAGACGGGGGATCGAACCTGCGATCCTGGATTACCAGACCGACGTGTTAACCACTGGACTACAGATCCGTCTGTGTTTATATTTATGCTAGAAAAATCATCGTCTGCGCATAGTTCAATATGGAAGCAATGATATAATGAGCCTTTAATTCGTTTTCGACTGCTTAATAATTGCTCTTCCAATACTAAATTATCAGTTCTAGAATCATGTCGTTATCACCTATTTGATGCAGGAATTTGTTGCTGTTGCTACATGATTTAGAATACTGTAAAACAGATGAAGTACTCTTCTACAAACATTAGTTTTGGTTTGTTTAGAATACTGTAAAACAGATGAAGTACTCTTCTACAAACATTAGTTTTGGTTTGTTTAGAATACTGTAAAACAGATGACGTATTCTTCTACAAACACTAGTTTTTGTTTGTTTAGAATACTGTAAAACAGATGACGTATGCTTCTACAAAACTAGTTTTGGTTTGTTTAGAATACTGTAAAATAGATGAAGTACTCTTCTACAAACACTAGTTTTGGTTTGTTTAGAATACTGTAAAACAGATGACGTATTATTCTACAAACACTAGTTTTGGTTTGTTTAGAATACTGTAAAACAGATGAAGTACTCTTCTACAAACACTAGTTTTGGTTTGTTTAGAATACTGTATAACAGATGAAGTACTCTTCTACAAACACTAGTTTTGGTTTGTTTAGAATACTGTAAAACAGATGAAGTACTCTTCTACAAACACTAGTTTTGGTTTGTTTAGAATACTGTAAAACAGATGACGTATTATTCTACAAACACTAGTTTTGGTTTGTTTAGAATACTGTAAAACAGATGAAGTACTCTTCTACAAACACTAGTTTTGGTTTGTTTAGAATACTGTAAAACAGATGAAGTACTCTTCTACAAACATTAGTTTTGGTTTGTTTAGAATACTGTAAAACAGATGACGTATTCTTCTACAAACACTAGTTTTTGTTTGTTTAGAATACTGTAAAACAGATGACGTACTCTTCTACAAACACTAGTTTTGGTTTGTTTAGAATACTGTAAAACAGATGAAGTACTCTTCTACAAACACTAGATTTGGTTTATTTAGAATACTGTAAAACAGATGAAGTACTCTTCTACAAACACTAGTTTTGGTTTGTTTAGAATACTGTAAAACAGATGAAGTACTCTTCTACAAACACTAGTTTTGGTTTGTTTAGAATACTGTAAAACAGATGACGTATTATTCTACAAACACTAGTTTTGGTTTGTTTAGAACACTGTAAAACAGATGAAGTACTCTTCTACAAACACTAGTTTTGGTTTGTTTAGAATACTGTAAACCAGATGAAGTACTCTTCTACAAACACTAGTTTTGGTTTGTTTAGAATACTGTAAAACAGATGAAGTACTCTTCTACAAACACTAGTTTTGGTTTGTTTAGAATACTGTAAAACAGATGAAGTACTCTTCTACAAACACTAGTTTTGGTTTGTTTAGAATACTGTAAAACAGATGAAGTACTCTTCTACAAACACTAGTTTTGGTTTGTTTAGAATACTGTAAAACAGATGAAGTACTCTTCTACAAACACTAGTTTTGGTTTGTTTAGAATACTGTAAAACAGATGAAGTACTCTTCTACAAACACTAGTTTTGGTTTGTTTAGAATACTGTAAAACAGATGAAGTACTCTTCTACAAACACTAGTTTTGGTTTGTTTAGAATACTGTAAAACAGATGAAGTACTCTTCTACAAACACTAGTTTTGGTTTGTTTAGAATACTGTAAAACAGATGAAGTACTCTTCTACAAACACTAGTTTTGGTTTGTTTAGAATACTGTAAAATAGATGAAGTACTCTTCTACAAACACTAGTGTTGGTTTGTTTAGAATACTGTAAAACAGATGATGTACTCTTCTACAAACACTAGTTTTGGTTTGTTTGTTCTTTGGGGCGCACCAACGTTTGAGATCATATGGCACCACTCCAGCTGTTATTGATGGAGGGAGAACCACCAACCTTCCGCAAGTCAGGTGGCTAGCTTCCTTACATACGAGTTGTCAATGGAGAAATGTGAAGTTTTAAATTGATGAATAAGTATGAATAGAAATAGTATGATGAATAAGTATGAATAGAAATATATGATGAATAAGTATGAATAGAAATAGTATGATGAATAAGTATGAATATAAATAGTATGATAAATAGTATGAATAGAAATAGTATGATAAATAAGTATGAATAGAAATAGTATGATAAATAGTATGAATAGAAATAGTATGATGAATAAGTATGAATAGAAATAGTATGATGAAGAATCATTATGTTTTTGTCATAACTTTATTATTATTATTATTATTATATTTCTGATAAAAATGAGAACGGATTGCTTTTTAAATGTTCAACATTAGATGATATGATTACTAAAGAGTACGGCCTGCGTGTTTTATCATGCATACACAAAATAATACCAAACCGTGTTTTAATGGCCGATATTTTTTAAATTTTAAACTTTATTTATTTTACAACGATTGCGAAGCATGTTTTAACAACTTATATTAATCACTCTCGTTGGCGCCGATGAAAGTGTAAATGTGGTTATTCGTGTGGGAGGAACCCGGAGTACCCGGAGTACCCGGAGAAAACCCGCCTATACGATCTGGCGACCATCGCACCATCTCACATACGTCCCGGTCCGAGGATCGAACCAGTGTTGCATTGGTGAGAAGCGATCAACGGCAAAGACACATATTAGTTCTGTTCTAACATGATGATCCAATAAAGCTATAACGAATACATGTGTGTTAATTTGTTTCCGTTTCTGTCATTTGGCTGATGGCTTTGCAAGATACCTCCCCTGTAAAATATGTGTTTGTATTGCAGTGGCACTGAAAATCTAAAAGCTGATAATCACGGTGGTATTCTTGTTTATGTGAACAATATCAAGTCATGTTAGACTAATTATGTAAAGTAACATACATGTATGAATAGTACCAACACATATATCGTCATATAATCTATTTGAAAATAATGTGTGACCATTGAAAACCCTGTAAGCCATCGCAACAGTTCATGGTTACAAAACAGATGATCTTTGTTTAATACTGCTTCCTAAACTACTATGCATGACAGAAGCGGCTAAACATTCGCATACATGATGTCGCACACCAATTAAAATATAATAAACATGTATTGCAAAATTAACCGTATTTTGGTCCACAAATAGGTGTTCTTGAACTATACTAATTTTTAAGTCTAATTATTTGCAATGTTATTTTTCGTGCGTAAATCGATTTAACAATGAGCTGTATATTTTTAGATACATGTATATTTAAGAAATAATACGTATCAACCGTTGTATATCGCAGAATAACCCAAGTTTGAAGTTCTTATGCGTAGAAATATATGGAGTGGGACATGGAATTTTGGCTATTCCATTTATACCTTCGGCCTTCGTGATATATTTATACGCATAAGAACGACACACCAGGGTTATTCTGCGACATACCACGGTTGATACTTATTATTTCGATTCTAACACGACTTACTTCTAATAATTTTAGACTAGAATCAAAGTAGTATTTTCTTCAAACGCGTAAGGATTTTTTCTATGGAAAATATCAATCTAGTGCATAAATGAACAAAAGTTGTAACTGATCAATAATTTTATTTATTTTATCAAATAAAACTGTACAGAATAGTAACTGAAACGTTACTTAACAGAAAAACAAGACGGACAAGAGATTATCTGATTAAAAAAATAGCTCACTTCCGCGAATTCCCACGATAGTATTTGAAAACATCACGTGACTTTCATTCATAAAACTGTACACGCATTGTATAAATGGAATAGCCAAAACACGGTGCGCGCGCAGCATAGTTCAAGGTAGATATATCGGAGAATAACCCGAGGTAGATGTTACTCTACAAGTATGTATGTTATTAGCTGGGTCGTGTTAGAATATAATATAATAAATATGCTGGTGAATAAGGAAACAATTATAATGCGTGCTTCGTTTATTGACAACCCACTCAATCAATTGCAACTTATAGTTCAGCTGCGAGTACTCTACTGACAACTAACAGGGTTATTTGTGCATTTATATTATACTGTTTGTACATACATATATATATAAGCAATGGGAGAGGTACCATTAACTATTATACCAAGCTTTCCTGTACAAACGAGTGTCGTATTAATAAACGCATTTCACTTTGGGCAGCAGCGTGTGCAGGCTCCGGTTGTAAAAATTGGTTTTATATAATTGTGTCAAAAGTCAGAGAGTTAAATTTAAATGACTCGTGTGACATATCCCAACCTATTTCTGCATCTCTGAATAATAACATTATAAGTGAACTTAGGTCTTTATATCAGCTAAACTGGTTAGAACAAATTAACAATCCAGTTGGACCATCCAATAAGGGAGGTAACAAACTTAGAAATTATTGTATGTTCAAAACTACCTTAGAAACTGAAATGTATTGCAAAATGATATTAGCCCCTTCTCACAGAGCTGCGCTCGCAAAGCTTAGATGCGGGGTCGCACCTCTTATGTTAGAGACTGGGAGGTATGAGAATATTCCCATCGAAAATAGATTGTGTCCATATTGTAAAACTTCTGTTGAAACTGAAACACATGCTTTGCTGGATTGCTCTCTGTATAATGATATAAGGGCTGGTCTTGTGCTACAAGCAACTCGTATTGATACACATTTTGATAGATTTACTGCACATGAAAAGTTTGTATTCTTAATGTGCAACCAGGAAATGATAAGGTATAGTGCCAAAACCTGTTTTAATATCTTAAAAACTAGACAATTCTTAATGTGTAAATAATGTCATGCTATTTTTAAATTTTGAAATGATTTTTATCACCGCTATATGGATGCTGCTAATCATGTCACCATTGATCTGATCAAGGGTGATACCTGGTCTTCTAAACTATATTTAACAAGTGCACGCTAGTGCCTATATTGATAATGACAAGTTGGACTCTATGAAGTATATATTGACTGGGAATAGGATGTTTCCTTCTGGTGACGTGGATAACTTGACATTTGGAGGGGTTAAATTCCATGTCCCACTCCAACTCTTCTGATCTCTTAAGATCGTTTTGGAGTGTGACCGATGCATTTGCAGATGTCAGAGATAGATGGACTGCAGTATCATCTGCAAAGATACGGACTTTGGAACTGATGTTTTGTGGGAGGTCGTTTATGTAGGCTAGGAAAAGCAGGGATCCAAGTACTCCAGAGGATACCGGAATGGCCTCTGAACTAATACCATTACGGACAACGGACTGGAGTCTATTATCTAGAACATTCTTAATCCACATTTTTGTTTGACCTCTGATTCCATAGTCATGCATTTTAGTAGTACTTTCTCGTGATTGACCTTATCGAAAGCTTTACTGAAGTCTAATAGGATGAGATCTACCTGATGCTTATTGTAGACAGAGGTAACCAAGTCATTGACTAGCATTACTAGTTGGGTCACGCATGACAGTTTTTCTCTAAAACCATGCTGCAAATGGTACAGAATACTATGGTTAGTGAAGTGTTTTACTATCGAGGAGGAAACTATATGTTCTAGTACCTTGCATAGAACACATGTCAGTGAGATAGGCCTATTGTTGGCGGGGTTTGACTTGTCCACTTTTTTGTAAATGGGAGCAACATTTGCTGACTTCCACTGGGCCGACAGTGATCCTTCGTTGAGGGATATTTGGAATAAGACTTCAAGGATAGGTGAGAGTTCTTTAGACAGGGTTTTAAGTATGATTGGCTTAGGACCACTAGCCTTATGTGGGTTCACGTTATTGAGTAGTTTCTCTATGCCATTTGAACTTACTGTGATCTCATTCATGTTTGGCGTGGATTGACCATTCAGGTTTCCATTTGTGTCCTGAATTTTCATTTTACAAATGGAGGTAAGTCTTAGTGGGGATTGGGAGCTAAGGACAGACTGAAACTTTTCTGCATGTATGTATACTTTGAGCCTATTTACATCTCAAATAAATCAGTAATGTACATTCCTACGCTGTAGTAAATAGTCCCCGATAATCAATATAAGAAACAACTATACACGAAGAATATACACAATACTTTTAACTACTGTAATCCACTGATGCATATTCAACATGTTATTGATTTTCATCGGTAAAGTTGCAAACTATGTGCCATATGTGTTAATAGCAAGCTGTCATGACGCGACCAATCAGAATCCTTCCAGATGTTATTGCACGTGTGTTGATATACGAAAATATGCAAAGATTGCATTACACTGAATGCAATCAAAGTCAAGTGATAAATGTATAAATATATGAAGAAATTCCAGTAGGATTTTTTTTATGTAAGTCTCGAATTCACATCCCTGGAGGTATACTCTTCAAATGTTGAATTAACGAGCAGCTATCTGAGATATTTCAACAGATGCAATACTGAATAATCATTTTCGCTGAATGTTCACATTATACGCATCCCGCCTGCTATTTGAATCAATGAATGCGGTTTCGATTTTGTCTAGCATTCTAGTGGTTTCAGCGTCTGCATAACATATTGTAAATCATAATTTATAGGCAATAATATTTTTTGTCCCTCAGTTTAACAGCTAGATCATTATCAGGAAAAATAATCACACATTAGTTTCGTTCATGCTAACACCAGTCTATAAGTGTAATATGTTCATGCTAACACCAGTCTATAAGTGTAATATGTTCATGCTAACACCAGTCTATAAGTGTAATATGTTCATGCTAACACCAGTCTATAAGTGTAATATGTTCATGCTAACACCAGTCTATAAGTGTAATATGTTCATGCTAACACCAGTCTATAAGTGTAATATGTTCATGCTAACACCAGTCTATAAGTGTAATATGTTCATGCTAACACCAGTCTATAAGTGTAATATGTTCATGCTAACACCAGTCTATAAGTGTAATATGTTCATGCTAACACCAGTCTATAAGTGTAATATGTTCATGCTAACTCCAGTCTATAAGTGTAATATGTTCATGCTAACACCAGTCTATAAGTGTAATATGTTCATGCTAACACCAGTCTATAAGTGTAATATGTTCATGCTAACACCAGTCTATAAGTGTAATATGTTCATGCTAACACCAGTCTATAAGTGTAATATGTTTATCACATTTTAAATTTGTTTTTCTGCTTAGTTAATACAAATTTATTTTAGCTCGATTGCGAAACAAGGTCTTGCAACTTATATTAATCACTCTCGAGACCTCATTCCTGATGGAATCCATTGCCGAGAGAGAGAGAGAGAGAGAGAGAGAGAGAGAAGAGGCAACGTGGAAATTAAATGCCTTGCCTAAGGGCACGATGGTAACGGCTCCAGGTTGTCTATATATTTTGCTTCCTGTTAATGTATTGATATTCTTATTTTACTGAGATTCTGACATGTTTATAACCCTATGGGACACTGACCCGAGTAACATGATGTGCTTGCTGCTAACAAGATTGGACATGTTTACAATAGTGGTACCTTAAAGGGAAACTTGTGATACAATACAATTGGTATTACTAGCATAATACTGAAAACAAAATGCAAATTGCCTTTGTTATCAGGAAATATTGAATAATTAACGACTATTATGAATATGTAGTGTGTTTATGATGCCATAAATACATAAACACTCACTTCCAGTTAGTGCATATGGTAAGAGCTTAGCAAGATGCACTTACACGTGAATGCTTATTTTGCTCACTACACTATCAACATAGATAGAGATATGTATTTGAATATATATCTTGATCGAATAAGTACAACTTAAAATTGTGTTTATAATAGACAACTGACATAGCTATTCCAAGTGATGATCTGCACTGCAGTGTCCACACATATTAACTGCTAACATTTGAATTGTGTCGTCACGGTAACATAATAGCATTGGTTGATTGGAATAAAGAGAAATATCGTTACCTGTGTACGTCATCAAAATTCATGCTTGTTCACGTGCATTTAATTTGGCAACACCATAATTGATGCCATTAAAGCGACACCACATCGGTGAAAACGCAAATGTCTGCAGAATGTAATTTGCTATTATATGGTATAATTTCTTTCCAAATATTTGCCTCAAAAACTGCGTATTTCAACAAATAAACAAACGTCGTATACGCGGTTTGTTGTCATAACAAAATAATGTAAATATGGTCGACATTCATGCGTAATACAAAGCGTTTATCCTGAATAACACGAGTTATGGTAAATATGTACCGTGATATCTCAAATGTGTGCCTATGCATATTTATTTGTAGACTAATCTTAGTTAAATTATCTTTGAACGAAAGTATCGCATGTTTAGTATTGACTTCAATGACAGCAAACGTCAATTCACGAGCGTGGATGACCGTTATATGAAATCCTACTTTCACTTTTGAAAGTTTGTATACCACAAAATACTGTTTATTGATTCAATGTTAGTGTTCGAATATATTGAGAAGAATTTGTAGTAGCAATGCATTTATACGTGAAAAAATGCATTTTGTTTGCTTTTTGCGATGTAATGTTGCTTTAAGCTAAAACGAAAAAGAAGACGAGTACAATGCGGATATTATGAAACAAGAACATACCGGATGTGGCAGTGATAGTCGTTGTGGTATTATTGCATCACATCCCAATAAAATTAGCTTGGCAATTAGGAAATCTGTTTTGTGTTGTATTTCCAGAGATAATGATGAATATTCCTCGGTCAATAGTTTAATATGCTTCTGCTTTCTGTTCATCGTTCATTTAATTAGGTTTTCTGCGAGTGTCCTTTCCAATAAATATCGACTTATCTCAGAACATGTCCAAGAACATTAAAAGCACGGTTAATTACCCAAGGATGGTAATATACATTCACTTTGCTTGAATAGTTACAGTAATTTAGAAAATGTATATATACCTAAGCTGCTATAGAAAATGAATTTGTAGCATGAATTACTTTTACTTATTAAAACTAATTCTAAAATAACTCGCAGTGCTTGATATATATACTTTAATACGGTTACATGCATAGGACGTGCATATGCAACAACACACGTGCCTCACTCGTACTATATATTGATTGGATTGCTTCAATCTGATTTGCTATATACATTAATGATGTAGAAGCGCCACTAGATCGAACCAATATAGGAAAGAGTGTCCACCAACCACATATCAACTGGGAACTGTATCTAAAAATTGTCATATTGTTATATGTGGATGGCACTGTTATTATAAGTGAAACTATTTCTTTTCAAAATCTCTTGAATGATTTTTGTGCTTACTGAGCAAAATGGAACTATTAATGAAACTGAGAATGTAGCTAAAAATCGTGTCTCTGTCGTTGAATATAGTAGGGCCGTTGGCACTCAAATTTGTGACGATTTAAAAGCCAGACAAACTGAAGTTGATAAGGTCATTTATATTGAGCTCGGGGTTTTATAACTGAGTTGAAGAACCAATATTACACATTGAAATCTGTTCCAGACGAGGTCACATATTTTCATAGCGCTCTATGAGAGGTGACCTGCTATTCTTTGGGTTCGCTGAGTGCATGACGGCTGAGAGTAGGCGATCCGAGAACTATTCTAATGCTGTGCTTGACTATTGTCAGAAAACGTTGAATATTCATGCACATACACCCATTAGGCTTGAAATGGCGCACTGTCTAGGCAATAAATATGAACATGAAAAAATAAGGTCCATTGTTGTGAAGTTTAGCCACTACCCAGACACAATGCTGAAACAAATTTATTGCATAAAACATGTATATATATGTTTATAGCAATTACAAACATTTCAATACAAAGACATGGATTTTTAACAAAGAGCATATAATTCATGCGGATATTTCAATGTTATTGGCATGTAACAGCAGTTTTTACGACGTTACATTTCTTAACAGGTTAGCATGGTAAATGAATTTGCAAAGATTATTCAAAGTAATTTTGGAGTTTGTTGACATAAGATTGGCAAATTTTTGTTTTGTTGGCCAGGTATAATAATAGCGTTTTATGTATTTAGATCGCAATGTTGAATATTTTGGACATATGAGAAGGAAATGATATTCATTTTCAATCAATGAGTTGCAATTTGCACATATTCGTTCAATCCTAGGTGTGTTTAAGTATCGACCACGTTCAATAGCTAGGTCATGTGACGATGTTCTAAAACGTGAGAGAGCATTTCTGTACCTTGGTTCCTTAATTATATGAAGATATGTTTCTAGTTTGAACGAATGTTTATACATACTATATGATTCAAGACGGGGGGAATTGTTAATAGATGCATACCAATTTTGATGGTATATGTCAAGCAATCTTTGTTTTATAATTTCAAAACTTATCAACGTATTATTTTGGTTTTCCCACATACATGATAAACCTATTTCATTCAATATTTGTTTCACATTGAATGCCCAATTTGAACCGTTGTACGTTAGCTCATTATCGGCATCGGATCTTAGCATATTATATGATTTAAATAGTATGGTTTTATTTTCTAATGTTATCAATTTAATCCAATATTTGATAAGTAAAATCTTTCGATGTAAAAACATCGGAACTCTACCTAGTTCCCCGTATAATGCATCAATGTTTGTTGATCGTTTCACGCCTGACAGCTTTCTACACAATTTGGAATGAATGATTTCCACATCGGGAGCAACATGGTTTCCCCACACCTCCGCCCCATAATTGAGAATTGGCATGACTAGCGAGTCAAATAAATTCTTTTTTTGTTTAATAGGTAAATCTAGTTGATTATATATAGTAAATAAATTATGGAGTGAAAAGGATGCGTGCTGGGATACACGTTGTTGGGTGCGATTCCAGTTCCCATTTTTAAAGAGGTAGATCCCCAGATATTTAAAGGACTTAACTACTTCGATCCGGCTGTTATAAAGATAAAAATCATGTGTGGTGTGACGACCCTTTTCGAAGATCATTATTTTTGTTTTATTAGCATTAAGGCGTAGTCCATATTCATTACAATATTTTTCTATATCATTTAATATAGCTTGAAGGGAAGCTGGATTATGAGAAAAAACAACTGCATCATCTGCAAATAGTAGCATGAATACCTGCAAGCCATCGACATTAGGGATTTCATCTAGGTTACTGTTGATATTGTTTAAAATGTCATTTAGGAAAAATAAACATAATATACTGCTAGCAGGATCACCTTGCTTGACCCCAATACACTGGATACATCATGATATAGCATCTATCAGCTGACAGCGTGGCTAAGAGTTGATATTTTAGGTCAGCGAATAATTAGCCTAGTGACTTCTGACTGGTTTCAGATTGCTTTTGACGCAACAATCTAAATGTTATGAAAGGGATTGGAATAAGGTATTATGTAACCATTTCCCCAGTCCTAACTGTTCTGTTGCAACTATTCCCGTGCTAAATGGCATGTTACATTGATTGAACATTCCGATCTGGAATATCATAGCCCACATGACAGGTACACTGTCACAACCATTGGCGGAAATGAATCTATGACTATTATATTGTCATCTGTTGATCACACGAGCTATGTGGACATTATACTGAGATCCCGTAACGCATTTTGACCGAGATATTTAATTAATTGTGCCTGAATATCGCTGTAATTATGACGTGCGTGTTGTTGGTTTATATATAACAATTGTGTTTCTCATGATGACCTGTGAAAATAAATACAGTATAAAAGTTGAGTTACTAATTCAATATTGAGCCTGATGATCATGCACACTGTAAACAACAAAACTATAAAAACATGAACATTGAGGCAAAAAATACATGCAACACTTTGATATAGTTATATTTAATACATTGTAATAAAGATCAGCTTAAACTTGATTTATTTTACAACGGTTGCGAAGCAAGTTTTAACAACTTATAATACTCACTCTCGTTGGCGCGGATGAAAGCGTAAACGTGGTCATTCGTGTGTGAGGAAACGGGAGTACCCGGAAAAAACCCACCTGTCCGATCTTGCGACCACCGTACCATCTCACATACTTCCCGGTCCGTGGATCAAACCCGGGTTGCATGGGTGAGAACTGCGCTAATTGGACACGCATTGACGTAACAGCTGGAGATTATTCGCACTCGTTACTACTCGCCAACTATATTAGCGACCGAATTCTCGGTAAAAATGCTTTCCATGAACATTGACATTACGCTACGTCTCAATGTTTGATGTCTAACGATATGACAGGCTCGAACCAACCATGTTACTCGGTCACTGGTTGCAATATATAATATCATTTCTCACTAAGATTAATGGGGGCGGGGTATAAAAGTGCACGTAGACGCCTTTTCCATATCTGTAGAAGTTTATTCAAACAGACAAGGCCAATACCTCTTAATGTTTCACATGAAACCATTAGCCCTCATTGGTTGCATCATAGGACATCTGCAAACAGAACAATTGTATTAAACGTTGTAACACTACAGACACATGTTTATTCTTTCGTTTATTAAAGCGACATATATTATGCTGAAAGGACATTTCTATGGAATTAAAGTTCCTGTCACATTGTATTGTTGCATTCAAATATTCACCACAGTAAAGAAATAAAACCACCAATGAGCAAACGTCGTATACGGCAATTATTAACAGATCACACTTACATAAACAAACTTGCAAATTAGTTATGAAACACCGCTTGTATCCTGAATAACACGGTTATAACATTAGCTATGTTTACAACGGCACAGCGATATCTCTTAAATATATTTGGAGTATGTTTTTACGTTTATTTATCGTCGTTACAGGTTGCCCATATGAGCGATGCCCCCTGAAGAGATTAGTTATTTTAGATGTTGGAGGATAGTGCATGATACAGACAGAGATCCATTCCAGAATCTCCTCTGGTTCTTTTACGTGCACGTGTACAGCACCTACAAGAGACCTTTTAATGTCCCATCTGAAAGACTGTTAATTTTATTAGGGTCAGACAGGGGATCGAATATCACACAATTTATATATCACCCATTTTCATAGGTAATGCGATTATAGTCTTGAAGTCCTAAACGACACCACATACGTTCAGAATCGAAACTTCAGTGTTCATGTTCCTGGTCTTTAAGGCGTTCTCTAGTTTTGTATAAAGTTTACAACAACAGAATGTGTTCATAAATACTATGTATCACCAACCAAAGTATGAACACAACTTATTCTACTAATGTCTACGTATTGTTGTTGTTAGTTCTTTTATAACATGCCCATTTTCCATTTCACAAAGGCAAAAGCAAAAAAAATTATATTTTCAATTATTATGCGTGTATACATAACATATACATATTTAGAATGCAACTACACACATAACATATACATATTTAGAATGCAACTACACACATAACATATACATATTTAGAATGCAACTACACACATAACATATACATATTTAGAATGCAACTACACACATAACATATACATATTTAGAATGTAACTACACACATAACATATACATATTTAGAATGCAACTACACACATAACATATACATATTTAGAATGTAACTACACACATAACATATACATATTTAGAATGTAACTACACACATAACATATACATATTTAGAATGTAACTACACACATAACATATACATATTTATAATGTAACTACACACATAACATATACA
Organism: Archivesica marissinica; assembly: GCA_014843695.1. Lineage (NCBI taxonomy): Eukaryota > Metazoa > Mollusca > Bivalvia > Venerida > Vesicomyidae > Archivesica > Archivesica marissinica. The sequence goes on along the minus strand of CM026395.1, from coordinate 32,389,164 downwards.
TATTTAGAATACAATAATCCAAACTCACCATGAATGTTCCATGTATGAGTAGTTGATATTTTAATTTATGCTTGTTCAAGTAATATTTCGGATATATTTTCAAATACTTTTTGTTCGTAATAATATAATTTCTTCAAACGTTGTAAATCATTACTTACAACGAACATCGAACACCACGTGTCTTACACGATCAACTCATGTTGAACAGTCATGTTTGTAGTTGCAGCGAAGAACTTTGAACAGTACTTGTGGACCTGATTCTCTTGGTGTCATAGCTGGCACCATTGTGGCATTGGTAACCTTACATCCCAATCAGTTCACGTATATCCCTTCTATTGATATGTTTGATGTTATACCCGGAAACTACCCGGAAACTACCCGGAAACCATGGGTTTCAGCCGCCCGTTTTGGGTGCAGTAGGATCATGAGATACACATGTGTTTTGCTTTTGGCGATTTTCTCACTTAATTATCTACATCTCACGTCATCTAATAACTCGCCTATACGTCACTGTAGATAATGGAGAGTGCACTTTTGTGATATTCCAAGACCTATATGTGAACTGTACAAGATATATTTAGAATATCTTTGGTCCAAAGATGTGGTAGTGTCTACCACTGGAAATTAAGACGTCCAGATCTTTAAATATGTTCACGACAACATGTAAACTATGGATGCAATTTTTTAATCGGTAGACACTAGAACGTTATATATATAATGATTGTCATTCAATATGCTCATGTCGTTTTGTATTTCGATAACATTACCTGATTTGTTTAAGTTACATTGTACAACAGTATGCATGTAACATGGCGTAACTGTGTACTTTGGTTATATTTATTGTGTATGTGCATTAATGCTATAGTGCTAAGAAATATAAGACGGTCATAATGTAGATTAGTTCAGAACTAATTAGGTCACCCTATATTAATAAAGAAATATATATCCTGTAGAGTAGACATGGTATTCTGGAAGACTGCTTCTGATGCTAGGACGTCTTTGTCTGTTGCTTTCTTTTGTGATACAACGTTCCCAGCACGATACAACCATGACGTGTCCGCCTCCGTGGTAGAGTGGTTAAGGTCGCTGACTTGCATACCACTGTAACCTATCATCACTGATGATCACGGGTTCGAGCCCCGCTCAGACCGTGTCTCATTTATATGAATAAGATAGCAGTTTCTTACGGAGGTTGGTTCACCCAAGTACTGGTTAACCGCTGGAGCCTGCCCAGGAAAGGTGTTGTTAGGTAAACTGCCCGCCGGCGATATAGCCCGAAATGGTGCTGATGCAGGCGTAAAACCCGAAATATAACATATAATAAATAAATTATAAATAAACAACCTTGACGTTATATCACACCACATAGCTGCTCAGTTGGTTCAATAGCTGATCTCAGATTTGAAATTCTCCACATTATCCAAGTTTAAGAGCATGGGGGGGGGATCATATACAGGTCTGTGTTGTTGATATCATCACTGTGGTGAATGAGGAGGATGAGCCGTGTATACCTGCTGCACAGTGACCATTTGTGTGTATTTGTATTGCTGCTCGTATAATTAGTACATCTGAATCACTGTCTGTATGAATTGAATGTGTGGAATTATGTTGTCTTGCAGCGTAGTGGCTATAAGCAGCTAAAACCTCCATGCCCCACTTTCATAAAACTTCACTGAGTGTTCTCAACTCTCAACGTTTATAACTCCTTAAATAACTACATTTGCCACAATCCAAGTAGCTTCTCAACTGGTATATTAAGTGCCCTAATTCGAGAATTACTATCCGAATTTACAGTAGTGTCCGAATTACTGATTTCTGGCTCTATAGTTATGTTATATTTTTATATTTCGGGTTTTACGCCTGCATCAGCACTATTTCGGGCTATATCGCCGGCGGGCAGTTTACTTAACAACACCTTTCCTGGGCAGGCTCCAGCGGTTAACCAGTACTTGGGTGCACCAACCTCTGTAAGAAAATGCTAACTTTTTCATATAGATGAGAGACGGCCTAAGCGGGGCTCGAACCCGTGACCATCAGTGATGATAGGTTACAGTGGTATACAAGTCAGCGACCTTAACCAGTTGACCACGTAGGCGGACTAGGCTCTATAGTTAACTATTTGATTACGTTCGAATTGTTCATCGTTTGGCTATTGTCTCAGGCAGTCAAGCGTACCGATGATTAAATTAAACCCGCCTGTTGGTTTTACCTGTTGTAAAACATGTTAATTAAAACTACTTGTGTTGTTATCCCTTTGCAAGCGGCGTAAGCGTAAAATGCACACGTGGTTAACATTTTATACCGCCAACAAGTGTGTAACCGAAGACGTCCACATCTTAGCCTGCAAATAATCTACAAAAACACAATTAATGTGCATACGGCTTCTTGCAGTCTCACAATGCGTTGCTACATTGAAACTGAAAATAATTATAAGATTGCAAGCCGCCTTGTACTAAATGTTGTGGGCTCCGGCGATTCATTTTGTAAGCCATTATTTGGATATAAGCGACACCCAATACAGCAGGGTTTAACAGCAAGTCGCAATATTCTCGTGTTCCAGTAGGCTGCCGTGTTCTGCCAGAAGGCTGCCGACTGTCAAGTCACTCGTTTTACATCAAATATGGTCGTAAATTCTTGGCGTAATGAGGTGGTTTGTACAGCTAAGCGATTCTTCAATACTCCCACATTTTATTCACTGCATGAGACACTGTTGCTGGTTTCAATTGTATCTAATTCGTGTGCCGTATATTCCTGTACAAAAATTGTTCACAACTGATAACTATTTCAATTTCCACTGGCCACACATTTAAACGTGGTCGTCTATATTGCTCACTGATTTAGTAATTTTAAATTGCTGTACAATTAAATATTCGGATTTTGGTTTAAGGTTATTTTCGAAAACATTTCTGAAAATATATAAACGTGTTTAATCGATTGCAGGAATAAAAACAGTATTTGTAATTTTACTCTAATATTTTTTATTATGGCTGACAAGGAATCGAGCTAGCGGCATCCGTATTTGTAGGACGCCGTGTCACCCAGGCTATAGGCAGAGAGGCACACTACTTTATTTTCACTCCGCTAAAATGCTATCAAAATGAGGATAATACACATATAGTTATGTAATTATGCGAGACTTCCGACAGCGACATTAATACGCGAACATCCTGAGCGAGCCAAGGCACACTCAGCTTGGTACCGTCAATAGATATACATAGATATAAAATACATTAAAATACCATATAGCTTGCAAATCAATTCTCAACATTTACAATACTAGCAACTGACGCAGACTTCTCACAGCTGCTTTAAATTACATGATGTCACAGGCGGTGCTCTATAAACACGTTTCGTGAGTTCTACTAATAATTTATTTTGTACGTCTACATGAAAAGAATAATCGTTGTCATCATTCCATCTATAGTTATTGTATGCCTTAGTTTATACATGTATGCCTTAGTTTATACATGTATGCCTTAGTTTGTACATGTATGCCTTAGTTTGTACATGTATGCCTTAGTTTATACATGTATGCCTTAGTTTATACATGTATGCCTTAGTTTATACATGTATGTCTTGGTTTATACATGTATGCCTTAGTTTATACATGTATGTCTTGGTTTATACATGTATGCCTTAGTTTATACATGTATGTCTTAGTTTATACATGTATGCCTTAGTTTATACATGTATGCCTTAGTTTATGCAACTTTATTTTGCTCGATTGCGAAACAAGTGCCTATAACTTATATTAATCCCTCTCAAAACCTCATTCCTGATGGAATCCATCGCCACAAGGGAGAGAGAAGAGGCAACGTGGAATTTAAATGCCTTGCTTAAGGGCACAAACGTAACGGCTCCAGTGGGGCTCGAACTCCGGACCTTTCGCACCTGAAGCGAACGCTCATCCACTGCGCCATAACGACTTCCACTTTGCATTATATGCATTGGAATGAACAATAGAAACGTATCAGTGAGATAAAATGAAGGCAGTGGAATAACACAGTATATAACATAATTTGCGCTGCAGAGGGTAATCACACTATGACATATCTTCCCGCATTTCACTAATGCAAGAACTATGCAAATGAGCACATCATGTATTCATACGCTCTGTCCAAAAAATAAACAAACATGGCTTCGAAAATCCAGTGGCATTGAAACTCATCATGCATCTATAAACACTATGACTCTTGTACGACGGGCTATTAACAATACAAATCCTGCCCTACAGCGAGTTCTAGCTACATAGCAATTCCAAATTAATGTAAAACTTGATTAAAGTTGTGCAAATGACAGGTATTTGAAAGTTACACATGTTGACCGACTTGGTAAATAGTTATTTATTGTAAAAGTAGTTGATAGAGTAGAGCGTGCTCAATTCACATGATTGACATACTGACACTGTTGCTTAGAATACATTTGCATAAAAGTGTAAGATGTTTAATTCTTGACACAGTAGTTTCCAATGTAGCAGTACCCACTCATTGCCTTTTGGAAAGTAGTGGAACAAATCTGTTAGTTTAGCTTAGTTTAAAATTTAGTTTACTTATAATGTGAAACCAATTCTTACGCTATTATTTGAATCGCTCTCGAGACCTCATTCCTGGTGGAATGCATTGCCACGAGGGAGAGAGAAGAGGCAATGTGGAATTAATTCCTTGCCTATGGTCATAATCGTAGCAAATATTTCCAATATAGAGTGGCCCTGACAGGTTGAGGATAGCCCTCACAATACTACATGACATTGTATTTCCCGGTACTAGCTGCTAGATTAAAATGTTCTATTCTTCGGCGGTGAGAGTTATTTTCAGAACCAATATATGAGGGATATAATACCATTTTCCAGGACACAGCATCACTTAAATTAATTCTTTCCAAGAAGGATAGGTAGGCTATGGCCCAGTCTCCTCCTACACATTCAGTCTAGCCAAGCTTAACATTCTTACTGAGCGGCTGGATCCCCATAAACTAATACTTAGATAAGGATTAATACTAGTCATGTAGATTACTATTAGGTAAGAGCCTTGGTTGTCCGGATTGCGGTCTTGATCAACATATATTAGAAAGTTAGTACCAACAGCATGATAGGTTGGAGATGGCCGGAGGAGAGACGGACGAACATATAATCAGTTCCGTAGTTGGTTTCTCCGCGTTCTGATACTAAAGACTGACAGTAGTCCAAGAACGTTCGCGTTCAAAAATAAACATTCATCTACTAGTATAGTTGTGGCCTTAAGAAATGACTCGATCCATGAGTAGCTATTTTAGCTTTTGTGATTGCATTACTTCACCCGCTGTCTTGAAGCAAGTCACCGAATGTTTTCGGTGCTGCCAACTCAGTATGAAGGCCACCAAACATAACTACAAATCGATTCTCTTCAAACGTGTTGGCCATGGCCATTGAATCTCATTAGCAACAGCATATAGATAGAGGCTGATCACAGGCGATGACTGGTGTTCAAATAAATAACATTCTTCTCCATGATATCCATTGAATGACGAATCATTGTTACCGATTAGGCTTGCACGGGAAAGAGAGGTAACAATGTACTTATGTCAAAGGGTGAGTCAGTGTCAAATAAGTTGATATCTGCATGCAAACTACCCAGGACAGGTTCCAACTGACGCCGTTATCTGTATCGTTCATGGCACTAACATGCTCCAGCCACATGAATAATCAAAGATACGACGTGATCACGGTATACTATTATAAACCTGGCATTAAGGCACATTTTAGTGGCGGTGCCAGGTTTTCATGCTAAGAGGGGTGGCATTGTAACCAGGAAGCCAAGTGCGAGTTAACGATATTGCATTTCAAACTGTATGGGGACAATCCAACATTCAGTGATTGTCTGTAATATTTTCCTGAAACAAAACAGTTTGCCACAATTTAGGGCTGGCACCTATTGCATTTCAACTACCACTGGATCCACCACTGTGATTGAATGTTTTATGCCCGTGTGATTGTATGCTATAAATAGAAATAATGATATTTTATTATCCATTCAAAAAACAAATACAATACAATGTATATGTTAAAATAAATTGATATGAACAGGATCTTGAAATACGGCGGTCATCTTGAATTTCGGACATGGGTCTCGATCTTAAACTAATCTTCTGGTATTTATATATTGCCATGGTAAGTTTGTTGCTTCTATCCAGAAGTGAACAATTCTGATGGAAAACTGGAGTTATCACTCTGACTATTGAACTGATTGTATGTATATTGTAGTTTGATTTTTATTATTAGCAACTATGAATTATTGCATTATGGTTTTGTTAAATAACTACCAACTATGGAACGCCGATGCATATTGTTTTACAGTGGTTCGATACACATGGCTCCATATGATTGTATGTATATTGTAGTTTGATTTTTATTGTTAGTAACTTTGAATGATTGCATTATGGTTTTGTTAAATAACTACCAACTATGGAACGCCGTTGCATATTGTCGTTTGAGTGGTTCTATACTCATGGCTCCATACCAAGCATCGGCATGTCCGTGTGATGTATCACACTTATTATAAGTTACGGAATGTCCAGTGGTTACCGTATGTGTTGATACGATGTGGCGAATATAACCACAGAGTTATTGTTCGTACTTGTATACGAAGTGCATTTTATTCATGTGATGGTATACAGTTACCTACCTTGTATATATCTATTCATATCCTTATTTTACTAAGAGTAGTGTCTGTGTTATCTGACGCATCGTGACACAAATCATGTAGCACGTGTATCATTGTTCTTATATAACACGTTATGCTATCAGAACCCACACATGAATGTTTATAAGGCATATTCCATATGTTATCTGTAGTTTAAGCTTCTTACCCCGGGCATATATTCCCAGTGAGGATTTGGAGGACGTTAAAAATCCCCAACTTTTTTCTAAGGGCGGACTACGTACCACAGCCACTGTTGTTTGTATTCCCGGAGATACAGATCCCGGAAACGTCATTTGATTTAGTTACTGCCCGGATACTGTACGATGGAGCCATTGCCTTCATTGTATGTGGCATTAACCCTCACGTCGATGTTCTTGGCGGACTTGAGGAACAACTCAAGGAAACCAGCACTATCCCGGGAGCCAAAATGGGAACATCAGTCAGGATTGAAACCGGATCTTTGCCAAAGTTGCATGTGTTAGTTTATGTACAGACGGATCTGTAGTCCAGTGATAACACGCTGGACTTGTAATCCAGGGATCGCAGGTTCGATCCCCCGTCTGACCCTAATAAAATTAACAGTCTTTCAGATGGGACGATAAACCGAGGTCTCGTGTTGGTGCTTTACACCATGCACGTAAAAGAACAGGAGGAGACTCTGGAATGGGTCTCTGTCTGTATCATGCACTATCCTCCAACATCTAAAATGACTAATCTCTTCAGGAGGCATCGCTCATATGGGCAACCGGTAGCGACGATAAATAAACGTAAAACACACACAACGTTAGTTTATGTTTGAGTCGCTGTCTCAGTCATCAGTTCTTGATGGCCACGTGTTTGTTGTCCGTATAATTAACGGAACATTTATTCCACATAGAGAGCTTTCTCTCGGTGATTAGTAACAACCAAAGACAGTTATGAGGGATATATTTCATCAACTTATGTCACCTTCGTTGTATTATCTCATTAATGTAAATATTCATCTTTCGTTGAACATTAAACTGATTAATATTGTACATGAGTGTTGATTGTGTCGCGTTGGTTTTTGTGATCAAGCTTTGCCGGCCCATCCTGTTGCAAACGCAGGTACATGAATAACTTCCAAGCTTTTATAAAACTTGTAATAATAAATGACGGTACTTTGTGTTAACATTGAATGATTTGCAATAAAGCATCACTGTGAAAATCCTCTACTAGTTCAATTCCCATGTGTCGCTTCAGGACAGTGTAAGTTTGGGGCTTTCACTCTGCACTTATCTGATGCTGGTTTAGATATCAACATGTTGTCTAACATAACGTGAGTTTCACTTGTTTTCTGTGTATTGTACAGTCAAATATCTGTAACGTAGTATCATTATTTATTATAGCTTTGTACCAGACGCTGATATTGTTCGCATGGTACAAGAGCCAATTTTGTAATGTAATTCATTTCATAAATGTTTTCAAAACCGGTTCCAGAGATTTTACAAAAAAAGTAGAAATAAGATCCAGGGTTACTTGATCTCTTAGCGATCAATTGTACTGCTGTTTATTTGCACATTACATAATGTTTTATGAACCCAGATTCCTTGGTGTCATGCCCATTTTATGACAATTTACAAATTGTAGTGTTATTTAATGACGCATTCACATGTCTGGCATTGTTTGCCCCTAAGCTGACCATTTGTAGTTATAGCAACCTTCAACAGAACGGAATGCAAACTTACTATTAGTATTTGTGTTGTCACAGATTATGGACAAAGGTACAAAATAGTGTCAAAAAGCAAATAAATCTAAAGGTCTTTCAAATGTACCTAGTGTTAGCAAGACGCACACGCATTTACCCAGCCTACCATTTGTAATAGTTTGAGCGTCCAAGCATAGTGTCATTGTAGATACTTTTAGCGTCCTCAATGTAACGTGTAGCATTATATGCAGCATTTAGCTTTGTTGCAGCTTGTGGAACTGTTCAATGGGTCATTGCTGCTTGTTAAATCACCTGTAGATTTACGTAACATTGTTACTTTTGGCGCCATTAGTAATTGTTAGCGTTTCCAAACTCACCGGAGTTGCGTCATCAGTTCAGCTCTACGTCTAGGTCATATTGTGGAAGATTCGGAAGCTCGTGTATTCTCTCTTGATTATCTATGTGAAACTCTATACCTCATTGCCTATAATTGTCATCAGCTCTTCCTCAATTCAAATCACAATACCAAAAATGATACAGAACACACATACACTCGCATATTAAACGTATTATCCAATTCATGTTTTATTACAATAATCGAATATATTAGAATTCTTACTGGTTAATGATATTTTTATTCAACAACATTCGTACAGTGTACAGTGTACATTATTATTGAAACTACTTCAAATACACAATTGTCCTAGTGTTGACGTTAGCAAACCCCCCCCCCAACAATAGTGCATGCGTAGTCCGATTTTGTTTCTAAAGCTTTTCTTTGAAGAAAGTATTAATTACAAATGTAATTATAAGTCATAGATCATGCGGTTTAATCCGGTTCCTGAGAATGTAGGTGAGTAATATCTTCTAAGTAAATGTACAATGGCACTTTGCCATGCATGTATGTTCGAGTGTATAGAGGTTGCCCGGCCGCAGGTTGCACTAAGTGGGCGGCTACATTATCAGTCTCCCTTTGAGGCTGATCCTGCTGTACTCGTCGCGTCTTAAACATATGTATTGAATTCCAATTATATACCATTTTAGCGTGTACTTGGCTGTGTTTAATGACTCAATTTTGTATAATTTTGAGCTCAAACTATATAACGGTTGCACTGATGGTTAATGAAACAAGATTGAACATGTGTCCATTAATCCTATTTTGTTCCATTATGTAACTTATTACTTGTTAATACTTCAAAATGTATCTATATGGCATTACTGTTGGAATGTCAGAGTCCTACTGGAGAGTTCACGTTTATAGACACTTTCCTAGTTTGTGTTTGTGTGCCTGTGGTGTGTTCGTAGACAAAGATATTCCGTATAAAGTGCGCGACCTTTTCGGCACAAGGCGCGTTGAGGTGCTTAAAAGAACAGTATATACACAGTCTAGCAAACTAGACAATGTGACTGAATCACCTGACTTTGAATCACCTAATTGTTCTTTATTGCATCGTGATCATATATCAATTATCACCTGTTCTTCTTCAAGTATTTTAAATACCGCATGCTTGAAGTGAATGGTGGGATGGTTTATAGTAGCTAGCCACTGGGGATGGTTTATAGGAGCTAGTCACTAAGGATGGTTTATAGGAGCTAACCACTGGGGATGGTTTATAGGAACTAGCCACTAGGGATGGTTTATAGGAGCTTGTCACTGGGGATGGTTTATAGGAGCTAGCCACTGGGGATGGTTTATAGGAGCTAGCCACTAGGGATGGTTTATAGGAGCTAGCCACTAGGGATGGTTTATAGGAGCTAGCCACTGGGGATGGTTTATAGGAGCTAGCCACCAGGGATGGTTTATAGGAGCTAGCCACTAGTGGTGGTTTATAGGAGCTAGCCACTGGGGATGGTTTATAGGAGCTAGCCACTAGGGGTGGTTTGCAGGAGATAACCACTAGGCGTGGTTTATAGGAGCTAGCCACTAGGGATGGTTAATAGGAGCTAGCCACTAGGGGTGGTTTATAGGAGCTAGCCACTAGGGACTGTTTATAGGAGCTAGCCACTAGGGGTGGTGCATAGGAGCTAGCCACTGGGGATGGTTTATAGGAGCTAGGCACTAGGGATGGTTTATAGGAGCTAGCCACTAGGGGTGGTGCATAGGAGCTAGCAACTGGGGATGGTTTATAGGAGCTAGCCACTGGGGATGGTTTATAGGAGCTAGCCACTAGGGATGGTTTATAGGAGCTAGTCACTGGGGATGGTTTATAGGAGCTAGCCACTAGGGATGGTTTATAGGAGCTAGCCACAAGGGATGGTTTATAGGAGCCAGCCACTAGGGATGGTTTATAGGAGCTAGACACTAGGGGTGGTTTATAGGAGCTAGCCACTGGGGATGGTTTATAGGAGCTAGCCACTAGGGGTGGTTTGCAGGAGCTAGCCACTAGGCGTGGTTTATAGGAGCTAGCCACTAGGGATGGTTAATAGGAGCTAGCCACTAGGGGTGGTTTATAGGAGCTAGCCACTAGGGACGGTTTATAGGAGCTAGCCACTAGGGGTGGTGCATAGGAGCTAGCCACTGGGGATGGTTTATAGGAGCTAGCCACTAGGAATGGTTTATAGGAGCTAGCCACTAGGGGTGGTGCATAGGAGCTAGCAACTGGGGGATGGTTAATAGGAGCTAACCACTAGGGATGGTTTATAGGAGCTAGCCACTAGGGGTGGATTATAGGAGCTAGCCACTAGGGGTGGTTTATAGGAGCTAGTCACTGGGAGATGGTTTATAGGAGGTAGACACTGGGGTGGTTAATAGGAGCTAGCCACTGGGGATGGTTTATAGGAGCTAGCCACTGGGGATGGTTTATAGGAGCTAGTCACTAAGGATGGTTTATAGGAGCTTGTCACTGGGGATGGTTTATAGGAGCTAGCCACTGGGGATGGTTTATAGGAGCTAGCCACTAAGGATGGTTTATAGGAGCTAGCCACTGGGGATGGTTTATAGGAGCTAGCCACTAGGGGTGGTTTATAGGAGCTAGCCACTAGGGATGGTTTATAGGAGCTAGCCACTGGGGGTGGTTTATAGGAGCTAGCCACTAGGGGTGGTTTATAGGAGCTAGCCACTAGGGATGGTTTATAGGAGCTAGCCACTGGGGATGGTTTATAGGAGCTAGCCACTGGGGGTGGTTTATAGGAGCTAGCCACTGGGAATGGTTTATAGGAGCTAGCCATTAGGGATGGTTTATAGGAGCTAGCCACTAGGGATGGTTTATAGGAGCTAGCCACTGGGGATGGTTTATAGGAGCTAGCCACTAGGGATGGTTTATAGGAGCTAGCCACTAGGGATGGTGAATAGGAGCTAGCCACTAGGGATGGTTTATAGGAGCTAGCCACTAGGGATGGTTTATAGGAGCTAGCCACTGGGGATGGTTTATAGGAGCTAGCCACTAGGGGTGGTTTGCAGGAGATAACCACTAGGCGTGGTTTATAGGAGCTAGCCACTAGGGATGGTTAATAGGAGCTAGCCACTAGGGGTGGTTTATAGGAGCTAGCCACTAGGGACGGTTTATAGGAGCTAGCCACTGGGGATGGTTTATAGGAGCTAGCCACTGGGGATGGTTTATAGGAGCTAGCCACTGGGGATGGTTTATAGGAGCTAGCCACTAGGGGTGGTTTATAGGAGCTAGCCACTAGGGATGGTTTATAGGAGCTAGCCACTAGGAATGGTTTATAGGAGCTAGCCACTAGGGATGGTTTATAGGAGCTAGCCACTAGGGATGGTTTATAGGAGCTAGCCACTAGGATGGTTTATAGGAGCTAGCCACTGGGGATGGTTTATAGGAGCTAGCCACTGGGGATGGTTTATAGGAGCTAGCCACTGGGGATGGTTTATAGGAGCTAGCCACTGGGGATGGTTTATAGGAGCTAGCCACTAGGGATGGTTTATAGGAGCTAGCCACTAGGAATGGTTTATAGGAGCTAGCCACTAGGGATGGTTTATAGGAGCTAGCCACTGGGGATGGTTTATAGGAGCTAGCCACTGGGGATGGTTTATAGGAGCTAGCCACTAGGGATGGTTTATAGGAGCTAGCCACTAGGGATGGTTTATAGGAGCTAGCCACTGGGGATGGTTTATAGGAGCTAGCCACTAGGGATGGTGTATAGGAGCTAGCCACTAGGGATGGTTCATAGGAGCTAGTCACTGGGGATGGTTTATAGGAGCTAGCCACTAGGGATGGTTTATAGGAGCTAGCCACTGGGGATGGTTTATAGGAGCTAGCCACTGAGATGATTTATAGGAGCTAGCAACTGGGGATGGTTTATTGGAGCTAGCCACTGGGGATGGTTCATAGGAGCTAGTCACTGGGGATGGTTTATAGGAGCTAGCCACTGAGATGGTTTATAGGAGCTAGCCACTGGGGATGGTTGATTGGAGCTAGCCACTGGGGATGGTTTATAGGAGCTAGCCACTGGGGGATGGTTTATAGGAGCTAGCCACTGGGGATGGTTTATAGGAGCTAGCCACTAGGGATGGTTTATAGGAGCTAGCCACTGGGGATGGTTTATAGGAGCTAGCCACTGGGGATGGTTCATAGGAGCTAGTCACTGGGGATGGTTTATAGGAGCTAGCCACTGAGATGGTTTATAGGAGCTAGCCACTGGGATGTTTATAGGAGCTAGCCACTGGGGATGGTTTATTGGAGCTAGCCACTGGGGATGATTTATAGGAGCTAGCCACTGGGGATGGTTTATAGGAGCTAGCCACTAGGGATGGTTTATAGGAGCTAGCCACTAGGGATGGTTTATAGGAGCTAGCCACTAGGGATGGTTTATAGGAGCTAGCCACTAGGAATGGTTTATAGGAGCTTGTCACTGGGGATGGTTTATAGGAGCTAGCCACTGGGGATGGTTTATAGGAGCTAGCCACTAGGGATGGTTTATAGGAGCTAGCCACTGGGGATGGTTTATAGGATCTAGCCACTGGGGATGGTTTATAGCAGCTAGCCACTGGGGATGGTTTATAGGAGCTAGCCACTGGGGATGGTTTATAGGAGCAAGCCACTGGGGATGGTGTATAGGAGCTAGCCACTAGGGATGGTTTATAGGAGCTAGCCACTAGGGATGGTTTATAGGAGCTAGCCACTGGGGATGGTGTATAGGAGCTAGCCACTGGGGATGGTGTATAGGAGCTAGCCACTGGGGATGCTTCATAACAACTACTATTATATCAGTTATGATTTCATCTACTAACTTAAACCACTATATTAACCTACACTACGGGCATTACCGTATTGCACACTTAAATGTATGCACACCCAACAGTAACATGACATGAGTAGGTTTGTTTTAAACATTAATTTACTCTCCCAACATAGGTTTTATTCACAATGCTGGTACGACCAAACTTAAACGAACATATATTAAGGTGTCTGGACTGTTCTTACATGTTCAGTTTCCAAAAGGAAACTTTCTCAACATTTACTTACTGTACATTCTCTGTAGAGCCATATTTGGTCGAAATATGAACAGCTTTATCAGCAAATCAATACCACTACATGTATAGTGTTCATAATTTAATAATAACATAGCAGTACCTTTACATATACATTCAAGTATAATACCAACCTCAATGTTAAAGTACTGTTCAAACTGACTGTCAATAAAAGGTGTTTTACGTTTATTTATCGTCGCTACCGGTTGTCCATATGAGCAGCGACGCCTCCTGAAGACATTAGTCATGTTAGATTTTTTGGAGGATAGTGCAATGATACAGACAGAGATCCATTCCAGAGTCTCCTCTGGTTCTTTTACATGCACGGTGTAAAGCACCGACACGAGACCTCGGTTTAATGTCCCATCTGAAAGACTGTTAATTTTATTATGGTCAGACGGGGGATCGAACCTGCGATCTATCTGAAAACGGTTGTCACACTTTATATTGTCTTGTTTCGGTTCTGTCGTTAAAAGAAAGTTGAGCAGGGCAAGCTACGATCTTCACGGTTCGGCGGTCTCGTCCACTCTCCCTAATTCTCGTCCAGTGCTCTCGTAGTGATATTTCCCCAGCCAAAAGCCGTACCGGACCGGAGTTATCACCGTAGTATGCAACGTACACGTATATCTTATATGAAGACATGGAATGTACAGTGGTCAGTTTCTCCGTGGATTCTATTTTGGTTTAAACATATTTATTCGATAATAATGTACATTACATATACATTGTATACAAAACGAAAATGGATTAAATCGGAAGCTTAAAGCTTATTGAGATTTTCTCCATAATTCTATAATTCTCCATGATTCTATTTTATGGTATAACACAACGTGACATTCGTACTGAAAAAAGAACTCGTGTATTGTATACCAACAGTGATCTAGGACCAATTACAGTCATCTTTATATCGTATAATGTGTTGTATCGTGACAGCTACATTAGTTTACGTGGAGAATAATGGTGTCTAACTATACGGATTAACCACATTACAATGGTATCAGGCTAACAATTCACGAACGCTACCAATTCTCGGCTATTTTTAATAATTCCCCAGATTACTGCAATAAATCCCATCATTTGGATGATATGCCCACGGTAATTATAAATATAATATTGACATAGGTCAAAAATACTGGCCTCGTTTTGAATTATTGCATTGCATTCTACCTGTTCCAGCTGGGAGATTCAAACTGAAATGTTGTAAGTATTGCAATGTTTTACGGAACTATTTATATCAGAATACACACTCTAATCATACCTCCATAGAATTTATCTGGAAACGGTGTGTTTACATCGTATTCCAGTAGTAACCCCGCCAATCATATATATAGCTGTGCTCCATTTATGACGTAAATTATTATGTGCACATATTTAATCGAGTAGTATGTAACCGGTACTCTATACGTACATTCTAATAATACAATGTACATGTCTTTCATCTTCTAATACATTACAGAAAGGGCAGTTACGTTCATCAAGTGGTAAATTCTCATACCGTCGGTTTCTATACGTAATGGAGCAACTCCACATCTAAATTTACATAATGCTGATCTGTGACGTTTGGGTAAAATCATTTTACAATATACTTCTGTTTGAAATTTAAATTTAAACGTACAGTAGGTTCTAAGCTTATTGCGACCACGTCCAGAATCACCGGTCATGCTGTTAATAGAGGTGGACCAGTCACTAACATATTTCTCCATTGCAGCATTTTCCACACTATCTACTAAATTGTCCGTATGTATATGTATATATAGGTTACAGTAATCCATCAAAGTAATGTCTGCAAACTGTCTCTTGACATCGTAAAACCAGTGTTTATAACTTGTAGATTTAGCATTCGCCCATAGTGCAACTCGCTTATTTAATCTGGAATTGTCGGTATTAGCTAAGCGTGCCCAAAACCCAGATATGTGTTTCAATTGACGCACAACTGGCGGTCAGTAGTAATATGTCAGTAGACTGTGATAGTTTGATCATCTGTGATTATATTAGTCTCTTATAATTGTTTTAGCCGTGTCTCATTTATATGAAAAAGTTGGCAGTTTCTTACGGAGGTTGGTGCACCCAAGTACTGGTTAACCACTGGAGCATGCCCAGGAAAGGTGTTGTTAAGTAAACTGCCCGCCGGCGATATAGCCCGAAATGGTGCTGATGCAGTCGTAAAACCCGAAATATAACATAACAATATAATTGTTTTATAATGAATGGTGTTGTACTTTGCCACGATAATTAGTTGTGTATATTGTATGTATTGTACAACGGTGATACTGAAATAAAGATTAAATGTATAATGGTAGGATACTTGGATTGATATACAGATACTCATGCATCGAGGGAAACTATAACAGTATGAGACATGTTAGGTGTAACTGGACCATTAAAGCGACACTACATCGGTGAAAACGCAAATGTCTTCAGAATGTAATTTGTTATTATAATGGTATAATTCCCCCTCACCCAATATTTGCCTCAAAAACTGAGTATTTCAACAAATAAACAAACGCTGTATAGGGCCTACGCTGTTTATTGACATAACAAAACAATGTAAAAAGGATCGACATTCATGCGTAATACAAATCGTTTATCCTGAATACCACGAGTTATGAACTTATGCTACATATTTACCGTGATATCTCACATGTGTGCCTATGCATATTGATTTGTAAACTACTCTTAATTAAATTATCTCTAAACGAATGTATCGCGTGTTTAGTATTGACTTCAATGACAACAACGTCAATTCAGGAGCCTGAATGACCGCTATATGAAATCCTTCTTTCACGTTTGAAAGTTTGTATACCAAACAAAACATTGTTTATTAATTAAATGTTAGTGTTCGATATATTCAGAAGAATTTGTAGTAGCAATACATTTATACGTGAACAAAAAAGCATTTTATTTGCTTTTTGAGATGCAATGTCGCTTTAATAGAATTAGCAGAAATTGACATCTACATGAAGGGTTATGCATATACAAAGTTTAGGAAATATAATAATGCCAATTCAACGTCGTTTAATATGATTCATTTCACTGGGGAGGGGAAGGGAGGGGAGGGGATGGGAGGGGAGGGAAGGGACCACTAGCTATAATGTTGATTGAACTTGTGGACCAACACATTTGATTGTATGTGGGTAAGTCTTTGTAATGTTGTAAATGTTTATATAATGCAATACAATATTAAATTTAATTAAACAGCATATACGAACATGTTCGACTGGCTGCACGGTTGTGCACTCGTCTAGTTAACCAGAACTAACTGGGGGGGGTAATTGTTTATTTAACGTCGCTACCGATTGTCCATTTTACATAACAATACCTTTCCTGGGCAGGTTCCAGCGGTTAACCAGTACTTGGTGGGTGCATCAACCTCCGTTACTATATAAGAAACTGTCAACATTTTCAATTAAATAGACACGGTCTGAGCAGGTCTCGAACCCGTGACAACCAGTGATGATAGGTTACAGTGGTATACAAGTCAGCAACCTTGACCACTCGACGATCATGTCCAACTATGATGTCCTAATATTACGTGATCCAATACACATTGAATCAATTTGAAGTTCTGAGCGTTACGTAGTATAGCGCAGAACATATGTCTTAAAGTACTGTAAGCACTACATTAGTAAATGTGTGGTTCAGTCATATATGTGTGTGTATGTGATCACATGAGTGGTCAAACAGGTTTGTGGCGCTAACACACCACGAGGAAATCATTTAGTAAAATCAGTTCTAGTTCTGACAGCGAGCAACGCAGACGTTTATTTAAATTTCGCTATTCCAATTCTCATATACACAAAGATATAATATATTTATCCTAGGTTCACAGTAATTCGGGTAATGGTGTGTAATCAAGTGTTGTGTTTATATGCACGATTATTTCGTGCATTTTCGGATAGTATAAATAGTGGAATGTAGATAGTTATCTCCATTCGAAGTCGTTTTGCATTACACGATACGTCATTTTATTGGCCCCAGCCCACCCACCCTGAATTGAATACGTCAGTCTCGAAAGATTAAGGTCTGTTTTTGATGAAAATATTCTGTTTGCAAGGGCAGCAAGTGGAGGGTATTGATCGTTGCAGATCTTGGGTTACCTGGTAATTCTATTAAAATCGGAATTTATATATCGACAGGTTCGACGCCCTTTACCAGGATCGTTTATATCCAGTGGTTGATTACAAAGAGACGAATCGTCAGAGGAATGGCATCTTTATTAATGGCGGCTTAAGAAATGAATTTCGGACTTTAGCTTATGTTTTTTACTTTGTCACGCAGCTACTCTCAATTACAATGTATGTGATTAAGTTTCTAAGACTATTAGTTCAGACAGGTTATAGTAGGTTTAATCTAACTGGCGATTTGAGCCAAAAATTGATATAATACTAATAGATGTTAACAGTTTTTAGCCTCTAAAATTATGATAACATTTATCGCTATACTGCTCGTTGGGAAAGTCACGGGGCAGCAAAGAAGGCCTTTTCACACTGGATAGTTGCATGGTTTCTTTCTACCCCCCCCGCCCCCTCCTCCTCCACAAAAAAGAAATAATAGAAAAAGATGAGGAGATTATATTATATACATGTATAATGTAATTAGGGGAGTGGGTTGTGGCAGCTGGCACTACAGTTTCGTATTTACGTGGCTGTCTTATATCGAGATGTATACTTTAACACAGAGTATGGTGTACTTTCCATCATAGACTGATTTTAGTTTATGTTATGAGGTGTTTAAGCATTAAATATTCGCACATAGTTAATAGTATGGTCGCAGGTTTAAACTTGAAGAGAATGCTTATACATGTATATAATAAATTATTAACATGGTAATGCAAATGACCCATCCTCAATGTCTGATTATGATAAATATTGTTTCCTGTTTTCAAACCAAGAGATGATTCGTAATTGTGCCAAAACCTGTTTTATTATTCTACAGAGGCGTTAGTTTTTATTATGTAAATAATTTTTTAATTTGTGAATAATGTCATTATTTCTTGTATTTCTAACTGCATTTTTTAGTTCGTCTGTAATATCTCTGCTCATCATATTCGCTATGATCTGATCAAAGCGAAGTTAGATTTCATATGACCAATTCTTAATCAGTGTGCAATAGTACCTATTTTGTAGTTCAGTGTTTTATAATTGTCTTAGAGCAGTTTTTAATATCCGATTAGCAGGGATATTGCAGCTTTATCCCTAACATACTGTGATAAATGAGTATGTATAATTTTGTTCATCTCTTATAACTCCATGTTGGAGTGGCATTGTACTTTTATTATGTAAACTATACATGTAATAGTATTATAAATATTGTACGTACAATGATGAGATGTAAATAAAGATTACCACTACTACTACTACTACTACTACTCCAAAATCTTGTTTGTGCTTCTTTTCCCCCTAGAATTACTTGATTATGGGATAAATGATTTATTTACGTTTGAGCGGAGCGAATTAGGGAATAATAGAAAAGTAATATTAACATTTATTCAATGCAAGCAACATAAGCTCTCAACGATGTTGAGCGACGTACACGTAATGTATTTATCGAATAATAGTATATGGATGCATTTACTAAGATACAGTAAATACAATGCATTTTAGAAAGTATGTTATATGTATATGTACAAGTACATTAATAAACTAGTGGCGTCTGTCTATCGCATGTCATTGCCCACTGTAAACACTGTGTTGTTTTGTGCACAAAGGTGTTAAGACGTAGCGTTATATCATAATAGCGACTTGTGTTGTTAATACTTACTCACCAGAACTCCAAACAGTGGCTTATTGACCGGTAAGCAACGGCTAGACTACACACATTGGCTTATTGACCGGTAAGCAACGGCTAGACTCCAAACAGTGGCTCATTGACCGGTAAGCAACGGCTACACTCCAAACAGTGGCTTATTGACCGGTAAGCAACGGCTAGACTCCAAACAGTGGCTTATTGACCGGTAAGCAACGGATAGACTCCAAACAGTGGATTATTGACCGGTAAGCAACGGCTAGACTCCAAACAGTGGCTCATTGACCGGTAAGCAACGGCTACACTCCAAACAGTGGCTCATTGACCGGTAAGCAACGGCTACACTCCAAACAGTGGCTTATTGATCGGTAAGCAACGGCTAGACTCCAAACAGTGGCTTATTGACCGGTAAACAACGGCTACACTCCAAACAGTGGCTTATTGACCGGTAAGCAACGCCTAGACTCCAATCAGTGGATTATTGACCGGTAAGCAACTGCTAGACTACAAACAGTGGCTTATTGACCGGTAAGCAACGCCTAGACTCCAATCAGTGGATTATTGACCGGTAAGCAACTGCTAGACTACAAACAGTGGCTTATTGACCGGTAAGCAACGGCTAGACTCCAAACAGTGGCTTATTGACTGGTAAGCAACGGCTACACTACAAACAGTGGCTTATTGACCGGTAAGCAACGGCTACACTCCAAACAGTGGCTTATTGACCGGTAAGCAACGCCTAGACTCCAATCAGTGGATTATTGACCGGTAAGCAACTGCTAGACTACAAACAGTGGCTTATTGACCGGTAAGCAACGCCTAGACTCCAATCAGTGGATTATTGACCGGTAAGCAACTGCTAGACTACAAACAGTGGCTTATTGACCGGTAAGCAACGGCTAGACTCCAAACAGTGGCTTATTGACTGGTAAGCAACGGCTACACTACAAACAGTGGCTTATTGACCGGTAAACAACTGCTAGACTACAAACAGTGGCTTATTGACCGGTAAGCAACGGCTAGACTCCAAACAGTGGCTTATTGACCGGAAAGCAACGGCTAGACTCCAAACAGTGGCTTATTGACCGGTAAACAACTGCTAGACTACAAACAGTGGCTTATTGACCGGTAAGCAACGGCTAGACAAATATTATTTCGTATCATACATGATTTCGAATGACACTATAGAATAACACAAGCTGCTTTCTTTAATTCTTATTAATAATCTGTGTTCGTGTTTTATATAAAATTAATATGTTTGAGAGTTAT
>CM026395.1:32303379-32363379 GCA_014843695.1 Archivesica marissinica | reverse complement strand
TTATCTCAAATTCTATGTCGTGCACAAGCTGTTTCAAGAAGTATTCCCTTTGCTTAAGAAAATCCAAAGCACACATGTCCAGCTTCATTGACGTCACCTTGGCAACAGAATCTCTCTCGTAGTACGGCTGGTATAATGATGTATGTGAAACGGCATTATTGGTGAAAGGCGTTGTGATTAGTTGTTGACAATATACTTAATAACAAACATATCAAGAAAGTTCCACTCCCTCTCGTTGTAAGGAAAATTAGAAATGATAAATTAGAAACGGATATGAAATCAGGGTTATAATAACAGATGGCAAATGTAATTGTTCATAGTCGGGCATAGCATGGGAACAGGCATTGATATATGTTGCCTTGTCACTCATGTAAATTATATGTTTAACACCAATACCATTAATTTGGCCGTATTGAGTTTCTGATAATATGTCATTTTGCCAGAAGTAAATTAGTGA
Source organism: Archivesica marissinica (assembly GCA_014843695.1). Lineage (NCBI taxonomy): Eukaryota > Metazoa > Mollusca > Bivalvia > Venerida > Vesicomyidae > Archivesica > Archivesica marissinica. The sequence goes on along the minus strand of CM026395.1, from coordinate 32,362,922 downwards.
AAAATCGACTGACTGGAACCCAGGCTAAGTTGGACATACAACAAGCTACATCTTTATAAACACAGATTTAATGTCGAATATAAACACAGATTTAATGTCGAATATACAAGCAGATTTAATGTTGAATATACAAGCAGATTTAATGTCGAATATACAAGCAGATTTAATGTCGAATATACAAGCAGATTTAATGTCGAATATACAAGCATATTTAATGTCGAATGTAAACACTGATTTAATGTCGAATATAAACACAGATTTAATGTCGAATATACAAGCAGATTTAATGTCGAATATACAAGCAGATTTAATGTCGAATGTAAACACTGATTTAATGTCGAATATAAACACAGATTTAATGTCGAATATACAAGCAGATTTAATGTCGAATATACAAGCAGATTTAATGTCGCATATACAAGCATATTTAATGTCGAATATAAACACAGATTTAATGTTGAATATAAACACAGATTTAATGTCGAATATACAAACAGATTTAATATCGAATATAAACACAGCTTTAATGTCGAATATAAACACAGATTTAATATCGAATATACAAGCAGATTTAATGTTGAATATAAACACTGATTTAATGTCGAATATACAAACAGATTTAATGTCGAATATAAACACAGATGTAATGTCGAATATAAACACAGATTTAATGTCGAATATACAAGCATATTTAATGTCGAATATACAAGCAGTTTTAATGTCAAATATACAAGCAGATTTAATGTCGAATATACAAGCAGATTTAATGTCGAATATAAACAGTGATTTAATTTCGAATATACAAACAGATTTAATGTCGAATATAAACACAGATTTAATGTCGAATATAAACACAGATTTAATGTCGAATATACAAACAGATTTAATATCGAATATAAACACAGATTTAATGTCGAATATAAACACTGATTTAATGTCGAATATACAAACAGATTTAATGTCGAATATAAACACAGATTTAAATGTCGAATATAAACACAGATTTAATGTCGAATATACAAACAGGTTTAATATCGAATATAAACACAGATTTAATGTCGAATATAAACACTGATTTAATGTCGAATATACAAGCAAATTTAATGTCGAATATACAAACAGATTTAATGTCGAATATAAACACAGATTTAATGTCGAATTATATAAATACATATCTAAAGTCGAATATAAGCACATATTTAATATAGAATATAAACACAGATTAAAGTCGAAAATAACCCAAATTCAAAGATGAAACTAAACACAGATTTAAAGTAGCATGTAAACACAGATTTAACGACTATAAGTAATTGTCACCAAAGAGATCAACAAGACTAAGATATAGTTATTATGTTTAATATTGAATGATTGGCATTAATTATGGCCATGGCGGGCAATGATTGAACCACCCCAAAGCAGTGTACAAGACTTGGTATTGATTCTTTTTCAATTTGAATATTATTATTATTATTCCGGAATATCGGCAGCATAAGCCCATAGGCATATCATATATCACTCCGGAATATCGGCAGCATAAGCCCACAGGCATATCATATATCACTCCGGAATATCGACAGCATAAGCCCACAGGCATATCATATATCACTCCGGAAGATCGGAAGCATAAGCCCATAGGCATATCATATATCACTCTGGAATATCGGCAGCATAAGCCCATAGGCATATCATATATCACTCCGGAATATCGACAGCATAAGCCCACAGGCATATCATATATCACTCCGGAATATCGGCAGCATAAGCCCACAGGCATATCATATATCACTCCGGAAGATCGGAAGCATAAGCCCATAGGCATATCATATATCACTCCGGAATATCGGCAGCATAAGCCCATAGGCATATCATATATCACTCCGGAATATCGGCAGCATAAGCCCATAGGCATATCATATATCACTCCGGAATATCGGCAGCATAAGCCCATAGGCATATCATATATCACTCCGGAATATCGGCAGCATAAGCCCATAGGCATATCATATATCACTCCGGAATATCGGCAGCATAAGCCCACAGGCATATCATATATCACTCCGGAATATCGACAGCATAAGCCCATAGGCATATTATATATCACTCCGGAATATCGGCAGCATAAGCCCATAGGCATATCATATATCACTCCGGAATATCGGCAGCATAAGCCCACAATAAGCCCACAGGCATATCATATATCACTCCGGAATATCGGAAGCATAAGCCCACAGGCATATCATATATCACTCCGGAAGATCGGAAAATATAGATAACAATAGTGTGAAATACACATCCCCGATGGGACAATAGGTTTTAATCTTTATTAAAGTCTCATCTATGTACATACATGTAATGCAAACACAAATGTAAATAATCAGATTAAAAGTACATAGCCATTCTGAATAGAATTATAAACATATTGCAACAAAACATATCACATTATAAAATCCCACACTACTATTAGTTAATGCTTATTTACATTCTAAAGCCAAGAAACAGTTGCTAATTTATATTTAAATACGAAATAAAACAAAATGGTATAACACACTAAATCGAAAAACAAGCACTAGTGCGCTATTAAGAAATATTTTACAAAATCAGTTATCACCCAGGATCAGATCGAGAATGACCTAATTAGCAGCTGCTTCTTGTAGTCTGTAAAAATCATAGATATATAGTATCAATAACATCAATCAACAATATGGCAAAATCACATCACTCCGGATATCGGAAGCATAAAAAGCCCATAGGCATATCATATATCACTCCGGAAAATCGAGAGCCCTTACTCCGGATATCGGAAACATAAAACAATTAACCGAATTTTCGGAAGTACTTTGCTATACAAATATAATACGTACTTGATATGTTAACTTACTCATCTAATAGTAGATAAAAACATTCTTATAAACACTGATTTAATGTCGAATATAAACACAGTGGCATTGCTATTACCTACATAAAAGTTATAGATTATACAAGAGAGACGCTATTACGCCAAGGCGCAGGTACTACGGTAAAAGAGCATCTTTTTCCGGGGGACCAATTCCCGCCATATACGAGAACCTAGATTATGGAGGGAGATAGCGTCTATTTCTTGTATATATTGCGCTTAAACAACTATGGATAGCATTTTACGTTTGAATATCTAATTTGGTAAATACCATCCCTCAATGTATCAGTCATTATTTTGCACCCAAAGTGAACATAGTCTCTAAATAGTTGATGAACGTATTCCGGGTTAACGAATGTAACCCTCTTCTCTTCTGGGTGTTAAATTTTCCGATGGTGCTTTTTCTGACTTATGGTTTCATTCTCCACGATATTCTGTTCGTGTACGGACAATCATGTATCGCCGGATGTCGGAACGATAAGCCCCATATTCTAAATCATTCCGGAAATCGGAAACATAATAAAACCCAATATACGTATCAAATCATTTCCGTGCCTTTTCTAACTTATAACGATATTGTTTTCGTGTTTTGATTTCAGTTAGAGATTTTAGTTTCGGTATAAGTTGCCATTATATGTCTTCAGGTAGTTTTCAACAGCCATTCAGTGTAGCCCAGAGGCTTTTGGCAAATAATATGTACGCAAATGTATAATCAGTAATTGCGGTGGGCTACCATTGTCACAAATATGTGAGATGTTCCAATATCATGCCAGGCCTAAAATCAAATGTCACATTTAGACAGTTATCCAATTTAAAATGAGGTGCACCTGCTTGTCTGGTGTGGTGGAAACATATCTTATTATAGATGAATCGATTATCCAATATCCATACTTCTGTAGCACCTATATTATATAAACCATGACTGTAGATGTACATTAAAGTTTCATAGAAATCGATCATGTCACAATATGTGAGTGACAACGGCCATGATGATCAGCATACAACTCTTGTATTACTGATTTGTCATACATGGTTGTATGACGGAATACTATCATTGCGGCGCAATACTATCTTGTGACGTCATAACTGTCTACTAACTTTCATGAATTGGATTGAAATTGTATGACATAATACTATTCTAGTGACGTAATAGTAATGATGCCGCTATAGCTAATGTTCTAATATAGCCTTGTGTTAGATGTATGTCGCACCACTGTGCCTAAAAACATTTTGTTTGTTCTCCCATAAATGCCAATATTTACTCAAAATTCGCCTGAATGGACAAGTTGTCAGCGGAAAGCCATGGCACGAGAATTGACAACCAAGCACAGGTCGCTTCCCAGTGTATGACCATTTAAAACCATGTACTAATACAGACGATTCAGGTTCGAATTCGTCTAAATGAAATTTAAAATGCACACTCCCGACATCCAGCTGTCAATTATTGTCTGCAAAGAATCCATATATATTGTATTTATGGTATATTTTCTCTTATTTAACCGTTTCATTCCCGCTATCATTTTCGTTACTAAGAATACTTGGGCTTCGTCTCGAAAATTATTGATTTTGTTATAATAACATTTTAGCAGAAATATGACGGTTTACAGGACCGTGTGCATATTCGTATTGAGACATACACGCTATGCATTAACCTATTGCAAGTCTGGCGATGATGTTTATATATATATACACGGCTTAGAGGTGTTAAACACCCGAGTGTACGTATCGCTTACCTATTAAAGCCCCGTACACCAATATTTGAATACGCATTGTTAAATTTTGAATATGGTACAGAACCCAATTCTAGGTCTATAACAATCGGTGGATCCATTCTCTTGTGGAGATGATAAATACGATATATGATGCTACTGAGTGGTCAAATATGTTAAAGGACCCAGTTAACCATTTTAGTTTTAAAATGTATGGGTGGATAATAGCAGATTTAAGAGAATGGGTGGCGCGGCCAATGTATTGAACTTAAATCCCTCTCTAAATCCTTTCATTAAGAACATGGCTGTGCATGCATCATATTATCTTTAAGTCAAGTGTATAATTGTTGAGGGCCGACCGGTGTTCGGCCTAGATCCCTTATATGTTGTTGAAGGTCAGTATCTAGGTCTAAATTGTATTATCAATTTCACGCGGTTCAACAGTATAGCGTGAAATATTTGTCTTACGCGTAACGTGTTCATTACAGTGGTATTGGTCATTACTGTGCACGAAATTGTCGTGAGAATTTATGTATTGAAGAATTGTAAATGTGTAGGGAGTCATTCTACCGGACAACTGCGTATAGGTTACATCGATCGGTTTCTTTAGCCAAATATCGTACTTGTATAAGAAAGTGTGTGTTTGGGTCATATGTATAATTTATCTTTAAATGGTGATAATATATAGCTGTTTAAATGTTAGCAGTCATACATTGCGTGTTTAAAAGAAATGATATGTAACTGTTCTTCTATTGGATATTAGCTATTTGTAAAAAAATCCATGTTATGTTTGCAAAATTATATACCATACATCCGCAAGGAATGAGGCCCGACATTCAGGCGAACCAACATATGATGCTTTATTCGCATCAAATAACAGACAAACGGGCACAGGTTTCCAGAGTATTTTCTGATTTTATATCATGTTTATCTCTGGTTTTTCCTGTGCGAGTCGGTTCGCGTTAGGTTAACATGATGTTCTTGGTTGGTAACTAAATGAAATAAATATTTTGCTTCAGAGCTTTTAATGAAATATTTAAAGAATTATTATAAAAAATCAAATCTGTTTCTCTTGCTTTCGTGGATGTATGGTCATGTTTGTGGTATCAAACGAGTTAATGCTATATATATGCAGTGTGTTATGTAACACAATTGGTAACTACACTTGTACCATAATGTTTCATAATCCGGCTGCATTGTATCTCAATAAACCTAAACCGCTCGTCTGGTATTGCAGTTTGGTGTTGCGTTATTATTTGTAATGTATAGTGTAGAAAAGACTGAATGATATATATAGGTCCTGTTGTGCGTAGTGTGGCAACAGGCAATTGGCATTTCTTGCATTTAGGAAAATTTGGACAGTTTTCCTTTGAACAAAAAAACAACAACCCCCATTTCAATTCAAATCAATGTATTGATCCGGTCTCTAATTTTGCTAAATGTTATTTTATTTTTTTTATTATATTTTTATTTTTAAATATTTTTTTTTTAGATTCTATTTATTGATTTTTTTAAATTATAATGATTATATACAACTTATCTACTTAGAAACGTTCATTTGCCCAAATGCCTCGGCGGTGGCGACTTTAAATAACATTATACAGTTGCAGTGCGCTATATTTAATTCTAACACGACCCAGCTAATAACATACACTACTTGTAGAGTAAAATCTACCTCGGGTTATTCTGCGATATACCTACCTTGAACTATGCTGCGCGCGCACCGTGCTTTGGCTATTCCATTTATACAATGCGTGTAACGTTTTATGAATGAAAGTCACGTGATGTTTGTAAATACAACCGTGGGAATTCGCGCAAGTGAGCTATTTTTAGAATGTTTAGATTAATCTCTTGTCCGTGTTGTTTTTCTGTTAAGTAACGTTTCAGTTACTATTCTGTACAGTTTTATTTGACAAAATAAATAAAATTATTGATCAGTTACAACTTGTGTTCATTTATGCACTAGATTGATATTTTCCATAAAAAATAACGTCATCACCCCATACGCGGGAGGAAATTTCGAAAGCCAAATGCACGGCGTTTGAAGAAAATACTCCTTTGATTCTCGTCTAAAATTATTAGATGTAAGTCGTGTTAGAATCGAAATAATAAGTATCAACCGTGGTATATCGCAGAATAACCCTCGTTTGTCGTTCTTATACGTAGAAATATATCACTCAGGCCTTCGGGCTTCGTGATATATTTCTACGCAAAAGAACTTCAAACTCGGGTTATTCTGCGATATACCACGGTTGATACTTATTATTTCTTAATTTGTTAAACTACACGTTAAGACATTATGAAATAAATTTATATCGCTTAGGTTTTGTTGATTATGGTGACCGCAATTATTTGCCACACTAATTGATTCCCATAACATATTTGCTGTCAATCAAACATTACAAGTATTTAACGCACTACATGCCGTCGTATATCGCAAGTAAACAACAGAAACTATGTTTACTGTCTCAGTAAAAGGTCAGCTTACTGAACTAAGTACACTGCAATTAAATATTACGTCCTAAAATGACAGATAGGTGGTAACATGTGGCTAATTTGACTTACTGTCCTCATTTGTTTGACAGAATAACTGATTAACTCATCCCAGGCTTAACCAAAACGTGTGCTGTGATTGAAAGAATACGTGTGGCAAGAGCACTATCGGTTCTCTGAAATAGGTGGTCATTATTGTTGTATCCAGAAATGGAATCAAATTAACACACACGTCTTATTGTATCGTGTGACTGTTGAACACGATACAATTATTGAGGGCCCTGGACATGCCCGAGAAGGCAATATGTAACACTAGGCCACTAATACAATTGTCATCATACGCCATGCTGCCCACCGAATTGTTGGTTTAAACATTCACAAAACAATACATGCACACACAATCAAAGAATAGGAAAGGATCAAACTTAACCGAATTGTTGAATATAAACTTGTGAAACTTGTGTTGAAGAAGTTTAATAGTGCACCTAGCTACAACCGACCTCGAGCAGCCACCATTACAGCGAATTCGACTTGAAATGTAAATCTGGAATCCAAAGTTTCATTCAATGCATATGTTGGTGTTTCCTTGTTTAACATGAACTGGAATATTACATAAACCCATTTAGGCTAGATGTTTTATAATTCAATATAATGTATGAGGTTCCTTATTGTGTAACTTTGTTTGTTTGCCAGGTTCGACTACACTAATCGATTAATGTGTGTGTTTTACATTTATTTATCGTCGCTACCGGTTGGCCACATGAGTTACGCCTCCTGAAGAGATTAGTCAATTTAGATTGTTGGAGGATAGTGCAATTATACAGACAGAGACCCATTCCAGAGTCTCCTCTGGTTCTTTTACGTGCATGGTGTAAAGCACCGACACGAGACCTCGGTTTAACGTCCCATCTGAAAGATTGTTAATTTTATTAGGGTCAGACGGGGGATCGAACCTGCGATCCCTGGATTACCAGTCCAGCTAATCGATTAAGATTGCATAATTATGTATATATGCTATGAAATAGGCACTACCTATCAACGGGGAGAGCCAGTAAAGGGTTGAATTCAAAATCAGGTACTGAAATAGACATTATAGAAGGAATATGACTAAATCCCTGAGTGGTTTGGCATCTAAGGAAGTTTTAGAGGATATTTATATAATAGAACACAAATGACGTCATACTATACATCACAAATGACGTCATACTATACATCACAAATGACGTCATACTATACATCACAAATGACGTCATAATATACATCACAAATGACGTCATACTATACATCACAAATGACGCCAATAATAGATTGAGTCCGAAAATGTTCGAGTTGACAACATTATATGATGCAGCTGTTTGGTACCAAACGTGCAAAGCAGTGAGAAATAAAATGTGTGTTTCACTGCTTTCATTTTAGTTCACTGATGCATTTCTATGTTTTAATGCAAACATTAATATAAAGATAGAGAGAATATTGGCAATTATTATGCTTTTCTTGAACCAAATATATGTAGAACTCCAGAAACATGTTCATGCGGGCAATTCACGAAGGACGGCCTATGGATAACATGTACGAGACATGTGTACACAAAAAATAAACATGAACAAGTACATACAACTACAATCCATCAAACATAAGACGTTGCTACAACGTTGTGTTGACGTCTTTTCTAGACGTCGGAAAGACGTAGTTATTTGGTAGCTGTGAATATGTTTTTGACGTCTCTTTTGAAACGATGGGAAAACGTCTTTTACATGACATTGTTATGACGTCGGATAGACGTTGTTATTTCATTCATAATGGTAGTTTTGTTGTTGTCTTTTCTCCAATGGTATGTATAGTAATGTTGAAACCAGCCATAGGGTCCAATACATTTGAAAGTATTTAAATGTACATACTTCAAATGTTGCTAAACGCAAATGCACCCCCCCCCATATATTTTTACTTTCAAATACGTGTCTATAATTTCAACTACTTGTCTATGCTTTCAAATACGTGTCTATTTCAAAGGTTTCATGATTATATCACATACGTTCATATAATAACAGACAGTTCATAGCATCCACATGTGCAGCCATAGTTGAACAAGGTAATCGCACACCTCCTCCTTCACAGCAGATGGTAAAACAAGGTAATCGCACACCTCCTCCTTCACAGCAGATGGTAAAACAAGGTAATCGCACACCTCCTCCTTCACAGCAGATGGTAAAACAAGGTAATCGCACACCTCCTCCTTCACAGCAGATGGTAAAACAAGGTAATCGCACACCTCCTCCTTCACAGCAGATGGTAAAACAAGGTAATCGCACACCTCCTCCTTCACAGCAGATGGTAAAACAAGGTAATCGCACACCTCCTCCTTCACAGCAGATGGTAAAACAAGGTAATCGCACACCTCCTCCTTCACAGCAGATGGTAAAACAAGGTAATCGCACACCTCCTCCTTCACAGCAGATGGTAAAACAAGGTAATCGCACACCTCCTCCTTCACAGCAGATGGTAAAACAAGGTAATCGCACACCTCCTCCTTCACAGCAGATGGTAAAACAAGGTAATCGCACACCTCCTCCTTCACAGCAGATGGTAAAACAAGGTAATCGCACACCTCCTCCTTCACAGCAGATGGTAAAACAAGGTAATCGCACACCTCCTCCTTCACAGCAGATGGTAAAACAAGGTAATCGCACACCTCCTCCTTCACAGCAGATGGTAAAACAAGGTAATCGCACACCTCCTCCTTCACAGCAGATGGTAAAACAAGATAATCGCACACCTCCTCCTTCACAGCAGATGGTAAAACAAGGTAATCGCACACCTCCTCCTTCACAGCAGATGGTAAGACAAGGTAATCGCACACCTCCTCCTTCACAGCAGATGGTAAAACAAGGTAATCGCACACCTCCTCCTTCACAGCAGATGGTAAAACAAGGTAATCGCACACCTCCTCCTTCACAGCAGATGATAAAACAAGGTAATCGCACATCTCCTCCTTCACATCAGATGGTAAAACAAGGTAATCACACACCTTCTCCTTCACAGCAGATGGTAAAACAAGGTAATCGCACACCTCCTCCTTCACAGCAGATGGTAAAACAAGGTAATCGCACACCTCCTCCTTCACAGCAGATGGTAAAACAAGGTAATCGCACACCTCCTCCTTCACAGCAGATGGTAAAACAAGGTAATCGCACACCTCCTCCTTCACAGCAGATGGTAAAACAAGGTAATCGCACACCTTCTCCTTCACAGCAGATGGCAAAACAAGGTAATCGCACACCTCCTCCTTCACAGCAGATGGTAAAACAAGGTAATCGCACACTTCCTCCTTCACAGCAGATGGTAAAACAAGGTAATCGCACACCTCCTCCTTCACAGCAGATGGTAAAACAAGGTAATCGCACACCTCCTCCTTCACAGCAGATGGTAAAACAAGGTAATCGCACACCTCCTCCTTCACAGCAGATGGTAAAACAAGGTAATCGCACACCTCCTCCTTCACAGCAGATGGTAAAACAAGGTAATCGCACACCTCCTCCTTCACAGTAGATGGTAAAACAAGGTAATCGCACACCTCCTCCTTCACAGCAGATGGTAAAACAAGGTAATCGCACACCTCCTCCTTCACAGCAGATGGTAAAACAAGGTAATCGCACACCTCCTCCTTCACAGCAGATGGTAAAACAAGGTAATCGCACACCTCCTCCTTCACAGCAGATGGTAAAACAAGGTAATCGCACACCTCCTCCTTCACAGCAGATGGTAAAACAAGGTAATCGCACACCTCCTCCTTCACAGCAGATGGTAAAACAAGGTAATCGCACACCTCCTCCTTCACAGCAGATGGTAAAACAAGGTAATCGCACACCTCCTCCTTCACAGCAGATGGTAAAACAAGGTAATCGCACACCTCCTCCTTCACAGCAGATGGTAAAACAAGGTAATCGCACACCTCCTCCTTCACAGCAGATGGTAAAACAAGGTAATCGCACACCTCCTCCTTCACAGCAGATGGTAAAACAAGGTAATCGCACACCTCCTCCTTCACAGCAGATGGTAAAACAAGGTAATCGCACACCTCCTCCTTCACAGCAGATGGTAAAACAAGGTAATCGCACACCTCCTCCTTCACAGCAGATGGTAAAACAAGGTAATCGCACACCTCCTCCTTCACAGCAGATGGTATCAGAAGCATTCCAATTTGGTGGGGAAGCATGTCGCGGTACGGACTTCACCATCGTGGAGATTATGTTTAAGCGGCCCGGCTAGCTCAGGCGTTTGCCCTGTAAGTGAAGGGTCCCGGGTTCGAGCCCCCGGTTGGCTGCACATTTTCTCACCCTGTGACACTTACAACTTACAAGGCTGATACTATTTAGCAGTTTTAAAACCTGAACATCTACTGAGAAATAATGTGTATGAGGAATTTGTGATATAGGGCATTTGTCTAGTTTCCGCTTTCTCAATATCTTGTCCTGGGTACTCAAGCGAACGATTGTGGCCAAGATTAGTGGCTGTATACATTTGCATAGATACACGGATGCGGTCAGACTCTCTGATACCCAATCGATGTAAGACATTGTTACAGGGATGTGGTCAGACTGTCTGATACCCAAGCGATGTAATACATTGTTACAGGGATGTTGTCAGACTCTCTGATACCCAAGCGATGTAAGACATTGTTACAGGGATGTGGTCAGACTGTCTGATACCCAAGCCATGTAAGACATTGTTACAGGGATGTGGGCAGACTGTCTGATACCCAAGCGATGTAAGACATTGTTACATGGATGTGTTCAGACTGTCTGATACCCAAGCGATGTAAGACATTGTTACAGGGATGTGGTCAGACTGTCTGATACCCAAGCGATGTAAGACATTGTTACAGGGATGTGGTCAGACTGTCTGTAACCCAAGCGATGTAATACATTGTTACAGGGATGTTGCCATACTTTCTGATACCCAAGCGATGTAAGACATTGTTACAGGGATGTGGGCAGACTGTCTGATACCCAAGCGATGTAATACATTGATACAGGGATGTGGTCAGACTGTCTGATACCCAAGCGATGTAAGACATTGTTACAGGGATGTTGTCTTACTGTCTGTAACCCAAGCGATGTAAGACATTGTTACAGGGATGTTGTCTTACTGTCTGTAACCCAAGCGATGTAAGACATTGTTACAGGGATGTTGTCATACTGTCTGTAACCCAAGCGATGTAAGACATTGCTACAAGGATGTGGGCAGACTGTCTGTAACCCAAGCGATGTAAGACAATGAGTCAGCCCTGGTACTGCGTGCGGTCATGACAGGTATGACCGATGTAATGTTACCATTATGGTTCTATTGACAGGCAAGGACAGTGTAATATATCGGGTAAAACACTAGCTATATTTTAACAACCTTTACAAAAATTCATATTTCAGTCGACTCTTAGTCCGAGTGTCCAACAGTTATTCAGACGTGTACATGGTCATCAATAAAGGGTGACCGCTCATAACTAATGGTTATTATTAATTAAGAAATAATAAGTATCAACCGTGGTATATCACAGAATAACCCGAGTTTGAGTTCTTATGCGTAGTAATATAATCTAATCATTTTAAACAAAAATAAAAGGAGTATTTTCTTCAAACTATTTACTCCGCTGCATTTGGCTTTCGAAAGTTCCTGCCGCGTAAAGGGTGATGACGTTATTTTTTATGGAAAATATCAATCTAGTGCATAGATGAACAAAAGTTGTAACTGATCAATAATTTTATTTATTTTGTCAAATAAAACTGTACAAAATAGTAACTGAGCCGTTACTTAACAGAAAAACAAGACGGACAAGAGATTATCTGATTCTAAAAATAGCTCACTTCCGCGAATTCCAACGGTAGTATTTACAAACATCACGTGACTTACCTTCATTAAACTTTACACGCATTGTATAAATGGAATAGCCAAAAACACGGTGCGCGCGCAGTATAGCTCAAGGTAGGTATATCGCAGAATAACCCGAGGTAGATTTTACTCTGCAAATATGTATGATATTAGCTGGGTCGTGTTAGAATATACAATAATTAACACACAGGTTCATAGTATCAGATATAGTTCACATGTATAGCAGCATGTTACAACATTAAATTGGTAGTTTTAGTTAAATATTCCTGTTCAAACTGACTGTCACAAATGTTCACAGATATAGCCATACGTCGCGGCGAACACGAGCACTCTTTATAACATTGGCCGGCCTCTTTTCCTTCAGTATCCACGAGCTACTGACTTGTCATAAGGTCGAAAATTTAAAAATGTAGTAACGTCGTAAATATGACGTTGTTAACGACGTTGGATATCGGACGTTGCAATAACGTCATATTCTTGTTGCCGTAGCAGCGATAACAATACAACGAATAAACAACGTATTTCCAACGTTGTGAACATGACGTTGCCACAACGTTGAACAGTTTACGTTGTAACGTCGTAGAGATGACGTTGTCAACGACTTCGGATATCGGACGTTAAAACAACGTCATATTCTGGTTATCGTAGTGGCGACCGCAATACAATGAATAAATACCGCCTTTCCAACGCTGTGAATAAGACGTTGTCACAACCTCAACTATTTAACATTGAAACAACGTCGTATTTTGGTCGCGATCAAAATCCACCGTTGTAGCAACGTCATATAACGGCGTTGTCAACGACGTCTGCCATCAAACGTTTATCAACGTTGCATTTCGGTTACCAACGTCACAACCATAAAACAACTATTAAACAAAGTGTTTCCGAAGTCATGCTGGGAATGCTAGGAATTAATTGTGCATGCACCGATCAATTCTCACAGTTGATACAAATTACATTGATCACAACATACAGACGGTATATGAAATATTACACTTTATCAAGCGCTTTGATTCTCGATAATATAAGAACAAGATGTTCGTCCATAGTCTGACAGGACTAAGCTATTCTCATTTCGGAAATCATTCTTATACTGTTGTAATTTTGATTATTCCATTAAAAACATTTTTTGTCAAAATGAATTATGTCTCTTCCGGAGTTTTATTAGTTTGTTACAGTCATGAATATGTGAGCACTAAGCGCAGAGCCCGCGCTCGTGCATAGCCATCTTTGAGGTTAGAGCGTCGATATATAAAAATAGTTTTCGTTTCCCAGGAGTATGATGTGCCGGAACGCACTACCATCACGTGACATGAAGGTGTCGTCTGATCATTTTATGTAATCTATGTCTTATCAGGTTCGATCCTCCGTCTGACCTTAATATTATTATTAAATTAACAGTCTTTCAGATGGGACTTTAAACCGAGGTCTCGTGTCGGTGCTGCACACCGTGCACGTAAAAGAACAAAAGCTGACTATGGAATGGGTCTCTGTCTGTATCATTGCACTATCCTCCACAGATCTAAAATGAATAATCTCTGCAGGAGGCGTCGCTCATATGGGCAATTGGTAGCGACGATAAATAAACGTAACACAACACCACTATGTCATCTCGCAATGACGCAAAATATTTTTTCAAATCTACAAAAGCGTATATTCCTTTATGAGTTATGAATCTCTCATCTTGAAGTTTAAACAGGAAGAAACAGAGGACAATAACAAACGTTTGAACGATACTAAATAGATACGTCAGCATGTACATATCTCGTACGTTATTCTAAGAAGTACACATGCTTCCTTTTGAGTGTAAATAAACACATTTTGGCTGTCCGATTAGCGCAGTGGTTAGCGCGCTCGCTACTCACCAATGCAACCCGGGTTCGATCTTCGAACCGGGAAGTATGTGAGATGGTACTGGTCGCCAGATCGGACAGGTGGGTTTTCTCCAGATACTTCGGTTTCCGCCAACACGAATGATCACATATACGCTTTCATCCGCGCCAACAAGAGTGATTAATATAAGTTGTTAGAATATGCTTCGCAATCATTGTAAATAAATAAAGTTTAAAAAATGCTTAATTTGAAACTAAAGCCTTCATAATCGGAAATGTAGGTAAACATACCTATACATTTACATATTTTCTCATTTCACTTGCAGTCTAGGTAAGACCTTGGTCAGATATGAATGCTCTTAATTTAGGAGAGAATAGCTCAACTGTGTTAGGCTACTATGACCCCACGGGACAATTTGGGATGTGTGCCAAATTCACTATCCCGGGCGAACAGTCCGAAATTTTTTACCAGAAGTGATATTCTTGATAGAGCTGTATCGTCTAAACCGGTGGTTCGATCCCCCGTCTGACCCTAACACAATTAACAGTCTTTCAGATGGGACGTTAAACCGAGGTCTCGTGTCGGTGCTTTACACCGTGCATGTAAAAGAACCAGAGGAGATTCTGGAATGGGTCTCTGTCTGTATCATGCACTATCCTCCATAATATCAAATAACTAATCTCTTCAGGAGGTGTCCTCATATGGACAACCAGTAGCGACGATAAATAAACGTAAAAACACACCGGTGGCGCTACAGATTTTCTGAGATGCTCAAAATGTGATATTTTATGAGAAAATGAAAACAAAATGTGGTCAATTATTATTAAAACTACCAACATACAGACATTACCATATATCTATTATTAGTACCCTAGCATTTTAGACTTAAAGCATACTCACTTTTATAGACCTTAAGCACTTAAAAATGTCTACAGGAATATTGCTCAACAGGCAACTATTCAGCTTTCAACATTAGTCACGGAAATCGTGATAGCGCAGTGGTAGAACCTTCGCTTCAGGTGGTAAATACCCGGAGTTCGAGCCTCGCTGGAGTCGTTAAGATTGTGCCCTTAGACAAGGCATTTAAAGTCCACGTTGCCTCTTCTCTCTCCTTCGTGGCGTTGGAATCCATCAGGTATGAGGTCTCGATATTGATTAATATAAGATGTAATAACTTGTTCCGCAATCGAGCTAAACTACATTTGTATAAGCTAACCGAAACTGTGATTATGATTATTATACAATTGAAGCACGCCACTGGTTAATGTATTTATAAACCCTGGATAAAAGAATATGTGGTGTACGCTCAGTGAAGACTGTATCAACTACCTGTGCTATTGTATTTCAAGTCCAGGTTACAACATAATGAGAACATAAATGAGAATTTTTTATTTCATTTTTATGCAATTTTGTCATTTCCCCCAAATGCCTTAAAGCGACACTACATCGGTGAAAACGCAAATGTCTGCAGAATGAAATTTCCTATTATATGGTATAATCCCCCCCCCCCAATATTTGCCTAAAAAACTGAGTATTTCAACAAATAAACAAGCATCGTATACGCGGTTTGCTGACATAACACAATAATATAAATAAGGTCGACATGCATGCGTAATACAATGCGTATATCCTGAATAACACGATTTATCGTACATATTTACCATTATAGCTCACATTTGTGCCTATATATATTTATTTGTAGACTAATCTTAATTAAATTATCTCTGAACGAAAGTATCGCGCGCTTAGTATTGACTCCAATGACAAACAAACGTCATTTCAGGAGCGTGGATGACCGTTATATGAAATCACTTTTGAAAGTGTGTAGACCACAAACACACTGTTTATTGATTCAATGTTAGTGTTTGAATGTATTCAGAATAAAGGTCCCAGTCTTATTAGGTCTTATTTGCATACGGTGCAATTACCGGCTGTCACATAGCATTATTGGCAATAGATAGAATAACAAACTATGCATGTGTTGACTTCACAGTGAGATAACAATGGAATGGTCGTCTC
This sequence comes from Archivesica marissinica, assembly GCA_014843695.1. Taxonomy (NCBI): domain Eukaryota; kingdom Metazoa; phylum Mollusca; class Bivalvia; order Venerida; family Vesicomyidae; genus Archivesica; species Archivesica marissinica. The sequence goes on along the minus strand of CM026395.1, from coordinate 32,346,092 downwards.
AGCTTAGCAATAGATAGTGGTCAAACGCTGGACTGGTAATCCATGGATCGCAGGTTCGATCCCCCGTCTGGCCCTAATCAAATTAACAGTCTTTCAGATGGGACATTAAACCGAGGTCTCGTGTCGGTACTTTACACCGTGCACGTAAAAGAAGACTCTGGAATGGGTCTCTGTCTGTGTCATTGCACTATCCTCCAAAAATCTAAAATGAATAATCTCTTCAGGAGGCGTCGCTCATATGGGCAACCGGTAGCGACGATAAATAAACGCAAAACACACGCAATAGATAGAATAACAAACTGTGCATGTGTTGATTTCACAGTGAGATAACAATGCAATGGTCGTCTCAGCTTTCTCACGGTCATAGTTGATATAATTTAATGGAAATATACGTATATGAACTTAACGAATGAGGTTCCCTTAAGGAATGAATCGCAGGTTAATAGTTTCCATCTGGGTATGAACTACATTGGGCATGGTTAAAGTGTGTGGCGGCCGAACGCATCCACGCTAACTTTAAACACGCTGAATGTAGTTCATAACCCGATGGAAACTATTAAAGTGTGATTACTTACTTATATTTACATTAAATATACAAGTAAATAGAGCATCATTGGAACAGAGTAAAACTGTAAGACACGCCTTTTCTCGCGACAAACGCTGCCTAACAGTGCGCATGCCGGTAACTTCGAGTGCGCATGCCAGCTGCATATCATTCGTTGGAAACCTTCATACGAAAATGTATACACTCAGGGAACATACGTGCATTGAATGAAACGCAATAGCAATGCAAATATTCATAAATAGAATATAGTAAAAATATGGCCCTCGCAATCTATATTATGATATTAATGTTATATTAATGAAATAACCAACGCATATTTTCATTTCACTTTTATTGTCACAAAATAACTTGCTTTGAGCATATATACGATTGTGCTATATTTACAATGTTGTTGTGCACACAGTTTAACAATGACAATATCAACATAAACCACTTGTAAACAATATAGAAGAATACCGAAACCACTCTAATATACATGTGTCTTGTTCCCACCCCATAGTCGGCGTTAGTGTGAACACAATGATGTGTCTTGTTCCCACCCCATAGTCGGCGTTAGTGTGAACACAATGATGTGTCTTGTTCCCACCCCATAGTCGGCGTTAGTGTGAACACAATGATGTGTCTTGTTCCCACCCCATAGTCGGCGTTAGTGTGAACACAATGATGTGTCTTGTTCCCACCCCATAGTCGGCGTTAGTGTGAACACAATGATGTGTCTTGTTCCCACCCCATAGTCGGCGTTAGTGTGAACACAATGATGTGTCTTGTTCCCACCCCATAGTCGGCGTTAGTGTGAACACAATGATGTGTCTTGTTCCCACCCCATAGTCGGCGTTAGTGTGAACACAATGATGTGTCTTGTTCCCACCCCATAGTCGGCGTTAGTGTGAACACAATGATGTGTCTTGTTCCCACCCCATAGTCGGCGTTAGTGTGAACACAATGATGTGTCTTGTTCCCACCCCATAGTCGGCGTTAGTGTGAACACAATGATGTGTCTTGTTCCCACCCCATAGTCGGCGTTAGTGTGAACACAATTATGTGTCTTGTTCCCACCCCATAGTCGGCGTTAGTGTGAACACAATGATGTGTCTTGTTCCCACCCCACATTCGTCGTTAGTGTGAATATAATTATGTGTCTTGTTCCCACCCCATAGTAGCGTTAGTGTGAATACAATGTGTCTTGTTCCCACCCCATAGTCGGCGTTAGTGTGCACATAATGATGTGTCTTGTTCCCACCCCATGGTCGGCGTTAGTGTGAACACAATGTGCCTTGTTCCCATCCCATAGTCGGCGTTAGTGTGAATACAATGTGTCTTGTTCCCACCCCATAGTCGTCGTTAGTGTGAATACAATGTGTCTTGTTCCCACCCCATAGTCGTCGTTAGTGTGAATATAATTATGTGTCTTTCTCCCACCCCATAGTCGGAGTTAGTGTGAATATAATTATGTGTCTTGTTCCCACCCCATAGTCGGCGTTAGTGTATATAATTATGTGTCTTGTTCCCACCCCATAGTCGGCGTTAGTGTGAACACAATGATGTGTCTTGTTCCCATCCCATAGTCGGCGTTAGTGTGAATACAATGTGCCTTGTTCCCACCCCATAGTCGTCGTTAGTGTGAATATAATTATGTGTCTTGTTCCCACCCCACATTCGTCGTTAGTGTGAATATAATTATGTGTCTTGCTCCCACCCCATATTCGGAGTTAGTGTGAATACAATGTGCCTTGTTCCCACCCCATAGTCGTCGTTAGTGTGAATATAATTATGTGTCTTGTTCCCACCCCACATTCGTCGTTAGTGTGAATATAATTATGTGTCTTGTTCCCATCCCATAGTCGGCGTTAGTGTGAACACAATGATGTGTCTTGTTCCCACCCCATAGTCGGCGTTAGTGTGAACACAATGACGATACAAAGATTATACTTCAAACGCAAGAACAAAAATGAAATGTCATAAACAGTAATATTTTATTAAATTGTTATGAACGGGAGATATTGTTGTTGGCAACGTGTGTCTGTATATGGACAAGATAACTCAAATAGTTGTTGATGGCGTTTGGTGAAGCTATGTCTAGAATGAAGTGGTTCGATGTGAGAAATCGATCCAGGTCCGTGATCGCCACGATCAGCCAAGTGTCCCATGCCGTTGCAGTATAAAGTCAAACATGTGCTAAGCAGCCAGCCAATGGAATCACGGGTAGTGGCGGTTTAAAAGAGGTCAAATGTATAATACATTAACATATTGGAAATCTGAAAACTGGCTGTTCGGTGCAAGGTTGGCTGCTTAATAGTTTATACAAATGTATGTTAGCTCGATTGCGAAACAAGTCCTTACAACTTATATTAATCACTCTCGAGTCCTCATTCCTGATGGAATCCATCGCCACGAGGGAGAGAGAAGAGGCAATGTTGAATTGAAATGCCTTGCCTAAGGGCACAATCGTAATGGCTACAGCTGAGTTCGACCTCCGGGCCGTTCGCACCTGAACGCATAACTGTGCAAAATAATGACACGAATTGTTGATTTCTTATGGTCCCATAAGACGCTCAATAACACGTATAGTGTTCTAGTTCTACATATGCTTTAACATTTAATAACATGAAATTTCAATTTCAATCTCTGGTTTTCTATTTCTAAACATGGTGATATTCCTTTGTGCTGTTTATATTCATAGTGCTATCAAGCTCAAATTGATAGCCTGTTCATTTCATAGCCTGTTCATTTCTATTATATGTACATTTTGTATTTAAAATAAGGGAGTCATTTAATTATAGAGACTTCAATTTCATAACTAATAAGTAACTGTTTTCAACCTTACTAAATTTCGAAGAGTTTATACATTTAGAATTTAGAATTGTTGTTCGTTACAAGTTACAAGGGAATCCTTTTATTCCCACTTGCTGTTGTCCAGTAGTACTCTTCTTCCCACTTCATAGGTAAATGACCATTCCAAATTGTTGGCGAATGCACAAGTTCAAATTGAGTTTGTCCGCAACAAACGCGGTGGACAAAGTCTTGTTGTTGGTGGTTACAGGTTCATGGTATGTATATATATATAGTTGCTGTCTGTCTGCGTGTCTGTCCGTCCGTTTGATTGTATTTGATCTTAAGCACTCTTAAACACACTGCAACATAAATCCTCTTATTCCCACACCCGTTTCTACCTAATTTTATATAAGTGGGAACAATACTACACCGTTACAAGTATGCGCTTCAAATAATTTATTTTATATATGTGCACTGACATTCACGCCAGATAACTATTATGCAACATCTGATTTACTTGCCTTCGTAATAGGATGACAGGGAATTAGTGTCAGAGGAGCTTAAACATTAATTATTTGTTCTGTTGCATATGTGTGTACATCATAAAAGTGTCTGACGGATCTGTAGCCCAGTGGTAAAACGCTGGACTGGTAATCCAGGGAACGCAGGTTCCATCCCCCGTCTGACCCTAATAAAATTAACAGTCTTTCAGATGGGACGTTAAACCGAGGTCTCGTGTCGGTGCTTTACACCGTGCACGTAAAAGAACCAGAGGATATTCTGGAATGGGTCTCTGTCTGTATCATTGCACTATCCTCCAAAATCTAAAATTACTAATCACTTCAGGAGGCGTCGCTCATATGGGTAACCGGTAGCGACGATAAATAAACGTAACACACATAAACAAATAGTGTCGGCAAGTAACTGTCACAAAGGTAATTGCGTGGGCGTTCTTCGTCTATGAAGAATCAAAATTCACCCATTGGCTGCCCACTCTGGGTAGATGTGCGTTCGAACTGCGCATGCGCAGATCCATCCAGCACTAGTTAAAATACTCAAAGATTCTGGATGCATGGTGCTTCATCCAGAATCTGAAACAGATTAAATAAATAAAATTAGACTTTACGTAAAATTTAAATTGTGAATTGGATCTTTTAATTATAACCCAACCCTGCCCCGGTACCACACGTCAAGCGAGTTTTCCCCTACAACTACATACAATCAACAGCACAGAACATACGATCAACCAAAAAGAGAGCCGGGTCGGCAAATGGCGGAGAATCTACCGATGATTTCCAACTAAGGGTGAATCACATTAGAGAATAGAAGCCATGGATAAAATGAGAACACCAAGACTTCGACAGAGTACAGGTAGTGGTCAACGTTATAATTATACCCAAAATAATTGATCGCACCATTACACTTAATAATACAATATATTCTCATTACATGTAATAATACACACACTTTTCTCAAATTATAGAATGATGTATATTAGTTTTATTATAACCGCCATGTTATTTGATGTATGGCGATGAACATGTTTATGCCAAATCAAATATATTGAACTTAATGTACGTTTCTACGCATTTACGTAGTCAGGATTTCGTAATGGGATTCACATATTCTGTAAAATTTCGTTGCTAACACTGTTCTAAGCTGCCAGCTTGGTATACCGTCGATGTATATATACGTACTTTCAAATGTCGCACAGGCGGCTATTTATTATTATTATTATATATAATGTCACAAGATAAATTGTGCATTTATTTCCGAATGTTTTAAACAAAACCCATGTCAACAAATGCGTACAAACCAAAAACATAACGAACTATGGCATAAACCATGAAACAACAAACATTTATAATGAAAAACATAACGAACTATGGCATAAACCATGAAACAACAAACATTTATAATGAAAAACATAACGAACTATGGCATAAACCATGAAACAACAAACATTTATAATGAAAAACATAACGATAGCAGGTTCGATCCACCGCCTGACCCTAATAAAATTGACAGTCTTTCAGATGGGATTTTAAGCCGCGGTCTCGTGACGGTGCTGCACACCGTGCGCGTAAAAGAACCAGAGGAGACTCTGTAATGGGTCTCTGTCTGTATCATTGCACTAGCCTCCAACAATCTAAAATGACTAATCTCTTCAGGAGGCGTCGCTCATATGGGTAACCGGTAGCGACGATAAACAAACGTAAAACACACAGGCATAAACCATTAAATGACCAAATACAATGCTATAAACAAAAGAAATAATAAGCTAAGCATAAACAATTAAATAACAAACTGGCATCGACCAAAGAACAAGGTAATTATAGACTAAACAATTAAATAACAAACTGGCATCGACAAAAGAACAAGGTAATTATAGACTAAACAATTAAATAACAAACTGGCATCGACCAAAGAACAAGATAATTATAGACTAAACAATTAAATAACAAACTGGCATCGACCAAAGAACAAGGTAATTATAGACTAAACAATTAAATAACAAACTGGCATCGACCAAAGAACAAGGTAATTATAGACTAAACAATTAAATAACAAACTGGCATCGACCAAAGAACAAGATAATTATAGACTAAACAATTAAATAACAAACTGGTACATAAATAAATACGACGGTAAATAAACTTAAATAAACTATACCAAATACCATATTAAATGAGATGCTGGCATAAACAAAATACACTACTACATAAACTACGAACACACAATACAAATAGCATATACCAAGTACATAATCTCTACTATAGACCATTAAAATAATGAAATGGTCCACGATGATGATTGAGCTTATTTACCCTCGTCTCCGGCGAACAATGTGGGCGAGCGAAATTACCCACATCAAATGCACAACAGGATATATCATAACAGACGGATATGTAGTCCAGTGGTAGCACGCTGAACTGGTAATCCAATCGGTGCTGTACGCCGTGTACGTAAAAGAACCAGAGGAGACTCTGGAATGGGTCTCTGTCTGTATCATTGCACTATCCTCCAACAATCTAAAATGATTAATCTCTTCAGGAGGCGTCGCTCATATGGGCAACCGGTAGCGACGATAAATAAACGTAAAACAACACACGCTATGTCATAAACAATTAACACTCATTGACCTAAACGATAGAAATAGCATTGCACTCGCAAGGGAAACCAAACGAATTGCAATAAGAACATTAGGCTTGAATTGTGTAGCCTGAATTAAAAGCGGTTGCCAAAAACAATGAATCAACGAGCACTGTCCTATGCCACTTACACGAACAAGCCACGATCTGAAGCCAAGCAATAACAAACTATTGCCAATTCCACAAAATAACCATGTTCAGCATATAGCGCTCCTGTCAGAGTGTATTCTTAATTAAAACAAAGAGGTGTCAATTAAGCAACTATAATTTCAGAACAAACTACCCAGAACTCGAAGAAAATTTGATAGCCGAAGGCAAGTAATTGTGAATGCGAACTATTCTTATATACAATGAACTTCTTACAAAATGATATGAGCCAGCAAGTGATTTACTTAATTCAATAATGCTGCCCGCTGGGACCAGGGAATTACTTGGAACTATGTAGAAATAATCTCGTAGCAAACACGACACGATGTTAGTATTTAATAGGACGGATTAATAATAAAACAAAGAGGTATAACAATAGTTATTTGGAGAGGAATTAATATAAGTTTTCTGAAAACTTGTTTTCCAATCCAAACCATTCACAATTTATGTAATTTGTAACATTTTTGTGTTATACAGTAAAACCTGTGTTAGTGGTCACCTCTATTAAGCAGCCAACCTATATTATGCAGCCAGTTTCCAGATTTCCCAATATGTTGTTTTATTATACATTTGACCTCTATTAAGCAGCCACCTGTGCTAAGCAGCCACTTTGTGAGATTCCCTTGGCTGGCTGCTTAAGACAGGTTTGACTGTACATGTAAATATATTGGAATAACTACTGTTTAAACCAATAATAAAACATGAAATGAAGACTTGTATACAGCCAAACGTGTGTTAGTGGTCATTTCCATTAAGAAGCCAAACTGTATTAAGCAGCCAGTTTCCAGATTCCCAATATATTGTCGTATTATACATATGACTTCAATTAAACAACCACCTGTGCTAAGTAGTCAATTTCTGTGATTCAATTGGTTGGCTGCTTAAGACAGTTTGTACTGTAAGCATATGTCTATATAAGTTCATTCTAATCAGTTTGAGGTAAATTAATATACGAAATGTGAAAACTGAATAATATTGGCAAATAAATTATACTTATACTAATATTTGAATGGCTTCTGTAATTTAGAAGGACACATAAAATGAGACGAGTAACGTACACAACGTCTTACTGAGCTACGTCACACAGTGAAATAGTAGCGGCCATTGTTCTTGTTTATCACCCAACTCCTGACCTGGAGGTTATAAAACCTTTCTCAAATCTCAAGACTCAGTCTCAATAGTCTGACTGATTCAGATGACAGTAACACTCAGAATCAACCAATCAGATCACTTGAGCTTCAGTTTCAGATATGAGAAAAGTGTTATTACCTCGGGGCCTGTACTGTGTTGGGGTTTACTGGCACTAGAGACAGACTGATCTGTATTCCAGTGGTAACGCGCTGGACTGGTAATCCAGGGATCGGAGGTTCGATCGCCCGTCTGACCCTAATATAATTAACAGTCTTTCAGATGGGACTTTAAAACGAGGTCTCGTGTCGGTGCTGTACACCGTGCACGTAAAAGAACCAGAGGATACTCTGGAATGGGTCTCTGTCTGTATCATTGCACAATCCTCGAAACAAAAATCTAAAATGACTAATCTCTTCAGGAGGCGTCGCTCATATGGGCAACCGGTAGCGACGATAAATCAACGTAAAACACACATATAGTGTGAAATTTCAGAAATTATTAAGCATAATATATATGCAACTCTATAAATGTAAATAGTGCTTGAAGTTTACATGGACTAATTCAAAGAAATATGAAACTGCATGTATTAGTAATGTTCGACGAATGAGTCAAATTGCCTTGTAGCCCAGCACATGTAATAGTTTATACAAATTTATTTTAGCTCGATTGCGAAACAAGTTATTTCAACTTATATAAATCACTCTCGAGACCTCATTCCTGATGGAATCCATCGCCATGAGGGAGAGAGAAGAGGTAATGTGGAATTTAAATGCCTTGCCTAAGGGCACAATCGTAACTGCTCCAGTGGGGCTCGAACTCCGGACCTTTCGCACCTGAAGCGAACGCTTATCCACTGCGCTATCACGACTTCCAGCACATGTAATATATATATGGTAATGCACGAGTGATGATTTCATACCATATTGTTATGAAACGAGTTTTGTAATTTTGCTATTAAATAAACGAGTCATTTGGCGAGCTTAATAGGCAATTACTTAAACAAGTTTTATAAAATATGGTATGAAATCGCCACGAGTGTAAGATCATTTATATCACATTACCATAGTAACAACAAAAAATAAATTTGAAGAAAAAAATACGTTTCTGTTTGCCAGTATTTTGCTACCCTTATTACATTAAGGACATCCATACGCTGTAGTATATAGTCCCTGATAATCAAACAACTTTTATAATAATCGACACAATATTTTATTCACTATATTCCGCAAGGGTATATTTAGCAATGTATAGATCTAAGCAGTTGATTTTCAAAAAAATAAAGAATAAACACAACTACATGTAATATGTCGAATGTGTATTGCAAGCTGTCAATGTCATGCCGCGACCGATGAGAAATCGTCCATGTGTTGCTACACATGTGTGCATATAAGAAAATATGTGCTGGCTGAATTACACTGAATGCAAGCCACGTTATTCGATAAAAGTGATCACATACACCATATACACATACTTAACACCGATATACGCTAAAATTAAATATAATGTCTGTCATATACATCAACGTAACTGTCCATATAAAATGTAAATTCAGTACTATGACGCGCTTTGCTATTGTTAGATTACAAAATCTAGAGGCGTGCAATGGCTGACTTACAGCTATAGTTACCGCAATAATCAGCCAAACGGAGAATTGAGGATATAGAGGCGTGTGTGTATTAGTGTAAGATTGGAATCTATTTCATCGAGTGATTACCGAAATTTGTATTTGTATATTATGAGTGGCGGTTAGCCTTGAGTGAGAAATACATTTCTGTGATCATGAGATGAAATAAACCCTATCTTACACTAATAAACACAGATCTATCTTTTATAATTTCCAAATTGAATGATTTTGGCTAATATATTTTTTATTAAATTTTATTCAAATTTACATTTCCCTGTCGAGGGCCTCATTTCATTACAATACACAACTCCCGAGCCACTTATGGTATAATGAACGTCCGTAATAAAACATATTGTACCGGTATAATGTTCACGTTATGTCTGCTGTCAATAAAACCCGACAGACAAAACAAATTCATTAGTAAATATTATTTATAACTAACTTTTCATGATTGTCGGATAATAGCTAGCATACAAAAGCACGTGCACGCACGGAGGAATACGAACTCCAAATATTGGGGGGAAATGTTTCAAACTGTGAAAGATAGCATTGGGAAGGGCCGTTTTCTAATGTTGGTTATAACTTGTGGCCCGACCCTTTTGCAATGTTGCACAAATGTATGCATGCATCTTATACATTGTTAATTTCTATTCTGTATCATGCATGTATGTCAACTGTACTGTTTAATATGCATATGCAATAAAATATGGTTACATCAAAAATCTTTCATTGAAATAAATAACTCAATCATTCATTTGAAAACATAAAAGAATATGTTCACTTCGTTCTTAGCAGTACACATCTACATGTGTTATCTAACAACGACGGGTGTTTACTTTCCACCCTTGGCGATGATGACAGTTCTAAATGGCTCCCCAATTTCTTGAAGCCCTTCAGTGACTGTCACAAAACAGTCTCATCCGTACTCTTGTGTAAATGGTATCCATTGATACGAGAACAATACAAATGTTGGCTATGGTCAGACACGTTTGATTGGTTTGAGATTGTTCGACCGCATAGAGCCTTCATCACCTGATTGCGGAATTTTTGCCCTAACGCACAATATAGGTAGAAGTTGATTGAGTGGTTGATAAACATGAGCATCTCGGCTATTGTTCTTATCAGCCGTCTCTGAGCAACTACCTGGATGGTCGTAGACGGATCATGAATTTCATTATCCCACTGATTGTGAAACATCATTGCAATCGCCATTGGGAATGTTGTTATCAGAAAGGTAAAGGACACGGACAAAAGCATAACTGTCAACTTAGCATTGTTATCATTTGACACTTTCCGCTTTTCCATGTGAATTAGTGGCCCTTTTTGTGCTTCTCCGCGCCACGTGGTTGCCCGTAAGGTCTGTATTATTATTAACGTGTTAAACACTATTATAAGTAGGAATGGTATAAGTGCATACATGGCGGCATCAACCCACGGCCACGCCTTCTTCACTAACACATCAAATGGTTTAGCAGCTTCGCAGAATGACACAATCCTCTTGCCGTGTGTATGCTTAGTCAACCTAACTGTCCATATAAAATGTAAATTCAATAATATGAATACCAATGCCAATAGCGCAATGACGCGCTTTGCTCTTGTTAGATTACAGAATCTAGAGGCGTGCAATGGCTGACTTACAGCTATATATCGTTCTATAGTTACCGCAATAATCAGCCAAACGGAGAATTGACTACTGCTATAAGTTAGCATAGATACCGTCTTACACAACCAATCTGTTTCACTTTGGACATCTATTCCTGCAATATCTCCAATCCATCGTCTAAGGAGACCGACAAACAAAACAATGGAATCGGCCAACGCTAATGCCGATAGGAACACATTGGTTGATTGGCGCGTCATCGTCTTGTTTCTCAGGATGAGGAGGGAGAATATGTTACCAAATGTGCCCATGATAAGGAGCACGGGTGGAATATATAGACTGAGGGCCATGTGAATACGATATTCTACAAGATCCATCAGCATCTTGTCGTGCTCTATATGTTCACTTGTCTCTATCTTTTCCGCTATGGAATCCAGAAATCGCACCTGCAAAGTATGTGCAAATTGAACCAGTATGAGTGTTTAGTAATACTTATAATAATGGTGCATTATTATCATCTATAGGCGAAGCAAACTGTTATGTATGCCCATATTAGGCTGCGGATATTATTGTATTCTAGAGAGACACTTGTACTCATTATTACTATTATCAGTTCGTTACCATGGTTTCAATAACATACATTTTTTCACTGTATCTTCGAAATTCACTGCGTAATGTTCGTGAACACAAGCTGGGGGAAAAATAAAATTGTCTATGACAGCATGTAAGTGTGGTGAAGATAATACCGCAAACGTTAATGTATTGATCATTAAAATAAACATGTCTGTATGGCGTTCCAAACATATATATAACCGTTTCAGTGGCCTAGTGGTTAAGGCGTCCGCCTACGGAGCGGGAGTTCGAAGGTTCGAACCTCGTCATAGGGTTCGTTCTGATATGGCCGGTTGGTAATCCGCCAAATAGTTAAATACCGATTTCTCCCAAAAATAAAAACCACCTCCTCCTGCACAATCCCTATATCCACAAAGTTCCATCCAAAACCTTTTCTGTTATCCGACTAACACGCAAATTTGCTAACAGACAAACTGATGTGGAGTAAAACGTACCCCATATTCTAGACTGAAATGGTGAAAAGCAGTACCCTGGGGCCCCCAGTAACTATTACTTAAGAAGATATATATGCATATGTTATGTACAGGACGGGACGTACATTTGTAATATATATGTATATGTTATGTGAGGGACGTACACTTGTAATATATATGTATATGTTATGTGAGGGACGTACACTTGTAATATATATGTATATGTTATGTGAGGGACGTACACTTGTAATATATATGTATATGTTATGTACCGGACGGGACGTACACTTGTAATATATATGTATATGTTATGTGAGGGACGTACACTTGTAATATATATGTATATGTTATGTACAGGACGGGACGTACACTTGTAATATATATGCATATGTTTAGTACAAGACGGGACGTACATTTGTAATATATATGTATATGTTATGTGAGGGACGTACACATGGAATATATATGTATATGTTATGTACAGGACGGGACGTACACTTGTAATATATATGTATATGTTATGTACAGGACGGGACGTACACTTGTAATATATATGTATATGTTATGTACAAGACGGGACCAACACGTGTAATATATATGTATATGTTATGTACGGGACGGGACGGGACTGGACGGGATGGGACGGGACGGGACGTATGCTTGTAATATATATATATGTATATGCTATGGACGGGACGGGACGTATGCTTTTAATATATATATGTATATGCTATGGACGGGACGGGACGGGACGGGACGGGACGGGACGGGACGGGACGGGACGGACGGGACGGGACGGTACGGGACGGGACGTACGCTTGTAATATATATGTATATGCTATGGACGGGACGGGACGTACACTTGTAATATATATATATATGTATATTCTATGGACGGAACGGGAAGTACACTTGTAATATATATGTATATGTCACGTAACGGACGGGACGTACACTTGTAATATATATGTATATGCCATGGACGTGACGGGACGTACACTTGTAATATATATGTATATGCTATGGACGGGACGGGACGTTCACTGGTAATATATATATATATATGCTATGGACGGGAGGGGACATACACTGGTAATATATATGTATATGCTATGGACGGGACGTACGCTTGTAATATATATATGTATATTCTATGGACGGGACGGGACGTACACTGGTAATAGATATGTATATGCTATGGACGGGACGGGACGTACACTTGTAATATATATGTATATGCTATGGACGGGACGGGATGTACGCTTGTAATATATATATATATATATGTATATGTCATGTACAGGACGGGACGTACGCTTGTAATATATATGTATATGTTATGTAAAGAACGGGACGTATGCTTGTAATATGTATATGTTATGTACCGGACGGGACGTACACTTGTAATATATATGTATATATTATGTACCGGACGGGACGTACACTTTTAATATATATGTATATGTCATGTACCGGACGGGACGTATGCTTGTAATATATATGTATATGTTATGTACCGGACGGGACGTACACTTTTAATATATATGTATATGTCATGTACCGGACGGGATGTATGCTTGTAATATATATGTATATGTTATGTACCGGACGGGACGTACACTTTTAATATATATGTCATGTACCGGGCGGGACGTACACTTGACATATATATGTATATATTATGTAAAGGACAGGATGTATGCTTGTAATATATATGTATATGTCATGTACAGGACGGGAGGTACGCTTGCAGTATATATGTATATGTCATGTACAGGACGGGACGTACGCTTGTAATATATATGTATATGTTATGTAAAGGACGGGATGTATGCTTGTAATATATATGTATATGTCATGTACAGGACGGGACGTATGCTTGTAATATGTATATGTTATGTACCGGACGGGAGGTACGCTAGTAATATATATGTATATGTCATGTACCGGACGGGACGTACACTTGTAATATATATGTATATGTCATGTACCGGACGGGACATACGCTTGTAATATATATATATATATGTATATGTCATGTACCGGACGGGACGTACGCTTGTAATATATATGTATATGTTATGTAAAGGACGGGACGTATGCTTGTAATATGTATATGTTATGTACCGGACGGGACGTACACTTGTAATATATATGTATATGTCATGTACCGGACGGGACGTACGCTTGTAATATGTATATGTTATGTACCGGACGGGACGTACACTTGTAATATATATGTATATGTCATGTACCGGACGGGACGTACGCTTGTAATATATATGTATATGTCATGTACCGGACGGGACGTACGCTTGTAATATATATGTATATGTTATGTAAAGGACGTGACGTATGCTTGTAATATATATGTATATGTCATGTACAGGACGGGACGTACGCTTGTAATATATATGTATATGTTATGTAAAGGACGGGACGTATGCTTGTAATATGTATATGTCATGTACAGGACGGGACGTACGCTTGTAATATATATGTATATGTTATGTAAAGGACGTGACGTATGCTTGTAATATATATGTATATGTCATGTACCGGACGGGACGTACGCTTGTAATATATATATATATATGTATATGTCATGTACCGGACGGTACGTACGCTTGTAATATATATGTAGATGTTATGTACCGGACGGGACGTACGCTTGTAATATATATATATGTATTTGTCATGTACCGGGCGGGACGTATGCTTGTATGATATATGTATATGTCATGTACCGGACGGGACGTACACTTGTAATATATATGTATATGTCATGTACAGGACGGGACGTATGCTTGTAATATGTATATGTTATGTACCGGACGGGAGGTACGCTAGTAATATATATGTATATGTCATGTACCGGACGGGACGTACACTTGTAATATATATGTATATGTCATGTACCGGACGGGACGTACGCTTGTAATATATATGTATATGTCATGTACCGGACGGGACGTACGCTTGTAATATATATGTATATGTTATGTAAAGGACGGGACGTATGCTTGTAATATGTATATGTTATGTACCGGACGGGACGTACACTTGTAATATATATGTATATGTCATGTACCGGACGGGACGTACGCTTGTAATATATATGTATATGTTATGTAAAGGACTTGACGTATGCTTGTAATATATATGTATATGTCATGTACAGGACGGGACGTACGCTTGTAATATATATGTATATGTTATGTAAAGGACGGGACGTATGCTTGTAATATGTATATGTTATGTACCGGACGGGACGTACACTTGTAATATATATGTATATGTCATGTACCGGACGGGACGTACGCTTGTAATATATATATATGTATATGTCATGTACCGGACGGTACGTACGCTTGTAATATATATGTAGATGTTATGTACCGGACGGGACGTACGCTTGTAATATATATATATGTATATGTCATGTATCGGGCGGGACGTATGCTTGTATTATATATGTATATGTCATGTACCGGACGGGACGTACACTTGTAATATATATGTATATGTTATGTACCGGACGGGACGTACACTTGTAATATATATGTATATGTTCTGTACCGGACGGGACGTACGCTTGTAATAGATATATATATATATGTATATGTCATGTACCGGACGGGACGTACACTTGTAATATATATGTATTCGTCATGTACCGGACGGGACGTACACTTGTAATATATATGTATATGTCATGTACCGGACGGGACGTACACTTGTAATATATATGTATATATCATGTACCGGACGGGACGTACGCTTGAAATATATATGTATATGCCATGTACCGGACGGGACGTACACTTGTAATATATATGTATATGTTATGTACCGGACGGGACATATGCTTGTATTATATATGTATACGTCATGTACCGGACGGGACGTATGCTTGTATTATATATATATATATGTATATGTCATGTACCGGACGGAACGTATGCTTGTATTATATATGTATACGTCATGTACCGGACGGGACGTATGCTTGTATTATATATGTATATGTCATGTACCGGACGGGACGTATGCTTGTATTATATATGTATATGTCATGTACCGGACGGGTCGTATGCTTGTATTATATATGTATGTGTCATGTACTGGACGGGACGTATGCTTGTATTATATATGTATATGTCATGTACCGGACGGGACGTACACTAGTAATATATATGTATATGTCATGTACCTGACGGGACGTACGCTTGTACTATATATGTATATGTCATGTACCGGACGGGACAGGACGTACGCTTGTAATATATATGTATATGTCATGTACCGGACGGGACGTATGCTTGTATTATATATGTATATGTCATGTACCGGACGGGACGTACGCTTGTAATATATATGTATATGTCATGTACCGGATGGGACGTATGCTTGTAATATGTATATGTTATGTACCAGACGGGACGTACACTTGTAATATATCTGTATATGTCATGTACCGGACTTGACGTACGCCTGTAATATATATGTATATGTCATGAACCGGACGGGACGTACGCTTGTACTATATATGTATATGTCATGTACCGGACGGGACGTACGCTTGTAATATATATGTATATGTCATGTACATGACGGGACGTACGCTTGTATTATATATGTATATGTCATGTACCGGACGGGACGTACACTTGTAATGTATATGTCATGTACCGGACGGGACGTACGCTTGCAATATATATATGTATATGTCATGTACCGGACGGGACGTACGCTTGTAATATATATGTATATGTTATGTACCGGACGGGACGTACGCTTGTAATATATATATATATATATGTATATGTCATGTACCGGACGGGACGTATGCTTGTATTATATATGTATATGTCATGTACCGGACGGGACGTACGCTTGTAATATATATGTATATGTTATGTACCGGATGGGACGTACACTTGTAATATATATATATATATATATATGTATATATCATGTACCGGACGGGACGTACGCTTGAAATATATATGTATATGCCATGTACCGGACGGGACGTACACTTGTAATATATATGTATATGTTATGTACCGGACGGGACATATGCTTGTATTATATATGTATACGTCATGTATCGGACGGGACGTATGCTTGTATTATATATGTATACGTCATGTACCGGACGGGACGTATGCTTGTATTATATATATATATGTATATGTCATGTACCGGACGGAACGTATGCTTGTATTATATATGTATACGTCATGTACCGGACGGGACGTATGCTTGTATTATATATGTATATGTCATGTACCGGACGGGACGTATGCTTGTATTATATATGTATATGTCATGTACCGGACGGGTCGTATGCTTGTATTATATATGTATGTGTCATGTACCGGACGGGACGTATGCTTGTATTATATATGTATATGTCATGTACCGGACGGGACGTACACTTGTAATATATATGTATATGTCATGTACCTGACGGGACGTACGCTTGTACTATATATGTATATGTCATGTACCGGACGGGACGGGACGTACGCTTGTAATATATATGTATATGTCATGTACCGGACGGGACGTATGCTTGTATTATATATGTATATGTCATGTACCGGACGGGACGTACGCTTGTAATATATATGTATATGTCATGTACCGGATGGGACGTATGCTTGTAATATGTATATGTTATGTACCAGACGGGACGTACACTTGTAATATATCTGTATATGTCATGTACCGGACTTGACGTACGCCTGTAATATATATGTATATGTCATGTACCGGACGGGACGTACGCTTGTACTATATATGTATATGTCATGTACCGGACGGGACGTACGCTTGTAATATATATGTATATGTCATGTACAGGACGGGACGTACGCTTGTATTATATATGTATATGTCATGTACCGGACGGGACGTACACTTGTAATATATATGTGTATGTCATGTACCGGACGGGACGTACGCTTGTAATATATATATATGTATATGTTATGTACCGGACGGGACGTACGCTTGTAATATATATGTATATGTTATGTACCGGACGGGACGTACGCTTGTAATATATATATATATATATATGTCATGTACCGGACGGGACGTATGCTTGTATTATATATGTATATGTCATGTACCGGACGGGACGTACGCTTGTAATATATATGTATATGTTATGTACCGGACGGGACGTACACTTGTAATATATATATATATATATATGTATATGTCATGTACCGGACGGGACGTACACTTGTAATATATATGTATATGTCATGTACCGGACGGGACGTACGCTTGTAATATATATGTATATGTTATGTACCGGACGGGACGTACGCTTGTAATATATATGTATATGTTATGTACCGGACGGGACGTACGCTTGTAATATATATATATGTATATGTCATGTACCGGACGGGACGTATGCTTGTATTATATATGTATATGTCATGTACCGGACGGACGTACACTTGTAATATATATGTATATGTTATGTACCGGACGGGACGTACACTTGTAATATATATATATATATATGTATATGTCATGTACCGGACGGGACGTACACTTGTAATATATATGTATATGTCATGTACCGGACGGGACGTACGCTTGTAATATATATGTATATGTTATGTACCGGACGGGACGTACGCTTGTAATATATATATATATGTATATGTCATGTACCGGACGGGACGTATGCTTGTATTATATATGTATATGTCATGTACCGGACGGTCATACACTTGTAATATATATGTATATGTTATGTACCGGACGGGACGTACACTTGTAATATATATAATATATATGTATATGTCATGTACCGGACGGGACGTACACTTGTACTATATATGTATATGTCATGTACCGGACGGGACGGGACGTACGCTTGTAATATATATGTATATGTCATGTTACGGACGGGACGTATGCTTGTATTATATATGTATATGTCATGTACCGGACGGGACGTACGCTTGTAATATGTATATGTTATGTACCGGACGGGATGTACGCTTGTAATATATATTTATATGTCATGTACAGGACGGGACGTACGCTTGTATTATATATGTATATGTCATGTACTGGGCGGGACGTACACCTGTAATATATATGTATACGTCATGTACCGGACGGGACGTATGCTTGTATTATATATGTATATGTCATGTACCGGACGGGACGTACGCTTGTAATATATATATATATGTATATGTCATGTACCGGACGGGACGTACACTTGTAATAGGTATGTATACGTTATGTACCGGACGGGACGTACGCTTGTAATATAAATATGTATATGTCATGTCCGGACGGGACGTACGCTTGTAATATAAATATGTATATGGCATGTACCGGACGGGACGTACACTTGCATTATATATGCATATGTTATGTACGGGACTGGACGAACACTTGCATTATATATGCATATGTTATGTACGGGACTGGACGAACGCTTGTATTATATATGCATATGTTATGTACGGGACTGGACGAACGCTTGCATTATATATGCATATGTTAACACAAACCTTGCATTATATATGCATATGTTGTGTACGGGACGGGACGAACGCTTGCATTATATATGCATATGTTATGTACGGGACTGGACGAACGCTTGCATTATATATGCATATGTTATGTACGGGACTGGACGAACGCTTGCATTATATATGTCTATGTTATGTACGGGACTGGACGAACTCTTGCATTATATATGCATATGTTATGTACGGGACGAGACGAACGCTTGCATTATATATGCATATGTTATGTACGGGACGGGACGAACGCTTGCATTATATATGCATATGTTATGTATGGGACGAACGCTTGCATTATATATGCATATGTTATGTACGGGACTGGACGAACGCTTGCATTATATATGCATATGTTATGTACGGGACTGGACGAACGCTTGCATTATATATGCATATGTTATGTACGGGACGGGACGAACGCTTGCATTATATATGCATATGTTATGTACGGGACTGGACGAACGCTTGCATTATATATGCATATGTTATGTACGGGACTGGAGGAACGCTTGCATTATATATGCATATGTTGTGTACGGGACGGGACGAACGCTTGCATTATATATGCATATGTTATGTATGGGACTGGACGAACGCTTGCATTATATATGCATATGTTATGTACGGGACTGGACGAACGCTTGCATTATATATGCATATGTTATGTACGGGACTGGACGAACGCTTGCATTATATATGCATATGTTATGTACGGGACTGGACGAACGCTTGTAATATATATGTATATGTTAAGTGACAGTGTGGATCTCAGCCATGTCCATATATAGCGTACCTGATCTTCCTGAGACATTGTAAGATAGGTCATATTGGGGTCAATATGAAGAATAAGCTCCGCCATCATCGCAGACAGGGAGGAGTTGTCTGTCATCCCACCTGTTCTCAGCATAGTGTCACTCATCCTGAAATAGGAATTGCACCATGCATACAATGTTACATTTCTTTGTTGTTATGTTAATAGGCGTGGCAACAGGTAAGGTTATATAAACGCAGACATGCACTACAAACCATCACCATCCAGCTCGGTAACCTCATTTTATGAAAGACAGTGACACCTCTGATGAGATTATAACCTACACGGACGTGGAGCAAGTGATTTGAAGTCAACCACCTTACCAACTAGGCCACTAGCAACTTCTTGGAGTCAAAGGTGAGAGTTAGGTAAGCAGTGAGGACCAGTGTCAGGAGTCCATCCAGAGGATATGGCTGACTGGAACAAAGGTATTACCTCTACTACAACACCCTACATCCCTAACTATATTGCTACAGTCTATATACAAACAGGCATGCTAACTAGAGTAATCTTACGGGATTATTTCTATCTAAGCCCAACATAAGGCAAAAGTAATCTTCTGGGAGATTTTAGAGTCCTAGATTAGAAATCTACATGGTCACACGTGTATAGTGTGATGCCAGAATCATCCATATTGGGCATGGCTGTGCATATTTATTGCAGAATGTAATATGTGTGTACCCGATATGGCGGCTATCTTGAAAATCGGCAGCCATCTTGAAATTCAAGTGGCCCGCCTACTTTTCCAAAAGAGTAACGTCTAAGGAGTACCTGTGCCAAATTGTGTGCATGTATCACCATTTGAAAGATTCTTCGGACATATTATGTTATCTGCTTCACTATGAGGCCCAAATGCACGTTGAAATTATTTTACAATTGTTTTTCATATAGAGTTCCCCCAATAGCTAGGAATATGCAGCTACTGGTCAGCTTTACGTGGTCGATGAAGACCCTAGGTGCCCATCCGATCATTGTTTCAGACATTGGCGGGCACCGGGGGAGAATCACCGTTCGTCCGCAAACAGTATTGTATTGTACCAGAATCTAGTACTCAAAGTGGGGTAACTACTGATGCATTGAGTATTTCCAGTGAACACGATATATCCAATGCATTTGACATTGCAATGAGATGACTACCACTTCAAATGTTGATGTCGCGTATACATTTCTAGTATGAATAACGTCAACTAACATTGACCTTTGCTTTGAAAATTGCATTGTGAATTTCTGTATAGCCATATTGCTTAAAGTTCACATTGGCAATATATCTAATTTCCCCACACCATACCCTTGATTCTGGTAAAGTTTCTGGAAGAAATTATTCGCCGAGTCCCTTAGGAAGCGCTGTAGGATCTCTTACAATAAGTCAATTACTGCGCAGGACTGCTGCGTTGCTATTATATAATAACTACCATATGAAAAATCCCAGCTTCTTTTTCTTATTCGATTGTACCACGTTGTTCTTATGGTTGCCTAACTACGGCGTAGCAATGTTCACATTGGGTCAATAAAATACATTTTTTGTTAGCAATCACATCATTAAATAGACTGATAATGTTATCCAATAGGAAGAGCTTTTACTCGTGTGTGTGTTTTGCGTTTATTTATCGTCGCTACCGGTTGTCCATATGAGCGACGCCTCCTGAAGAGATTAGTCATTTTAGAATTGTGGAGGATAGTGCAGTGATACAGACAGAGACCCATTCCAGTGTCTCCTCTGGTTCTTTTACGTGCACGATGTAAAGCACCGACACGAGACCTCGGTTTAAAGTCCCAATTGAAAGACTGTAAATTTTATTAGGGCCAGACGGGGGATCGAACCTGCGATCCCTGGATTACCAGTCCAGCGTGTTACCACTGGACTAAAGATCCGTCTGCTAGTGCATTTTAGAATGGACATATATAACGACCTACATACAATAGGCGATCTAATCTAGGAACTACTTTCCCCTGGACCGATTTACCACAAGCATTACTCAACTATAACCAGATACATATAAATAACGGATATAGGCAACCTGGGCATTCACAGGTTCGATCCCTTGTCTGACCCTAATAAAATTAACAGTTTTTCAGTTGGGACTTTAAACCGTTGTCTTTTGTGTAAAAGCCAGACACTACCGTACGGGGTTATTTTATGGATTATAATCCTGTCAATATGACTCCACTGCTGCAGTTGCCTGCGATGCTTTACGATCATGTTTCCTTACCAATTAAGTTGAAACCGTCAGCATTAAGATTGATTCCTGGAACAAAGTAATATCATTCTATAACACATACACTACATTCATCATCTACAGCAGTCTAATAAACCAACTTCTTATCATCTGTTCATTTAAATGTAATTTGAACTTGACTTGTGTTTTACGTTAATTTATCATCATTACCGGTTGCCCATATGAGCGACACACCCTGAAGAGATCAGTCATTTTAGATTTTTTGGAGGATAGTGCAATGATACAGACAGAGTCCCATTCCAAAATCTCCTCTGGTTCTTTTACGTGCACGATATAAAGCACCGACACGAGACCTGGGTTTAAAGTCCTACCTGAAAGACTTAATTGTATTAGGGTCAGACGGGTGATCGAACCTGCGATCCGTGGATTCCCAGACCATCGTGTTAGCCACTGGACTACATATCGGTCTGTATACTTGACATGGATGTAGCATAATAATATCTTCTAAACTCCGGAAAAGTGAATCATTATTTGACACGTTGATCAGCCTTCAGAGGAGTTCAAAGTTATTTAGCAACAACTACAGAAAGATGCTTGTGACACTGGTCAGACGACAGTCAATTAGTAAAGTAAAAGTGTCCACATGTTCTTCCAATAATACTTTTAATATTCATCATTTTATACAAACTCGTTATCTGTTTGACGACCTCTGTCCTAAGCTTTGTAACATGGAACTATATTTAACGTGAACCAGTCGACGTAAGACGGTCTGTCCCTATCAGTAAAGTCATATCCATATGTGTTGTTGTACTTACGCATTTCCAAGTACAGTTATTAAAGAATATACACCTGAATATGTGTCTCTACAAACTCTTCACTATTTCGATCTTAAAGTTTTAAAATTGTATTTATTCTACAATGTTAGCGAAGCAAGTTTTAACAACTTATATTAATCACTCTCGTTGGCGCGGATGAAAGCATACATGTGGACATTCGTGTGGGAGGAAACAGGAGTACCCGGAGAAAAAAAAAATCTATCCGATCTGGCGACCACCGTACCATTTCGCATACTTCGGTCCGAGGATCGAACACGGGTTGCATTGGTGAGAAGCGAGCGAGCTAACCAATGCGCTAATTCGATCTTAACATTTATATATAGTGTAATGTTTTCATATAATTTACATTATGATCTCAAAATATTCTCTTCACTCTCATATTAATATTATTACGAGCATTGCTTAACTTCTTTACTTCCTTCATAAACCATTTCCCTAAAGCACAGTGTCAAAGACACTAGCACCTTGTACTTCTTCAATAATTTCTTCACAGGTCCAAGAATCAACATAGATAAATATTCCCCCGTTATGATCTTAATTATATTATATCTTTCGAGATTAATATGAAGCTTGCATCGACTCCGTTAAACTTAATTATTCTGCCAGAGATATCATGGTCATTATAGTATCGTATTTGTACACATAGAAGATATCAATCAAAGCATGGGAAATATACAAAGCATTAATATGGATTTACACGAAACTATTAGTATTCAAAATATCAGTCATTCAATGCAAACATTATCGCATTGACATTATTCCAAAATAATCGAGTATATTGACTCTAAATTTCCAAGACATTACAAAAGAGAAAATTACATTTCAATTAATCTTATATTTTCATATCTCACTATATCAATTGGTATATGAGCAACTCCAAATCAGAATTTACCGACAACTGATCTGTGAAGGCTAAACGACAACACCATTCTAGGTCAGACGGTGTTATTGATATAGTGGTCTGGGTTTGGTTGAAAAAGTGTAGGGAAGCCCTTAAGATGTATTGATACATGAACTGATTGGCTGAGTAGGTATTGTCACAAATAGTGAAAATGACTTCTAAATATTAAAATACAATATATGAGCTGCATTTTGGAATATTAAAAAATATGTGCAGACTATTTGGTGACAAATAAACAGCATATTATAAATACAGGTGCTAGTGCAACATTCACAACCAAATTACCTTCAGAGTAGGGGGTGGGTGCCTTTAGTGGTAAATTTAAAAAACGCAATCGGTTAACCCCATTGAAATTTGACAATTTCCTGTGGCTCAAAGGTCAGTGTGTTGAAAACTACAGTCTTTTGTGCCAAACTATTTTTGGGGGAAATCTAATGGCACTGTGTGTTATAATGGTGGCCTATGGAAATTACAATAGCGGTGTCTGACCTCTACAATATTATTATCATTTATATTCGTGTTTGAACAAACAATGAGTACTGGGTTTGTTACGAAATCGACAAATCGACAAGAAGTGCTGTTTCTAACCAATCAATTATATAGAAAGTATGCTTAGATATGTGTAGGTAACATATTACATGTTCATATTGCATTCCTGGAATTGTTCCATAACACAATAGAACCCGTGTTGGCATTTTGCTTATTCAGAATGTACACACAGTGCAATTCCTTTATTTAATCTTCATGAATCTGTGTTGGTCAAACGAGCCCAACAATTAATTAACATTAATCCACTGACAGATAGAATGGGGCAGGACAAGATATACCCAGTACAACTGCATTTGGCATATATTTGCCGAATCCTCACGATTGTGATTAGCATACATACACGAGAATGGTTTGGACCTCAAATTGCAGCACCATATGCTACAAAAGAAATCATATCGTTTAGCAAACTTGCTCCATTTACACACACAAAAGTTAGATATAGTGTGTGACTCGGAACGAAAATGCATAACTATTTGTACAATTAATTGACACTTCTATTAGATCAAACAAGGCATGCAATGAATTCAATAGCGTTTATAAATCATGGGCATTTCCCGTTAGCAGTATTATGCCATCGGTATACAGTAAATACATACACTTTCATTAACAATCTTTAATCCAATATAAAGTGTCGTATTGTATAATTACAGGTCGTTTATATATAAATAAAACAACAGGGTGCGTAAAATACATCCTTGGCTCAGTCCACACTGGACATCATACCAATTGGTTTTGTATGTATATTAACCCTAACACAAGACGTAAGCGACATTACATCGCAAAAAGCCAATACAATGCATTTTATCATGTATTAATGCATTGCTACTACACATTCTTCCGAATACATTCGAACACTAACATTGAATCAATAAACAGTGTTTTTGTGGATTGAAAGTATGATTTCATATAACGGTCATCCATACTCCTGAATTAACGTTTGTTTCTCATCGGAGTCAATACTAAACGCGAGATAATGTCGCTTAGAGATAATAATCTAAGAATAGTCTACAAATTAATTAGGTACACATGTGAGATATAACTGTAAATCTGTACAATAAATCGTGTTATTCGGGATACACCAGTTGTATTACGCAATGATGTTTACATTATTTTGCTATGTCAACAAACCGCATATACGACGTTTGTTTATTAGTTGAAATATTCAGTATTTGAGGCAAATATTTGAAAAAACATTATACATGTACCTTATAATAGCAAATTACATTCTGCAGACATTTGCGTTTTCACCGATGTAGTGTCGCTTTAAAGTGAACATGTGTCATATATGCATTAATTGAATCTATTAAGGTATATTAGTTGTGTTTACGTCAGAATAACCGTTTCTTGTCTCCAAAATGGCTTAGCTATGACTTTCAGTACGTAGAGCATGCATACCATTACCAACATCGTCATCAACATGTGTAATATCAATCACATTGAAATGTAAATTGTGTCTACGGAGTTAATGATGTTCGGTACAGTAGATTCACTTTCCAAAAGTGTTTTACTCAAATCTAAGTAATCTATGAAAAGTGGACGATCTGAAATGCAGCAACAAACTAAATTCTTGAATTCAAAACTTTAAAACTGCTAAGATCGAAACAAATTATTCTAAATTGATTGGCACACTGGTCGATCCACCATGCAATATGTTCTTATTTATGGATGTCCATTCCAGAAATATCTCAGCACCATGCGGACATCCGGGTTTAGCCACGACCACCCACGAGCCAAGCTTCCTTACACGAAAGAATTCGACAACCTTAGTGGGTAATCGAACTTATAGCGATGGATTTCGTGTGATTTATAATCAACGACGGTAACAACTCAAGCCACGGACACATCACTGTGGAGATATAGTCGTGCGAAGCAATAAGTGACACCATATGAAGTAGATTCACGCCGTCCATTGCCAAACTTTCTAAATCGCGTGCCATTAACTAATGAAGTATGTAAATACGTTTCACTAGATAATCCTAGATATGGTACTTGCTGTGAATTTATGATTAATTATAAATAATTATGTTATCTGTCTCTCCTCAATTGTATCACTTTGTTTTGTACTTTACTGGTATTGAAAGTCCTGGTAATTTTTCATAGAAAAAGAGAAACTCTATGTACTGTTCTTATGAGACACAACGATCAAAGGAAATTGTGCTAGCAATCTTCATTTGATAACCCGTTCATTTCTAGTAGATGTACAGTTTGTATATAAGATGTACAGTTTGTATATAAAATAAGGGAGACGTTTATTTATAGAAACTTAACTTGCATAATTAATACTTATCTGTTCTCAACCGTACTAATTTTCGTACATTTATAATTTAGATTATTTGCATAACAATTAAATATACCACGATAGATAATTAGTATGCATACATATCCGCTTCCATGGCCCTTAACTAGATTACTTACTATAGACATTGCTATAAATAATGAGCAACGAGATTTGGTTCATTGTTCGATCCCCAATCTAGCTGGCTTTGTGGTTGGAATTAGTGTCAGAGCAGGACCCGCTCGTAGCCAGCCAGACTTCAACGTTAGCGCATATTATTACGTAGCTTGTCACAAAAAGATATACATTATAGGAGGCGGCCCTGTTGAAGAAAAGTTCCAAACATCGGTTCACCAATTTGGTACCCACTCTGAACATGTGTGCGTTCGAACTGCGCGTGTGTAGAACCAAACACCACGAGCTTTTTAGCTTCTGTGGTTCAGAATGCTGAAAGAACCAGACATAGGAAGGACGAAATAAGACTAAAATGTTCATCAATTTAAATGTTGAATTGGATCGCTTCATTATAGGTCTCTAACATTAATATATGTTTCTTTGTTTTTCTTTAACCCTTTCCCTCATAGAAGCACCTCTTGACGCCAATACCAATGCGACATGCATTGATAATGTAGCAGCCAAACCAATGTTCATAATAACCCTTTCCCTCATAGAAGCAACTCTTGACGCCAATACCAATACGACATACATTGATAATGTAGTAGCCAAACCAATGTTCATAATAACCCTTTCCCTCATAGAAGCACCTCTTGACGCCAATACCAATACGATATACATTGACAATGTAGTAGCCAAACCAATGTTCATAATAACCCTTTCCCTCATAGAAGCAACTCTTGACGCCAATACCAATACGATATACATTGACAATGTAGTAGCCAAACCAATTTTCATAATAAAGGCCAGCATCTCATGTAGTCACAGTAATATCTATGGAGGTGGGACAGATATGGTAACTACTTATCCACTACATGATAACTAAATGGCTGTCGTTTGTATGGAGATATAATAGTATATTAACCTAAACCTCATGTAGTCCCAGTAATATCTATGGAGGTGGGATAGATGTGGCGACTACTTATCCACTGCAGGATAGCTAAATGGCTGTCGTTTGTATGGAGATATAATAGTATGTTAACCTAAATCTCTATGAAGGAAAGGGTTAAATAGCTGTCGTTTGTATGGAGATATAATAGTATATTAACCTAAATCTCTATGAAGGAAAGGGTGAATGAACATTGACGTCGCACTATATTGTCTACATATAAATATCTTAAAACAGAGATGCTGAGATAATTCGTATATAGTATCTCTAATACCACTCTCACATTGGAAACAGTTTGATCTAACGTGGCTTCCTATATGTATGACTGTTCTTGTCATTGCATTCAATTGTATGTGTATTATTATGATGGTAAGATAGGTAATGCTTAATTCTAATAAGTTATATGTTCTATTCTGTTCTGTTCTATATGTCATATTGGTTCACTTCAGATATTATGTTGAATATCACGTGCGCGGTTTCTAAGGCATTGTATGAGTTTTTGGCGAACTGAAAGAAAACAACTTTCATTAATGACTTCCACAATCCAGGTCATAAACCATTCAAAATGTTTACCATGCCTGGAATATCACTGACGTCCCGTCCGCCATTTTAACAAGACACCATTAAAGCGACATTACATCAGTGAAAACACATATTTCTACAGAATGTATTTTCCTATTATATGGTATAATTGTTTTCCAAATATTTGCCTCAAATTACTGAGTTTTTCAACTAATAAACAAACGTCGTATACGCGGTTTGTTGACAGCAAAATATTGTAAACATCCAGTCGTAAAAATAGTGTATCGTGAATAACACGATTTATGATACATATTTACCGTTATATATTACAGTTGTGTCTATTTTTTGTAGACTATTATTAGTTAAATTATCTCTAAACGACATTATCTCGTGTTTAGTATTGAATCCGATAACAAACAAACGTCAATTCAGGAGCATGGATGACCGTTATATGAAATAATACTTTCAATCCACAAAAAACACTGTATAATGATTCAATGTTAGTGTTCGAAGGTATTCGGAAGAATGTGTAGTACCAATGCAATAAGTGAACAAATGCATTTTATTTGCTTTTTGCGCTGTAATGGCGCTTTAAGCTATTGTTTCAATATTTATAATAAACAATCGCATACATACGACATGTGTCATGTACCCACGTAACACAGCGAAACAGCGCGCTCGCTTCTCACCAATGCAACCCGGGTTCGATCCTCCTACCGGGAAGTATGTGAGATGGTACGGTGGTCGCCAGATCGGACAGGTGGGTTTTCTCCGGGTACTCCGGTTTCCTCCCACACGAATGACCACATATATGCTTTCATCCACGCCAGCGAGAGTGATTAATATAAGTTGTTAGAACTTGCTTCGCAATCGTTGTAAAATAAAAAATTAATATAATTTAAACTAAACCCAATGAATTGCAAAATGATATTTGCATTAAGATTCATAGCGGACTACCTGTTTTATGGTGTTGCGATTAAAAAGGACAACTTGTTTTGTAATTTGTAAAATAGCAGTTGTAATTATAACAATTTAATGTTATTTTCCTGTGTTTATTCGCAGTGTGAAATGTTTGTTTTTTACTCCTCGAGAATTATGTGTATAAGAAAGTTCAATTGTTAAGAACTGTACACGAGAGAAATTGCTATGACATAAGAAGTGCAAGTATCTCTATAGCATGATTCCATTTCCAACTTTCCACCGTGTATCGAAGTGAAATAAATATGATGATGATTGAGCTTATTCACCCTCGCCGCCGGCGAACCATGTGGGCGAGCGTAAATGGCGTAAATAAATAGTGCAAGAAAACGTAATGATCACCCCTTGTTTTCAAAACTACGCTGTTTAATCACCGCGTTTCCTGTTTTCAGATACAAATCATGGGCTAGCGACAATGTTGACTTGGTGCGACATTATGCCTATTGCCAAAGTATCGTGATCACGTTTATATCAGAGCAGGGGTCTACGCCAATATCGTAACAATTTGAAAGCTAAGTACATCAGATTGTGTTCCGGAAAAATAGAACTGTGAAGTAGTTTGTAGCTGTACGTCTGTCTACACGCTATGTGAAATCGAATCCATTGGCACAATCATTGAATATATAATTTCTTTATTATCCTCCAATATAGGAGAGCTATCAAAACCAAATTTTATATTATATTTTAACACTTCAAAGGTTATTATTTGTACTTGAATATTAATAGGAGTATCGCATCCGCATTTGGAAGACCCCTTACACGTAAGTTTGTGTTAGCAAATACAAAGGCTCGAGTTCTTACCACTTTAGTTTAAACGCCTTTGATACCTTATTGACCCCGCCGTTAGAAACGAAGCAATATAGACATATGCGTACCAATGGTGCATCCAGGTGAAAATTGAAATTTCTAATAAGCTATGATCAATGACATTGGAGTTGACCTTCCAAGGTCAAAACAATGTCATTTGAGATCCAGCATCCGAAAGCTATTCTCTCTGTGTTTCTAATATAATATAACGAGAGAGATATAGAGAGGGGGAGAGGGGGAGAGAGAGAGGAGGGGGAGAGAGGGGAGAGAAGTAGAGATAGAGAGAGGGGAGAGGGGAGAAATAGAGATAGAAAGAGGAAGGAGGGGGAGATATATATAGAGAGAGGGGTAGAGATAGAGAGAGAACGAGGATATAGAGAGGGAAGAAGAGAGAGAGATAGAGAGAGAAAGAGGAGATAAAAGAGGGAAGATATATATATATATATAGAGAGAGAGAGGGAGAGATAGAGAGGGAGAGTTAGATAGAGGAGGGGAGATAGGGGAGAGTGGGAGAGATATAGAGAGAAAGAGGAGAGAGAGGGGGATAGAGGGAGAGATAGAGAGAGAGAAAGAGGAGAGAGAGGGGAGATATTATATATATATAGAGAGAGAGGGAGAGATAGAGAGGGAGAGTTAGATAGAAATAGAGGAGAAAGAGAGAGAGAGAGAGAGAGGGAGAAATAG
The DNA here is from genome assembly GCA_014843695.1 of Archivesica marissinica. Taxonomy (NCBI): domain Eukaryota; kingdom Metazoa; phylum Mollusca; class Bivalvia; order Venerida; family Vesicomyidae; genus Archivesica; species Archivesica marissinica. Next base: position 32,314,878 of record CM026395.1, on the reverse strand, counting down.
AGATATAGAGATAGAGGAGAGAGATATGGGAGAGAGGGAGAGATATAGAGATAGAGGGAGAGATAGATAGAGAGGGAGAGTTAGATAGATATAGAGGGGATGTCCGATTAGCGCAGTGGTTAACGCGCTCGCTTCTCACCAATGCAAACCGGGTTCGATCCTCGGACCGGGAAGTATGTGAGATGGTACGATGATCGCCAGATCGGACAGGTAGATTTTCTGCGGTTACTCCGGTTTCCTCCCACACGAATGACCACATTTACGCTTTCATCGGCGCCAACGAGAGTGATTAATATAAGTTGTTAAAACTTGCTTCGCAATCGTTGTAAATTAAATAAAGTTTAAACGTGCATGCGATTTCTATTTAACAATGGTAGTTACTGGTGACTGAAGAAGACTACAATCCTAGACAAATACTAATGACATATATCCATGTTGTCTATAGCTGTACTACAAAAATGAACACAACTAATCAAGACTGAATCAAGACGGATATGTAGTCCAGTCGTAACACGCTGGACTGGTATTCCAGGGATCGCAGGTTCGATCCCCCGTCTGACCCTAATAAAATTAACAGACTTTCAGATGGGACGTTAAACCGAGGTCTCGTGTCGATGCTTTACACCGTGCACGTAAAAGAACCAGAGGAGATTCTGGAATGGGTCTCTGTCTGTATCATGCACTATCCTCCAAAATCTAAAATAACTAATCTCTTCAGGAGGCGTCGCTCATATGGGCAACCGGTAGCGACGATAAATAAACGTAAAACACACACAAGACTGAAGTTCAAATGTTCACAAATGGATAGTAATTTACAAGAGGAGTTCCAGCATGGGGGACCAATTTTGATTCCTTCATAATTTGAAGTAAGCCTGGGTACCAGTCTGTCGATTTTTCACGTTTTAACTGAAATATTGATATGATCAGAAACTCAATACGGCCCAATTAATAGTCTTGGTGTTAAAATATATTTATTTGACTGACCAGGCAAAATATACCGACGCCTGTTCCCAGGCTATATTTGAACGTATGTCACTCAATAAGCATACAGTGAAACATGTGTTAATTGTAATCTCTATTAAGCAGCAAGCCAGTATCAAGCAGTCAGTTTCACGATTCCCAATATGTTGTTTTATCATACATTTTACCTCTATTAAAACAGTCACCTGTGCTAAACAGCCACTTTCTGTATCTCCCTGGCTTTGTAAGACAGGTTTGACAGTAATTGAAAGTCAGTGAACTGTCTGAAGAATACATAGCGCAATAAATACAGTGTATGCCTCGCAAACAGAGGTGTTGTAGGTTCCAGCTCAACCGTATACATAGTTGTCGTGGCGTTAGGTACTGCACATACATCTAGAGTAACCATGGTTATGGTGTCGTTAAGCAATACATTAAAGCAGCATTACATCGTAATAAAGGATGTTTTTGGGTAAAATATAAATACTAATGTATGTGTGTTTACAAAAATCGAAATAGTCGTTCAGAAACGATAAAAATCCAATAAATATAAACCGTCGTATACGCGAATTGCTTTTCAACAAACGAAATGTCTTTATCAACACACTGAATGTAAACACACACAGCGCTCATAAACAACAGCGGATGTAGAAACGCACGTTGGAATGTCAACATATTTTGAACATGAAAGACTATATATCTATCTTCCTCAAATGTCGAATCCCTTGCGGGGATGTAGACATGTCCCTAACAGACTTAGATAACAGAGGTATGAATCGACATCTCAAGTAATTCAATTAAAAAGACAACGTGGGACACATGGGGACGATGCATTCCGAATGTAAACAAGTGCGGACGATGCGTTCCGATTGTAAACAAGTGCGTGACCGACCGACTCGGAATGTCCTACTTTCGGTTTCGAGTTTTTTTATCGCAAAAAAAACACTGTTTACTAATTGAACTTAATTATACAAATTATAATGTAAGAATGCGTAGCAGCATTTCTAACCCATACGTAAAATTAGAATTTTTCAAATATCTTTTATTGCATACGATATAGGGCTACTTTAAGAACAAGATCTCGAGAGCGATTACACTAATATTGTATGAACTTGTTTCACAATCAAGCTACAACCGATTTGCATAAACAAAGATTAAGAAAATAGAGTTAATATAATGAACTGGCATAATATTATATATAATTAGTATGCATACAGAAAGTAATTCTGACACAACATATAATGTACAGATTCAGGGCCTCGCAGAAATAGTGTGATGGATAATCTACTTGTCAGAAACCCTGTCTGAAATGCATATACCATTACATTCAAAAGCGTTATTGCGATATTGATGACAAGTGGTAATAAAACTGCCTACACATCTCCTGTTTAATGGTTCTTCTGAAAGTCCACCTTACAATTGATGTTGCGAATTATTTCCCCAGTAATGCAACAGATAATAACAACAGTTTTAAGGAGTATTTCGCTATACAAAAAACAACTTCAATCCAATTTTTACAGTTGGAACATGGCAATGATGTAATATAATCCAGAATAAACGAGCGATATATCCGACAAGCGTTGGGGACGTTAGAATTATCACTTGTTTTTGTATTTCATGTGTGTATAAATATGTTTTATATTTAAGAGGACCCATGGAAGATTAATCTTGCTAAGTGGGTTAGCCTTTCTAAATAAGGAATTTACTTAGTGTAAACATAGTTTATTTCAAACAATGATATAGCATAGACAACTATACAGCTTACATAAAATGTACATACATGTATGAAAAAGGATTAGAACCGAACGCTATAGCTTATAGAGGTTTTCTCCTATAATTAGATACATATTGTAATTACGGTATGACAGCGTAATCATTTACCTACTTACTAGTAGCTAATGCAGAGAAACACGACATATTTATTAATAGTATTAGTTACTTTTACTATTATAAATACTATTAGGAAAAGCAGATTACTAATGTTGTTAGAACTTGTTGCCCAACCCATTTTGCTTTTCTTACGTTTATTTATCGTCGCTACCGGATGCCCATATGAGCGACGCCTCCTGAAGAGATTAGTTATTTTAGATTTTTTTGGAGGATAATGCAATGATACAAATAGAGACCAATTCCAGAATCTTCTCTTGTTCTTTTACATGCACGGAACGATACATAAACGTACAACCCACACATATGCTGCCTATCTCGATCATCATAAGTCCCTTCACAATAGGCAAAACCATTGTGTCTCGTCTCGCGATCGATAATAATAACAGAAAAGAAACAAATCGAGTTGGGCATTGTCCTAACTATGTTATCCATATGTATAGAGTCGAGTTAGAGTTCGTGTTACTAGACGACACTGTTTTCGCTCTAATAAAATAGTTTGACTCACCTATGAACTAGAAACCGTCAGATTAGCCCATATTAATTTCGTAAGTGACAAAATCCAACCACTTATATCGTTCCATATAATGGTTCGAGCCCCGCTCAGACCGTGTATATTTAGTACTGGTTAACCACTGGAGCCTGCCCATAAAAGATGCTGTTAGGTCAACTGCCCGTGGCTCAAATGGGCAACCGGTAGCGACGTTAAGAAACTAAAATTAATGTGCTAAGCGTCTGCAGTGTATTCAAGATAGCATAATTAAGTGTTGTTTCTATTCCAGACTGATCTGTGAAAGATAACACTACATAATAACTAGTGTGTGCTGGTGCTTACAAATTGTAAATTGCAAAGTGGATGCTTATCGTAGAACCAATTGGAATACAAAACATGTAGTCTAATTGATAGTTGACCTTCGCGACTGGTTCGTGAAGTCCATGCAATCTGTTGTAGACAATCAGAATGCACGAATAAAAATTCAACAAACTGGTCGTCATTTTAATGAATTGATGACACGTCTACTGGATTTAGTCACCATATACCGCTCTCTGATTGGACCATGTGACTAGAGTGTAGTTTAATTATTACAAAGTCGTGTTTTATTGACACTTGACACGCATGCGTTAATAGAGAATTAATGAAGACAAATGTAACTACATTTTATGCGGTGTGTAACAAGAACTATACCATCCGGGCACTATGTTATTCGGTCTCAACATGCAATGCTTGCATACAGAAGGAGTCTGATTCACATACGTCATTTGAAATAGTTGTTGTACTCAGTTCTAGTTCTGTATACTGAATTGCCGTGCACACATGTTTTGCTGTACATATATACTCTGTTGCTATGATTAGAACGTCAAAGTAAATTAAGGATAGTACACGAGTCTAAAGAAGCATAATTAACTCTGATATATTACAATGAGCAACAACGCGGTCTTTAATAATATGAATAAGGCAAAGCCTCAAAGCAACCTCAATCATAGATACATAGCATAGCTAAATCGGAATGATTGAATCCACGGCTTGGGCTAACATAACGATTTTCTCCTAGTGAATAAATATGTGTGTGTAACCCATGTCATATTTATGTTAAAGGGAACTAATTATTGATATTTAGTACATGTACATTATAATGTTTCCAAACCCTGCTGCAAGCGTACCACCCAATAGTTTCCCTATATGGCCTAATACAATCACTGGTCTGAATCATATCATAATTATATAGCCTGGTCCCATACTATGTCTTTGTATAATATATACTAGTCTTCACTACTATTGTGTATAAAGTATTATGGGTGAGTGATTGTGAGTGACAATCAGGTCAGATGTGTGAATGAGTGAACTAACTCAACTAATTAGGTGCACTTTCCAACTAACTTGTTCAAGACCCTTATCCCACACTCTTACTCTACTAGTCAAACGAATAAGTTGAAAAGCTATCCTGTTTACCTTAATATATACTATACTAGTAAATATATACATATATACATTATATGTATCAGCTGATAGCCGGACTCTGGCTCTTTATATCCATATATACGAAAATACGAAAACAACCAGAGTTTGTCATATCTATAAACTCCCCGGTCTACATGTGTAAAAAAGATATGTGCTTCAATGTGCTACTATTACTGCTGCTGCTGCTACTATTACTGCTACTGCTACTATTACTGCTACTGCTACTATTACTGCTACTGCTACTATTTCTACTGTGCAATGCAGCAACAGTTATGATGTGTACATTTTTGTATTATGAACAATAAAGCAGAATTATGAAACCTTTGAAAAGAATTTATAGTATGAAGCTAAACAAAAATAATATTCATACACTTACGTAATTGTATACTTGATTTCCATAACAAAAATAGAATTATGTAATATATAAAAGAATATTGAGAAAGCAATGCTCGTACTGGGATTCGAACCTCAGTCCTCTGGTCAATGCTTACCACTACGCCAACTATGCCAACTCACCATACGACAATTTAATTTTTTATAAATATTCACAGGTGCTTTAAATTTAAATCCGATTTTAGACTATTTCCAATGGTATGTTATTACATTAATTCAATTGGCATGTACTTTATTTGCCGAAAAATGTTTAGAAGAAGAAGAATGAAGAAGAAGAAGAATGATGAAGAAGACGAAGACGAAGAATGAAGACGAATGAAGAAGACGAAGACGAAGAAGAAGAAGAAGACGAAGAATGAAGACGAATGAAGAAGACGAAGAGGAATGAAGAAGAAGAAGAAGAAGAAGACGAAGACGAAGAATGAAGAAAGAAGACGAAGAATGAAGACGAATGAAGAAGACGAAGAGGAATGAAGAAGAAGAAGAAGAAGAAGAAGAAGAAGACGAAGACGAAGAATGAAGACGAATGAAGAAGACGAAGACGAAGACGAAGAAGAAGAAGAAGACGAAGAATGAAGACGAATGAAGAAGACGAAGAGGAATGAAGAAGAAGAAGAAGAAGAAGAAGAAGAAGACGAAGACGAAGAAGAAAACGAAGACGAAGACGAAGACGAAGAAGAAGACGAAGAAGAAGACATTTTATTTTTCAATTTGAACTAAAAAGTTCATCATTGTACAACATATATATATATATATATATATAAAATCATTCACGTGAAAAATATGTCAATATGAGAAATCATATACAGTATTGACAATACCTACTATACATATAATACATTATATTCCTGATGGAACGCACCGCCATGAAGGAGAGAGAAAGGGCAACATGGAATTTAAATGCCTTGCCTAAGGGCACACTCGTAACGGCCTCAGCGGGGCTCGAACTCCGAACCTTTCGCACCTGAAGCGAACGCGCATCCACTGCGATATCACGATTGCACTAATGTTCGTTCCAACATGCCTCAATGTGGCCTCTCTTAGCTACTTAGCTATTCTCCCATAATTCATTTTCCGGTACGAAGATTTCAATTTAGATAATATATCGATACTGTCATCTCAGCTCGCGTCACCGTAAAAATCGTAGCGAGTTGATTAGAGCTCACTACTCTTGGTAGATAAAGTCCGATATATCCCGAAATCTATATCAGTCATTTTAGTTGGAATCCTTTGTTTTTACCGTTGTTCCCTAACCATATGTTGCGGTATGATAAATGTGATTTCATCTAAATCATGTTAATTAGTTTATAACAAATGTGTACAGATAAGTACAATTGGATATACTGCAGGATGTCTGTCGAGAGTAATTCAATAACTATAAAGTGAGAAAGTGGATGGAAATTGATAACAATTGTAACAGCGATACAAATTGACGAAGCCAATTAAGAGGACCTCGCCTCATTAAAGAGTATTCACGGGACAGCATCATAACAGTGAATTGCTAATGCTTCGTGATATGAAGTCGTGATAGCGCAGTGGTAGGGCGTTCGCTTCAGGTGCGAAAGGTCCGGAGTTCGAGCCCCGCTGGAGCCGTTACGATTGTGCCATTAGGCAAGGCATTTAAATTCCACGTTGCCTCTTCTCTCTCCCTCGTGGCGATGGATTCCATCAGGAATGAGGTCTCGAGAGTGATTAATATAAGTTGAAAGAACTTGTTTCGCAATCAAGGTAATATTAATATGTATAAACTAATTGCTCATGCTTGAGCTTCTGGATGCTGGACATGGATGGTTACAAATGATTCTTTGTGCTAATAGTTTTACGCTGTGATACTGCATGCTGCCTGTGCTGGAAATGCGAATTTAGGCGGACAACCTCAGTCGGCCATTTTGCTAAATGTGAATTCAAATACATTGTAGTTGTTACAAATATCAACTGTTATTTAAATCATGAGTATTGCTCCGCTTATTAGAAGGATAAATAGCCAGCTTAAGAGTTTTGCTACATTAACCCTTAAGCTGTTGTTCATCGTAGCATTGGTGCAATTACTTAATACACATGTCCTTTTTGCGAAAGGTCCGGAGTTCGAGCCCCGCTGGAGCCGTTACGATTGTGCCCTTAGGCAAGGCATTTAAATTCCACGTTGCCTCTTCTCTCCCTCGTGGCGATGGATTCCATCAGGAATGAGGTCTCGAGAGTGATTAATATAAGTTGTAATAACTTGCTTCGCAATCGAGGTAATATTAATATGTATGTCCTTTGTTCCAACCTTATCCTAGCCTGGGTTCCAGTCTGTCGATGTTTCACTTTTTAACTTCTGGCAAAATGATATGATCAGAAACACAATACGGCCCAATTAATAGTATCGGTGTTAAAATATATTTATTTGACTTACCAGGCAAAATATATCGACGCCTGTTCCCAGGCTAGTCTCGGTGCTAAAATATATTTATTTGACTGACCAGGCAAAATATATCGACGCCTGTTCCCAGGCTAGTCTCGGTGCTAAAATATATTTATTTGACTGACCAGGCCACATATATCGACGCCTGTTCCCGGGCTAGTCTCGGTGCTAAAATATATTTATTTGACTGACCAGGCCACATATATCGACGCCTGTTCCCAGGCTAGTCTCGGTGCTAAAATATATTTATTTGACTGACCAGGCCACATATATCGACGCCTGTTCCCAGGCTAGTCTCGGTGCTAAAATATATTTATTTGACTGACCAGGCCACATATATCGACGCCTGTTCCCGGGCTAGTCTCGGTGCTAAAATATATTTATTTGACTGACCAGGCCACATATATCGACGCCTGTTCCCAGGCTAGTCTCGGTGCTAAAATATATTTATTTGACTGACCAGGCCACATATATCGACGCCTGTTCCCGGGCACCCAAAAAAAACACCACCACAAACACCCCCCACCCAAAAAAACACCACCACAAACACCCCCTAGTCTCGGTGCTAAAATATATTTATTTGACTGACCAGGCCACATATATCGACGCCTGTTCCCAGGCTAGTCTCGGTGCTAAAATATATTTATTTGACTGACCAGGCCACATATATCGACGCCTGTTCCCGGGCTAGTCTCGGTGCTAAAATATATTTATTTGACTGACCAGGCCACATATATCGACGCCTGTTCCCAGGCTAGTCTCGGTGCTAAAATATATTTATTTGACTGACCAGGCCACATATATCGACGCCTGTTCCCGGGCTAGTCTCGGTGCTAAAATATATTTATTTGACTGACCAGGCCACATATATCGACGCCTGTTCCCAGGCTAGTCTCGGTGCTAAAATATATTTATTTGACTGACCAGGCCACATATATCGACGCCTGTTCCCGGGCTAGTCTCGGTGCTAAAATATATTTATTTGACTGACCAGGCCACATATATCGACGCGTGTTCCCAGGCTAGTCTCGGTGCTAAAATATATTTATTTGACTGACCAGGCCACATATATCGACGCGTGTTCCCAGGCTAGTCTCGGTGCTAAAATATATTTATTTGACTGACCAGGCCAAATATATCGACGCGTGTTCCCGGGCTAGTCTTACTCAAACTATGCATACTTTTGTTTTGCCATTGAATTCGGCGCATTTCCATTGGCAGACCCAGAGGGGGTCCAGGGGGTCCGGACACACACTTGCAAGAGATGAAGCGTTTCAACTGGCCGGTGGGTCTATCCATGTGCCCGTCCGTGCCTGAACTGCTGTTCAGCGTTGTATGCGGGATCTCCCTCCACCAATAATAGCAGGGGGAGTCGATATGTGACCCTCAATCCCCAAAACAAACAAACACAACTCTTTGCGGAACGGACCTTTGAGTGCTCCCATATATCCGCCTTAATTCTTCAAGTTCAATAGGCTTTTAACTGAATGAACAATGTTTTATTTAGACAGCAGTATAATGTTTTGTTATATCTTATTTTCTATAATCAATAAACAGTTTGTCTATTTCTCACGCAAGAGACATACACGGCCTACATTCACGAAATTCAGGTTATATTAAGTGAATTAAATGAGAAATTCGAATCCCTCTGTTCGCCACTTATGAAATATCTGTTCAATTTAACAACCAATCCACGTCCATATTATTGGATAGTATTGTCGTCATGTGTAAGATAACAACTTTTTATAAATAAGTAAGGTTTTATTTAGCTTCGCCCCCGCAACTTCAGGCGCGACACCTTCAGAAATGTATTAGATTAATAGTCATTTGATTTCTTGGAGCATATTGGACGATATATTGTACGATATATTGCACGATATTGCACGATATATTGCACGATATATTGCACGATATATTGCACGATATATTGCACGATATATTCCACATATTGCACGATATATTGCACGATATATTGCACGATATATTGCACGATATATTGCACGATATTGCACGATATATTGCACGATATATTGCACGATATATTGCACGATATATTCCACATATTGCACGATATATTGCACGATATATTGCACGATATATTGCACGATATATTGCACGATATATATTGCACGATATATTGCACGATATATTCTGCACGATATATTGCACGATATATTGCACGATATATTGCACGATATATTGCACGATATATTGCACGATATATTGCACGATATATTGCACGATATATTCCACATATTGCACGATATATTGCACGATATATTCCACATATTGCACGATATATTGCACGATATATTCCACATATTGCACGATATACACAATATTGCACGATATATTGCACGATATATTCCACATATTGCACGATATATTGCACGATATATTGCACGATATATTGCACGATATTGCACGATATATTGCACGATATATTGCACGATATATTGCACGATATATTCCACATATTGCACGATATATTGCACGATATATTCCACATATTGCACGATATATTGCACGATATATTCCACATATTGCACGATATATTGCACGATATATTCCACATATTGCACGATATATTGCACGATATATTGCACGATATATTGTACGATATATTGCACGATATATTGCACGACATATTGCACGATATATTCCACGATATATTGCACGATATATTGCACGACATATTGCACGATATATTGCACGATATATTGCACGATATATTGCACGATATATTGCACGATATATTCCACATAGTGCACGATATATTGCACGATATATTCCACATAGTGCACGATATATTGCACGATATATTGCACGATATATTCCACGATATATTGCACGATATATTCCACATATTGCACGATATATTGCACGATATATTGCACGATATATTCCGATATATGCACGATATTTGCACGACATATTGCACGATATATTGCACGATATATGCACGATATAGCACGATATATTGCACGACATATTGCACGATATATTCCACGATATATTCCACGATATATTGCACGATATATTGCACGACATATTGCACGATATATTGCACGACATATTGCACAATATATTGCACGATATATTGCACGATATATTCCACGATATATTGCACGATATATTGCACGACATATTGCACGATATATTGCACGATATATTGTACGATATATTCCACGATATATTGCACGATATATTGCACGACATATTGCACGATATATTGCACGATATATTCCACATATTGCACGATATATTCCACGATATATTCCACATATTGCACAATATATTCCACGATATATTCCACATATTGCACGATATATTGCACGATATATTCCACATATTGCACGATATATTCCACATATTGCACGATATATTCCACGATATATTCCACATATTGCACGATATATTCCACGATATATTCCACATATTGCACGATATATTCCACGATATATTCCACGATATATTCCACATATTGCACGATATATTCCACATATTCCACGATATATTCCACATATTCCACGATATATTCCACGATACATTGCACAATATATATTGCGATTATGTATATGCGGTATAACGCGGACATATCCTTACGTCTGATTATGTGAATGCGGTATAACGCGGACATATCGTTACTTGTGATTATGTGAATGCGGTATAACGCGGACATATCCTTACTTGTGATTATGTGAATGCGGTACAACGAGGACATATCCTTACGTCTGATTATGTGAATGCGGTATAACGCGGACATATCCTTACTTGTGATTATGTGAATGCGGTATAACGCGGACATGTCCTTACTTGTGATTATGTGAATGCGGTATAACGCGGACATATCCTTACTTGTGATTATGTGAATGCGGTACAACGAGGACATATC
>CM026395.1:32273003-32302379 GCA_014843695.1 Archivesica marissinica | reverse complement strand
ATTGCACGATATATTGCACGATATATTGCACGATATATTGCACGATATTGCACGATATATTGCACGATATATTGCACGATATATTGCACGATATATTCCACATATTGCACGATATATTGCACGATATATTGCACGATATATTGCACGATATATTCCCATATTGCACGATATATTGCACGATATATTCCACATATTACACGATATATTGCACGATATATTGCACGATATATTCCACATATTGCACGATATATTGCACGATATATTGGACGATATATTGTACTATATATTGCACGATATTTGGTTTTGGTTTTTTTGCACGATATATTGCACGATATATTGCACGATATATTGCACGATATATTGCGCGATATATTCCACATATTGCACGATATATTGCACGATATATTGCACGATATATTGCACGATATATTGCACGATATTTTTTGCACGATATATTGCACGATATATTGCACGATTTTGGATATATTGCACGATATATTGCACGATATATTGCACGATATATTGCACGATATATTCCACATATTGCACGATATATTGCACGATATATTCCACATATTGCACGATATATTGCACGATATATTCCACATATTGCACGATATATTGCACGATATATTCCACATATTGCACGATATATTGCACGATATATTGCACGATATATTGTACGATATATTGCACGATATATTGCACGACATATTGCACGATATATTCCACGATATATTGCACGATATATTGCACGACATATTGCACGATATATTGCACGATATATTGCACGATATATTGCACGATATATTGCACGATATATTCCACATAGTGCACGATATATTGCACGATATATTCCACATAGTGCACGATATATTGCACGATATATTGCACGATATATTCCACGATATATTGCACGATATATTCCACATATTGCACGATATATTGCACGATATATTGCACGATATATTCCACGATATATTGCACGATATATTGCACGACATATTGCACGATATATTGCACGATATATTGCACGATATATTGCACGATATATTGCACGATATATTGCACCATATTGCACGATATATTCCACGATATATTCCACGATATATTCCACGATATATTGCACGAATATTGCACGACATATTGCACGATATATTGCACGACATATTGCACGATATATTGCACGATATATTGCACGATATATTCCACGATATATTGCACGATATATTCCACATATTGCACGATATATTGCACGATATATTGCACGATATATTGCACGATATATTGCACGATATATTGCACGACATATTGCACGATATATTCCACGATATATTGCACGATATATTGCACGACATATTGCACGATATATTGCACGATATATTGCACGATATATTGCACGATATATTGCACGTATATTGCACGATATATTCCACATAGTGCACGATATATTGCACGATATATTCCACATAGTGCACGATATATTGCACGATATATTGCACGATATATTCCATGATATATTGCACGATATATTCCACATATTGCACGATATATTGCACGATATATTGCACGATATATTGCACGATATATTGCACGACATATTGCACGATATATTCCACGATATATTCCACGATATATTGCACGATATATTGCACGATATATTGCACAACATATTGCACGATATATTGCACGATATATTCCACGATATATTGCACGATATATTGCACGATATATTGCACGACATATTGCACGATATATTGCACGACATATTGCACAATATATTGCACGATATATTGCACGATATATTCCACGATATATTGCACGATATATTGCACGACATATTGCACGATATATTGCACGATATATTGTACGATATATTCCACGATATATTGCACGATATATTGCACGACATATTGCACGATATATTGCACGATATATTCCACATATTGCACGATATATTCCACGATATATTCCACATATTGCACAATATATTCCACGATATATTCCACATATTGCACGATATATTGCACGATATATTCCACATATTGCACGATATATTCCACATATTGCACGATATATTCCACGATATATTCCACATATTGCACGATATATTCCACGATATATTCCACATATTGCACGATATATTCCACGATATATTCCACGATATATTCCACATATTGCACGATATATTCCACATATTCCACGATATATTCCACATATTCCACGATATATTCCACGATACATTGCACAATATATATTGCGATTATGTATATGCGGTATAACGCGGACATATCCTTACGTCTGATTATGTGAATGCGGTATAACGCGGACATATCGTTACTTGTGATTATGTGAATGCGGTATAACGCGGACATATCCTTACTTGTGATTATGTGAATGCGGTACAACGAGGACATATCCTTACGTCTGATTATGTGAATGCGGTATAACGCGGACATATCCTTACTTGTGATTATGTGAATGCGGTATAACGCGGACATGTCCTTACTTGTGATTATGTGAATGCGGTATAACGCGGACATATCCTTACTTGTGATTATGTGAATGCGGTACAACGAGGACATATCCTTACTTGTGATTATGTATATGCGGTACAAGGAGGACATATCCTTACTTGTGATTATGTATATGCGGTACAAGGAGGACATATCCTTACTTGTGATTATGTATATGCGGTACAAGGAGGACATATCCTTACTTGTGATTATGTATATGCGGTACAAGGAGGACATATCCTTACTTGTGATTATGTATATGCGGTACAAGGAGGACATATCCTTACTTGTGATTATGTATATGCGGTACAAGGAGGACATATCCTTACTTGTGATTATGTATATGCGGTACAAGGAGGACATATCCTTACTTGTGATTATGTATATGCGGTACAAGGAGGACATATCCTTACTTGTGATTATGTATATGCGGTACAAGGAGGACATATCCTTACTTGTGATTATGTATATGCGGTACAAGGAGGACATATCCTTACTTGTGATTATGTATATGCGGTACAAGGAGGACATATCCTTACTTGTGATTATGTATATGCGGTACAAGGAGGACATATCCTTACGTCTGATTATGTATATGCGGTACAAGGAGGACATATCCTTACTTGTGATTATGTATATGCGGTACAACGAGGACATATCCTTACTTGTGATTATGTATATGCGGTACAACGAGGACATATCCTTACTTGTGATTATGTATATGCGGTAAACGAGGCAAAGGACATATCCTTACTTGTGATTATGTAGTCTGATTATGTATATGCGGTACAACAAGGACATATCCTTACTTGTGATTATGTATATGCGGTACAACGAGGACATATCCTTACGTTGATTATGTTATGCGGTACAACGAGGACATATCCTTACGTCTGATTATGTATATGCGGTACAACGAGGACATATCCTTACGTCTGATTATGTATGCGGTATAACGAGGACATATCCTTACTTGTGATTATGTGAATGCGGTATAACGCGGACATATCCTTACTTGTGATTATGTGAATGCGGTATAACGCGGACATATCCTTACTTGTGATTATGTGAATGCGGTATAACGCGGACATATCCTTACTTGTGATTATGTATATGCGGTACAAGGAGGACATATCCTTACGTCTGATTATGTATATGCGGTACAAGGAGGACATATCCTTACTTGTGATTATGTATATGCGGTACAACGAGGACATATCCTTACTTGTGATTATGTATATGCGGTACAACGAGGACATATCCTTACTTGTGATTATGTATATGCGGTACAAGGAGGACATATCCTTACTTGTGATTATGTATATGCGGTACAAGGAGGACATATCCTTACGTCTGATTATGTATATGCGGTACAAGGAGGACATATCCTTACTTGTGATTATCTATATGCGGTACAAGGAGGACATATCCTTACTTGTGATTATGTGAATGCGGTATAACGAGGACATATCCTTACTTGTGAGTATGTGTATGCGGTATAACGCGGACATACACTTACTTGTGATTATGTATATGCGGTACAACGAGGACATATCCTTACGTCTGATTATGTATATGCGGTAAAACGAGGACATATCCTTACTTGTGATTATGTATATGCGGTACAACGAGGACATATCCTTACGTCTGATTATGTATATGCGGTACAACGAGGACATATCCTTACGTCTGATTATGTGAATGCGGTATAACGCGGACATATCCTTACTTGTGATTATGTGAATGCGGTATAACGCGGACATATCCTTACTTGTGACTATGTGAATGCGGTATAACGCCGACATATCCTTACTTGTGACTATGTGAATGCGGTATAACGCGGACATATCCTTACTTGTGACTATGTGAATGCGGTATAACGCGGACATATCCTTACTTGTGATTATGTATATGCGGTACAAGGAGGACATATCCTTACTTGTGATTATGTATATGCGGTACAAGGAGGACATATCCTTACTTGTGATTATGTATATGCGGTACAAGGAGGACATATCCTTACGTCTGATTATGTATATGCGGTACAAGGAGGACATATCCTTACTTGTGATTATGTATATGCGGTACAAGGAGGACATATCCTTACTTGTGATTATGTGAATGCGGTATAACGAGGACATATCCTTACTTGTGATTATGTGTATGCGGTATAACGCGGACATATCCTTACTTGTGATTATGTGAATGCGGTATAACGAGGACATACACTTACGACTGATTATATTTACTTCACATTGGGTTCACCACGAGTTCAAATTGTTATTATTTCTAGAAACCTTTCTCGATATAACACATTCCATAAACTGTGTTTACTGTTACTGCATGCCTGCATTTTATTGGCTTCACCTTGGATATCGTTCAAAGATTTATCGCAGTGAAATGCCCACATCGTTACGGCTAGTTGTATTTGTCGATACAACATGGTTTATTCGTTCTTAAAAATATGATAATGTCACATTTTAGCAATATGATAAAAGTGTTGTATCTTCTGATACAGCAGGCGGTATTTACAATAGCATGCCACGAGTGAATTCATAGTATGAATAGTAGTTTATACAAATTAATCTTAGCGGGTGGGTGGATGGGTGGATGGATGGATGGATGGATGTGGATGGATGGATTTCTTTATCTATAGAGGGTAATCTAATTAGTTCTAAACTAATCTTCCTTAGGACCCTCTTAAATTTCTTAGCACTATAGCATTAATGCACATACACAATACTTTATACTCTGTCATCTCGTTTAAATGTTGTTTGGGGGGGGGTTAATGTCGCACCAACAGGCTAGGTCAAAGGGCATACACATTAATTTTAGCTCGGTTGCGAAACAAGTTCTTAAGTTCTCTAAGTGATCCCTTGATTCATTGTAACAAACTAGTCTGTATTCATGCCTGACATAATTAAGACGTTTTTGTCAAAAGTGAATGGTTTCATATGCTGCAACAATTATCGAGCAACTTTGTACATCAAGTATCTCTTTGGGGAATTCCGATGTAGGATGATATTGCATTGAACACGATAAGTACAGCAACAAAACGTGCGGGAACTGATAAAGCCCGGATTATTAAGAAAATCGTTCGCAAAAATCAGTTTCTCTAACGGAATGGTGTTACGTAACAAGAATACATAGATAAATAACACTGTTTGCAGACATGCTGGTTGGGTGCATTAATAAACCAATATTAATTTTTACGTTTATTTATCGTCGCTACCGGTTGCCCATATCAGCGACGCCTCCTGAAGAGATTAGTAATATTAGATATTGGAGGATAGTGCAATGATACAGACAGAGATCCATTCTAGAATCTCCTCTTGTTCTTTTTCGTGCACGGTGTAAAGCACCGACACGAGACCTCGGGTTAACGTCCTATCTGAAAGACTGTTAATTTTATTAGAGTCAGACGGGGGATCGAACCTGCGATCCCTGGATTACCAGTCCAGCATGTTACTACTGGACTACAGATCCGTCAATAATTTACAGAGATGTATGCATTTGAAAGCAGGTGATTGTCACTAACGTGACACTTAATGTGTGTAAATGGGTGCAGACAATGATTAAATGGTTGTTTATTCCACCCCAGTCAGAAACCGTCTCATACTGAACTATCTTCCTGTTAACCTTCTTAACCCTTTAGATTTGTTATTATTTAAGTTTATTTAACGTCGCTACCGGTTGCCCATTTGAGCGACGGGCAGTTTACCTAATAACACCTTTGCTGGACAGGCTACAGTGGTTAACCACCAATACTTGGTGCACCAACCTCCGTAAGAAACTGCCAACTTGGTGCACCAACCTCCGTAAGAAACTGCCAACTTGGTGGACCAACCTCCGTAAGAAACTGTCAACTTGGTGCACCAACCTCCGTAAGAAACTGCCAACTTGGTGCACCAACCTCCGTAAAAAATTGCCAACTTGGTGCACCAACCTCCGTAAGAAACTGCCAACTTGGTGCACCAACCTCCGTAAGAAACTGTCAACTTGGTGCACCAACCTCCGTAAGAAACTGCCAACTTGGTGCACCAACCTCCGTAAGAAACTGTCAACTTGGTGCACTGTCAACTTGGTGCACCAACCTCCGTAAGAAACTGCCAACTTGGTGCACCAACCTCCGTAAGAAACTGTCAACTTGGTGCACCAACCTCCGTAAGAAACTGTCAACTTGGTGCACCAACCTCCGTAAGAAACTGTCAACTTGGTGCACCAACCTCCGTAAGAAACTGCCAACTTGGTGCACCAACCTCCGTAAGAAACTGTCAACTTGGTGCACCAACCTCCGTAAGAAACTGCCAACTTGGTGCACCAACCTCCGTAAGAAACTGCCAACTTCTGGAGCTGATGGTAATACAAATTCTTCTAGTAATGGAGTAACAAAGAAACGAAAACTAAGGTGCGCAACTTCACTTAATTTGTGACAAACATTCCCATGACACAAATATGTGTGTATATATATATACGGACGGAAACAGTTGCTATGTCACACAGACGGATCTGTAATCCAGTGGTAACACGCTGGACTGGTAATCCAGGGATCGCAGGTTCGATCCCCCGTCTGACCCTAATAAAATTAACAGTCTTTCAGATGGGACGTTAAACCAAGGTCTCGTGTCAGTGCTGTACACCGTGCACGTAAAAGAACCAGAGGAGACTCTGGAATGGGTCTGTGTCTGTATCATTGCACTATCCTCCAAAATCTAATATTACTAATCTCTTCAGGAGGCGTCGCTCATATGGGCAACCGGTAGCGACGATAAATAAACGTAAACACACATGCTATGTCACATGCTCCATTTCTATGGTGACATGGGCTATACACGGTTCGGGGTTAGAAACATATAATAATAGATCTCATGTTTTAAAATAATGTATTACATCTTCTATGTGTATAACATATTTACTATTGATTTGCAATAAAATATGATTAAACCAACAAATAATGCATCTCAAAGTTAGTTTGAAAAGTTTATATTTGTTTAAAGCAGCATTACATCGTAATAAAGGATGTTTTGTGTAAAATATAAATACTAATGTGTGTGTGTTTACAAAAATCGAAATAGTCGCTCAGAAACGATAAAATTCCAATAAATTTAAACCGTCGTATACGCGAATTTGTTAATCAACACACGAAATGTAAACAAGTACAGCGCGCATGCGTGAATCAACAGGATGTAGAAAACAACGTATATATTTTGAACATGAAAGCCTATCTATCTATCTTCCTCTAATGTCGAACCCCTCGCGGGGATGTAGAAATGTCACTAAAAGACTTAGATAACAGAGGTATGGATCAACATCTCAAGTAATTTAATTAAAAAAGACAACGTGGGACAAATGGGGACGATGCATTCCGAATGTAAACAAGTGCGGACGATGCGTTCTGGTTGTAAACAAATGCGTGACCGATCGACTCGGTCCTACTTTCGGTTTCGAGTTTGTTTTAACGCAAAAAAACATTGTTTACCAAATGAACATAAGTATACAAAGTATAATGTTAGAATGTGTAGCAGCATTGCTACCCATACGTAAAATTTGAATATTCAAATATCTTTTATTTCATACGATGTAATGCTGCTTTAAAAATAGGAAATTATGTGTGCATAAAGAAGCATATAGCCAATCATAATGACCTGCAATACAAGACTTGAAGTATGAAAGTTCAAATTCACCCACCGTCCGATACCTATTGTTAGCATTCGATCCACCATTTATCAATTCGCTGATACGTGTGTAACCAACGTGAATGCTATATGCAGATAATGGTCGCTATATTACATATCTCCCTGTCCATCTCGACCATGTCTTTAACGGTTATCATTTTCAGCTAGCTGTAAATTCTATGTCTAATTGTCAGACCTATCTGACAGAGAGAAGATTATTATATCATTTACCAAGTTATCAATCTAACGCTGATAAGGAGTGTGTGCCTTGTTGCATTATTTTAGAGAGCAGATTATTATATCATGTACCAAGTTATCAATCCAACGTTGATAAGGAGTGTGTGCCTTGTTGCAGTATTTTAGAGAGAAGATTGCTTTATCTTTGTGAATAATGTGTTTGATTAATTTACACATTATAAATTCAACTTTCTGTTTACTTATTCTAAGAAATAGCTGCTGATCAGTTCATCCACACTCAACTAGGAGTGATTTATTAAACCATTAAAACGTGTTTTATTTGCGCGATAGTGCTCACGTTTTCCTGCTCTTTCTATATCAATATAATAATTATACTTTTTATTTCCACTTTCTATATCTATATAATATTCTCTTTATTTCCACTTTCTATATCTATATATATACTCTTTATTTCCACTTTCTATATCTATATCTATATAATATACTCTTTATTTCCACTTTCTATATCTATATCTATATAATATACTCTTTATTTCCACTTTCTATATCTATATAATATACTCTTTATTTCCACTTTCTATATCTATATCTATATAATATACTCTTTATTTCCACTTTCTATATCTATATAATATTCTCTTTATTTCCACTTTCTATTCTATATATATATATATAATATACTCTTTATTTCCACTTTTTCTTTCTCAATAATATACTCTTTATTTCCACTTTCTATATATATATAATATACTCTTTATTTCCACTTTCTATATCTATATAATATACTCTTTATTTCCACTTTCAATATCTATATAATATACTCTTTATTTCCACTTTCTATATCTATATAATATACTCTTTATTTCCACTTTCTATATCTATATAAATACTCTTTATTTCCACTTTCTATATCTATATAATATCTCTTTATTCCACTTTCTATATTTTTTTTTTTTTTTTTTTTTTTTTTTTTTTTTTTTTTTTTTTTTTTTTTTTTTTTTTTTTTTTTTTTTTTTTTTTTTTTTCTATATCTATATAATATACTCTTTATTTCACTTTCTATATCTATATAAATCTCTTTATTTCCACTTTCTATATCTATATTTTTTTTTTTTTTTTTTAATATTCTCTTTATTTCCACTTCTATTCTTATATATATATATAATATACTCTTTATTTCCACTTTTTCTTTCTCAATATTACTCTTTATTTCCACTTTCTATATATATATAATATACTCTTTATTTCCACTTTCTATATCTATATAATATACTCTTTATTTCCACTTTCTATATATATATAAATACTCTTTATTTCCACGTTCTATATCTATATATATACTCTTTATTTCCACTTTCTATATATTATATATATATATATATATATATATATATTATATATAATATTATATATTTTTTTTTTTTTTTTTTTATAATATACTCTTTATTTCCACTTTCTATATATATATAATATACTCTTTATTTCCACTTTCTATATCTATATAATATACTCTTTATTTCCACTTTCAATATCTATATAATATACTCTTTATTTCCACTTTCTATATCTATATAATATACTCTTTATTTCCACTTTCTATATCTATATAACATACTCTTTATTTCCACTTTCTATATCTATATAATATACTCTTTATTTCCACTTTTCTGTGATTAGTAACATACACGTGTTTATGTTCCACTTGCCCCGTCACTGCTGTGGGTTCGGATACCACTGGGGATATCGAGATAGTTCGCATGAAGAAGCTATCTAGTTGGCTTGCGATATGTCTGTGGCTCTACTCGGGTGATTGTCCCTGCCTGCAATAATGCACGGGGGCGGTAAGTACAAGGAGTTTCCTTTAAAGCGGACACTGTTTGCAATTTAAAGAGGAAACTGCTTGCCATTTAAAGCGGACACTGTTTGCCATTTAAAGAGGAAACTGCTTGCCATTTAAAGCGGACACTGTTTCCTGAAGAGATTAGTAATTTTAGATTTTTGGAGGATAGTGCAATGATACATTCCAGCGTCTCCTCTGGTTCTTTTACGTAATTGGGTAGGGGTTGGTAGGGATTGGGAGGGATTTGGGGGGATTGGGATGGGATTGGGAGGGGATTGGGTAGGGGTTGGTAGGGATTTGAGGGGATTGGGTGGGGATTGGTAGGGATTGGGAAGGTATTGGGAGGGGATTGGGTGGGGATTGGGAAAGGATTGGGTGGGGATTGGTAGGGATTGGGAGGGGATTGGGAGTCGGGATTGGGAGGGGATTGGGAGGGGTTGGGTGGGGCTTGGTAGGGATTGGGAGGGGATTGGGAGGGGTTGGGTCGGGATTGGGAGGGGATTGGGTGGGGATTGGTAGGGATTGGGATGGGGTTGGGAGGGGATTGGTAGGGATGGGAGGGGGTTGGGAGGGGGTTGGATCGGGATTGGGAGGGGATTGGGAGGTGGTTGGGAGGGGTTGGGAGGGGATTGGGTGGGGATTGGTAGGGATTGGGAGGGGATTGTGTGGGGGATTGGTAGGGATTGGGAGGGGATTGGGGGGCTTTGATTGGGAGGGTTTGGGTGGGGATTGGGAGGGGTGGGAGGGGATTGTGTGGGGATTGGTAGGGATTGGGAGAGGATTGGATGGGGATTGTGAGGGGGTTTGGAGGGGATTGGGAGGGGGTTGGGAGGGGATTGGGAGGGGGTTGGGAGGGGATTGGGTGGGGATTGGGATGGGATTGGGAGGGGATTTGGAGGGGATTGGGAGGGTGTTGGGAGGGGATTGGGTGGGGATTGGTAGGGATTGGGAGGGGATTGGGTGGGGATTGGTAGGGGATTGGAATAGAAAGCGATGAAATAGCAAAACAATTTTCAAAGTGAATCACTCTGCTAGTGCGTCAGTTTCTGTTCACAGATTGTTAAAACGTTTAGAATTTCTATGAATTTATGGACAGCTAAAACTATTATTTCATTATGTTAAGAAGACAAGGAAATGTCCCCAAATACCCTGGGATATTGGGCAGAATTAAGAAACCGTGTTAACTAGTTCAGGGAGTATGTGAGTATCTGTAGCAGTCAAAGAAATAATGGTAAGTTGACTCGGTTAGGCCGCATGTGCATGGTTGTGAATCGATTATGTTTTTAGAGAAGAGATCATGTTTTAAGAAACTACAATTTGTTCTCAATCGGGCAAGTAATATTTGGTTATTACGTTTACCAGCTTCTTTTATTATAGTCACCGGCATAAACAGGGAAACCCACACTCAGTGCAAGCTTCTGATCAGTAGTGTGACTTTACGTTAGTACATTCAGTTTGTGTTTGTTTGCTCGTTTGTTTGGGGTTTAACTATTGCAGCTTAGGTCATATGGCGATTCTCCAGCTAATATCAGTGAAGCAATATCACAGGTTCCCTTAAAGCAGTATGCGGGCACTGACCGAAATAGCTTCCTCACACGAAATAATTCGACACCTCAGTAGGAATTCGAACAGTGATGAGGTGCAAGTGAGTTGACTTCATAGACAGCAAGCACTCAGCACGGAGGCCACTACACTAATGTTGGATTGGTTACTAGTATGCAAATACATGTACATGTACATGTATATGATATCCAAGAACGGTATTCAGATTTAGGGAGGCTTTCTTAATTTTGAGCGGATTAGTTGTCCAGTGGTAGTTTAGTTTATACAAATGTATTTAGCTCGATTGCGAAATAAGTTCTTACAACTCTCGAGACCTCATTCCTGATGAAATTTATCGCTACGAGGGAGAGAGAAGAAGCATGTGGAATTTAAATGACATCCCTAAGTGCCCAATCGTAACTCCGACCATTTCGCATCTGAATCGAATGCGCTATAACTGCGCTATCACGACTTCCATTGGTAACAAGTTGGACTCGAAATCAAGCGATAGCAGATTCGATCCACCCACCTCCACTATGCTATGCTGTCTAATTAATCGTAGCCTTTCGGGTGATAATGTAAGTCGAAATCTCGCGCTGGCGCCTCCTTATACAGCACAAAGGCAACATATGAGCACCCTCACCCACCACATTGCAATGGAACTCAGTATGTACAATGTACTCGTGTGACGTCACTGAAGCGATTGGTTCCCGGGCGTTGTAGATCAATCAAGCAGATCATAAGTTGATGATGCTTTACTCTAGAACCAGAGACTGTTTGCATTTCTTAGTGTGATTGTGGTGCATCTGTGGTATTTATGTTCATTTGAATAAGTCTGTTTGTGAATTTATTTCAGTACTACATTATCCAGCGCATTGATGAGTAAACAGCCCTACATGGCTGCTAGGATTCCTACGCGTTCCATTTTGAACAGGTGCTTGTTTACATTTTGAAATTGTGAAAAACGTTCATGGTGATGCCATACGTTCCTGGTGTCTAACATCAAGCAGAAGCCCTAGAGATTACAGAACTGCATGCGTTATAAGTGGATTCTTGTTCGGAACTGCACATGTTACTGTGACAGTTCCTCGATTTACAATAGCACGAGGAAGGAGAAAATACAATGGTGTGCGTGTATTACGTTTATTTATCGTCGCTACCGGTCCATATGAGCGACGCCTCCTGCTGAAGAGATTAGTCATTTTAGATGTGTGGAGGATAGTGCAATGATACAGACAGAGACCCATTCCAGAGTATCCTCTCGTTCTTTTACGTGCATGGTGTAAAAAGCACCTACACGAGACCTCTGTTTAAAGTCCCATCTGAAAGACTGCTAATTGTATTATGCTTAGACGGGGGCATCGAACCTGTGATCCCTGGATTACCAGTCCAGCGTGTTAACCACTGGAGTACAGACCCGTCTGTCAGTGGTGTGCATCCTACTATGTTAATATATAAAAAGTCGGAGTCGTGGAAGTCGTGATAACACAGTGGATGCGTTACGATTGTGCCCTTATGCAAGGCATTTAAATTCCATGTTGCCTCTTCTCTCCCGGGAAATATAGGTATATATCGCGAGCTGGAAACACATTGCTTGCCGACCCGAGTGTTGTTGCCGCTAGCTTGATAAGGACCAAGTCGTGATCAGAGTAGTTAATGACGTCACAACTGAAATCAAGCTCAACCTGTGTACGCAGAGATTATACACACATTGTTCTAAATCGCCGTGATTTTTAAAGCGACACTAAATCGGTGAAACGCAAATGTCTACAGAATATAATTTGCTATTATTTGGTATAATTATTTTCCAAATATTTGCATCGAAAACTGAGACATAACAAAATAATGTAAATAGGGTCGACATTCATGTGTAATACAACGCGTTTATCCTGAATAACACGAGTTATGCTACATATTTACCATGATATCTCACATGTGTGCCTATGCATATTTATCTGTAGACTAATCTTAGTTAAAGTATCTCTAATCGAAAGTATCGTGTGTTTAGTATTGACTCCAATGATAAACAAACGTCAATTCACTTTTGAAAGTTTGTATACCACAATACACTGTTTATTGATTCGATGTTAGTGTTCGAATGTATTCAGAAGAATGTGTGGTAGCTATGAATTGATACGTAAAAAACTTCATTATATTTGCTTTTAGCAATGTAATGTCGCTTTGATAAATGTATGCATAGATCGAGCAGACAGACGATCATATGTACATATTAAACACATATTGAGTTAACTCTATTTGTTTTGCAAGAATTGAGAAATATCTGGTTGAGAATATATAGTCGCGCTTACTGATGCGAATTTAAATCAGTAGACACACTCTTGAATGTTCAAGACTGTTGATGAACATGTTGACATTTTGTACCATTGTGCGAATGTACAGAGCTGTCTGTTATTGTTTGCTGAGCGTTAAGTTTCGAATTACACTAGATAATCTGGGTGACATCTGCAGAAGTACATTGGACAAGAGAGGAAATTTGGATTTGGGCTTCTTGGGTGAGGTTCCTGGGGATGAGAGAAGAGGCAATTTAGAGTTGGGCTTCTTGGGTGAGGTTCCTGGGGATGAGAGAAGAGGCAATTTAGAGTTGGGCTTCTTGGGTGAGGTTCCTGGGGATGAGAGAAGAGGAAATTTGGATTTGGGCTTCTTGTGTGAGGTTCCTGGGGATGAGAGAAGAGGCAATTTGGATTTGGGCTTCTTGGGTGAGGTTCCTGGGGATGAGAGAAGAGGCAATTTGGATTTGGTCTTCTTGGACGAGGTTCCTGGGGATGAGAGAAGAGGCAATTTGGATTTGGTCTTCTAGGATGAGGTTCCTGGAGATGAGAGAAAAGGCAATTTGGATTTGGTCTTCTTGGACGAGGTACCTAGGGGATGAGAGAAGAGGCAATTTGGATTTGGGCTTCTTGGGGTGAGGTTCCTGGGGATGGAGAAGAGGCAATTTGGATTTGGTCTTCTTGGACGAGTTCCTGGGGATGAGAGAAGAGGAAATTTGGATTTGGTCTTCTAGGATGAGGTTCCTGGAGATGAGAGAAAAGGCAATTTGGATTTGGTCTTCTTGGACGAGGTACCTAGGGGATGAGAGAAGAGGCAATTTGGATTTGGGCTTCTTGGGTGAGGTTCCTGGGGATGAGAGAAGAGGCAATTTAGATTTGGGCTTCTTGGGTGAGGTTCCTGGGGATGAGAGAAGAAGCAATTTAGATGTGGGCTTCTTGGGTGAGGTTCCTGGGGATGAGAGAAGAGGCAATTTAGATGTGGGCTTCTTGGGTGAGGTTCCTGGGGATGAGAGAAGAGGCAATTTGGATTTGGACTTCTTGGACGAGGTTCCTGGGGATGAGAGAAGAGGCAATTTGGATTTGGAATTCTTGGACGAAGTTCCTGAGGATAAAGAGAAGAGGCAATTTGGATTTGGACTTCTTTCAGTGGTTCTAACATTGCTCGAGCTCCCGACCTCCCAGTTGCAAGGCAAGCACGGTATCCGGTACACGACGGAGGCTCCACAAGTGTCACACACTCAGAGTGTATTAACACATGTACAGGTACACATGACCTTTTGGTGATTTTTATATATACTTAATTCCAAAATAAAGTGTGCACTTTTGAATTTAGAATATTTCACTATTTAGAAGACGTATCGGTTAGAAATTTCGCAGCATAGTATACCTCAAGTATATTTGTCATCGATCAATTGCATAATCTGCCACGTGGTATGCAAAAAATGTCAGTCCAGTCTATGAGACTTGATTGCGCATGATTTGCACGTGCAGCCCGAGGAAAATATACATTACACCGGAAACTTGTATTTGTGTAATCCTTATGTCTTACATAACGGTTAAATCACATTTGAGTTCACATTGGTACACAACGAACATGCCTAGATTGAGCGAAAATCAACATATCCAAGCATTAACAATGCTTGCCCGTGGTGACAACGTCACTGACGTGAGTAGGGCGTTATGGTGCCACTGAATCACTTGCGCCAACGGTTCCAACAAACAGGTGGTGTAGCAGATCGCCGAAGAACCGGTAGACCAAGAGTAACGAATCGGCAAACGGACCGGTTTATTACGTTGACGCACCTACGACGTCGTTTCCAAACAGCGTCTAGTACCGCGAGACAGTATGCATCAACAGCAGAGGTGCGCACACAAGATACTGATCGAAACAACCACCAGAACTGCGATTAAAACAACTTTAAATGCATTATTGAATGTGACCTGATGCTTTGAGTACTTTTGCAACTTTGATTTTAGCACCGTCTCCTTTCTCGCATAAAAAAGTTACTTAAACTGACCGTGACTTAAAATCTGATATGTCTGCCATATTCTACAGGATCTGATCTAAAGTTTGGTACCAAATTTATAGGTTCCGGTTAAATAGGCGATGAGAAATCACAGAAAACAAAGTGCACACTTTATTTTGGAATTGAGTATATATACAATCTTAGACATCTTAGAAGTATACATGCACCGGGTATTGTATCCACCCGGTCTATCCCCGACTGTCGCTGGCACAAATTCTTAAATTATTGTGTAAGCGACAGTTGGAAATATGAAAATCGAACACACACTGAGATTACAGCAGCCCTCCATAGCCCACTAAACATCTAGTTATTATAACTGCGATAGACAAAATCATCACTTTTAGATGATGGGTATTTCAAATGCATTTATGCGGTGGCGACTTTAAATAAACTTATTAGTTAGTTAGTTAGTTAGTTACATGACCTTTTAATATAGAACACACTGATTAAACCCACTATGCGGCTCTAGCACACACAGAGTGTATTAACACATGTACAGGTACACATGACCTTTTAATATAGAACACCCTGATTAAACCCACTATGCGGCTCTAGCACTGATAGAGGGTTTTTGCATTTTGCAGCTTATTAGTTATTACTAGCAGTTTGTACGATCTAATGCTAGTTGTGTCACAGAGAGCGTACTAATGATGGTCACTGATTGGCTAACTAATCAATCGGATGTACAGTATAATCTGTATTAGCAGTCACCTCTATTTAGCAGCGAACATGTATTAAATAACTAGTTACAACAACAGTTCCAATGTGGAACAATTAGTCCAACAATTAACATCTATTGAGCTGGAACTAGAGAGGCTGCCCGATTAGCGCAGTGGTCAGCTCGCTCGCTTCTCACCAATGCAACCCGGGTTCCATCCTCGGTCCGGGAGGTATGTGAGATGGTACGATGGTCGCCAGATCGGACAGGTGGGTTTTCGCCGGGTACTCCGGTTTGCTCCCACATGAATGACCACAAATACGCTTTCATCCGCGCCAACGATCTTGATTAATATGAGTTGTTAAAACTTGCTTCGCAATCGTTGTAAAATAAATAAAGTTTAAACTATATTGAGCAGCAATCATGACTAAATAACCATTGTTCACCACTCCCTTGGCTGGCTGGCTGGCTGGCTGGCTGCTTAACTCAGGGTTGACTTTAAAATTGAATCGTGTTTGTGCGAAATAAACACTTGAAATGAAACACAGTGTTGACTGTTCATATGACGTCGATGTTGCATAGAGTGTTCTCAAGTTGCACGTTGATACCAGGCAAGAAAGACAATTAAAGATCGGATGATTTTTGTTGGTATTTCGTAGAAGAATAATGTGTCTGGTACGTGTGACCATATAGTCTAGGAAAATATTGTTTTGATATTAAAAGAATTGTATTCACCAATTGATGAAGGGGGTTACCACCGTAGAGGTTCTTTATTTATATTTGACAAATAGAACACTTTGGCCTCTTAGAAACTTTCTGACCGGAGCCTGTGTACATGAGAAACAACAATCAGTTATTTTAACAAGCTAACAGTGATTGACGCACACTGTTTGCTCTATTATCTTGTGTTACGGAGAGGCATCGGTTAATTCCAGTTGAGATCAGTTTTAATTCCCCAGATTATTGAGATCAGTCAATGATTAAGTCAACCAAATTACTGATATAATTCATCGATTAATTCCCCAGATTATTGAGATCAGTCAATGATTAAGTCCACCAAATTACTGATATAATTCATCGATTAATTCCCCAGATTATTGAGATCAGTCAATGATTAAATCCACCAAATTACTGATATAATTCATCGATTAATTCTCCAGATTATTGAGATCAGTCAATGATTAAGTCCACCAAATTACTGATATAATTCATCGATTAATTCTCCAGATTATTGAGATCAGTCAATGATTAAGTCCACCAAATTACTGATATAATTCATCGATTAATTCCCCAGATTATTGAGATCAGTCAATGATTAAGTCCACCAAATTACTGATATAATTCATCGATTAATTCCCCAGATTATTGAGATCAGTCAATGATTAAATCCACCAAATTACTGATATAATTCATCGATTAATTCCCCAGATTATTGAGATCAGTCAATGATTAAGTCCACCAAATTACTCATATAATTCATCGATTAATTCCCCAGATTATTGAGATCAGTCAATGATTAAGTCCACCAAATTACTGATATAATTCATCGATTAATTCTCCAGATTATTGAGATCAGTCAATGATTAAGTCCACCAAATTACTGATATAATTCATCGATTAATTCTCCAGATTATTGAGATCAGTCAATGATTAAGTCCACCAAATTACTGATATAATTCATCGATTAATTCCCCAGATTATTGAGATCAGTCAATGATTAAGTCCACCAAATTACTGATATAATTCATCGATTAATTCCCCAGATTATTGAGATCAGTCAATGATTAAGTCCACCAAATTACTCATATAATTCATCGATTAATTCCCCAGATTATTGAGATCAGTCAATGATTAAGTCCACCAAATTACTGATATAATTCATCGATTAATTCCCCAGATTATTGAGATCATCATAATTATAGTTCCCATCCAGATACTTCGAAATAAGCCTGTGCAATACTTTTCAAGACAATGGGCTGTATTGAGAATATTAATAACCGATGGTGCAATTTCTGTGTCTTTATTGTGTCATGTGCGTCATCTGTCATCTCATAAAACATCTGTTGACGCTCTGAATTAAAGATAATAATCTGATCATAGAAGATGTACAATAGAAATCAACAAGCCTGGTAGATTTGTTGCACACAACCTGTCATATTTTAGATTAAAATACTTATCAATTCGTTTACATTAGTCAGTGTATGTGGAGGGAGGGAGATCGTGGAGGGAGGGAGATGTGGAGGGAGGGTGATCGTGGAGGGAGGGAGATGTGGAGGGAGGGAGATGTGGAGGGAAGAAAATCGTGGAGGGAGGGAGATGTGGAGGGAGGGAGATGTGGATGGAGGGGATGTGGAGGGAGGAGATGTGCAGGGAGGAGATGTGGAGGGAGGAAGGTGAGATCAGAACGAGTTGACCATTTAGTTTCTGCGATGCTCCATAGCAAATTCTTGATAAATGCATGACCAAGCGGTTCTGGATGATGCGTCAAACATAGATTGTCAAGTTTGTAACCATGATGGCCGGTTTGATGTTGGATCGGAACGAGCCGGTTTGATGTTGGATCGGAACGAGCCGGTTTGCATGTTGGATAGGAATGAGCCGGTTTGATTGTTGGATCGGAACGAGCCGGTTTGATGTTGGATAGGAACGAGCCGGTTTGAATGTTGGATAGGAACGAGCCGGTTTGAATGTTGGATAGGAACGAGCCGGTTTGAATGTTGGATCGGAATGAGCCGGTTTGAATGTTGGATAGGAATGAGCCGGTTTGATGTTGGATAGGAACGAGCAGGCTTGAATGTTAGATCGGAACGAGTTGTTGAAATGTGTAGAAAGTGGTATAGATAATTCGTTAACAGCTTCCTTTAGGAAACGAGGGCTTACTTTGTATGGACCAGATGCGTTAGATGAGTCAACTAAAGAGATAGCGTCATTACATATTGTGGTGTTATATGTAAATTGGTTAATCTTTTGTCAGTAACTAGGTTATCTGGTGGTTTTCGATTGTTAGCTTCGACGATAGACTATTCAAAATGTATTCAGGGGATTGGCCTTAAATTCAATTTAGATTTTGGAGGATATTGCAATGATAGAGACATATACCCACATGCCAGATTCTCCTCTGGTCCTTGTACGTGCTCGATGTAAAACACCGACAAGAGACCTCGCTTTAAAGTCCCATTTCAGATATAGTGTTAATAGTGTTATGGTTAGACAAAGGATCGAACACACGATCACTGGATTCGCAGTCCAACACGTTAACCACTGGGCTACTGACTCTTCTGCGAACTTTATTACCTTAGTTATATGTGCAATGTTTAACACCGACGGCTACGACGACTTCGCATAGCAACTGGAAATGAAACCATTTGTTGTGCATATAATTCTAATAAAGAGACGAGTGTGTACTTGTGGTTTGTGGTACTACTTACAGCCACACAGTGCATAAAAAGACAATGTTGTGAATTTTAATTATATAGGCAATGTTTAAAACAAACAGTCATGTGGCGACATCGCCTAACATTGCCACGTCTGGCCACGCGACCACTGAGTTACAACAGCAACCATCCACGTCGCAATAGGTAGAGAGAGAAAAACTGCATGGTACATGTAATTGCATCAAATCAGTAACAGCACCGAGCTGCATTATGATTAACAAAACATGCCAGTCGTCGAATAGCAAATATATACTGACACCAGAACTAAATTTATAAAATTTGTCACGAAAAAGTAAGGCTCAATATAAAAATGCACAGTTTTTTATGGTGCCTGGATAATGAATATCGGCAATACATAAGGACAGGCGTATAAGATACATTACTGACGGATCTGTAGTCCAGTTGTAACACGCTGGACTGGTAATCCAGGGAACGCAGGTTCGATACCCCGTCTGACCCTAATAAAATTAAGTCTTTCAGATGGGACGTTAAACCGAGGTCTCGTGTCGGCGCTTTACACCGTGCACGTAAAAGAACCAGAGGAGACTGTGGAATGAGTCTCTGTCTGTATCATGCACTATCCTCCAAAATCTAAAATGACTAATGTCTTCAGGAGGCGTGGCTCATGTGTGCAACCGGTAGTGACGTGGCCTAGTGGTTAAGGCGGCTGTCTACTAAGTGGGAGGTCGAAGGTTCAGTTCAAACCTCGCCAGGGGACCGTTCTGATATGGCCGGTTGGTGAGCCGCCATATAGTTAAATGATGGTTACCGATTGCCTACCAGCCTGGCGCCTGGCATACAATCATATGATTCGGGTATTGATGTTAATAAAAATAACTGGCCCCTTAAATAGTTCTATAATAAACAAACACTATTTTATTATGTTAATATACACACCGTTACATCTATATGCTGAGCTCATGTTCATTAACGTTACTGACGAACGGAAGGACGAACGACGGAATCATGAATGGGTAGTTGTGTGGCTACCTATTGGTCTCTCCTTTCTCACATTAGCAACTAACCCTAGACCAGAGACACTCTATTGTTCTCTTAGATAAGTGACTACCACATTGTTCTCTCCTGTCTAATATTAGCAACTAACCCTAGACCAGAGACACTCTATTGTTCTCCTAGATAAGTGACTACCACATTGTTCTCTCCTGTCTAATATTAGCAACTAGCCCTAGACCAGAGACACACTATTGTTCTCCTAGATAAGTGACTACCACATTGTTCTCTCCTGTCTAATATTAGCAACTAACCCTAGAACCAGACACTCCATTGTTCTCCTAGTTAAGTGACTACCACATTGTTCTCTCCTGTCTAATATTAGCAACTAACCATAGACCAGACACTCCATTATTCTCCTAGATAAGTGACTACCACATTGTTCTCTCCTGTCTGATATTAGCAACTAACCCTAGACCAGAGACACTCTATTGTTCTCCTAGATAAGTGACTACCACATTGTTCTCTCCTGTCTGATATTAGCAACTAACCCTA
Organism: Archivesica marissinica; assembly: GCA_014843695.1. NCBI lineage: Eukaryota > Metazoa > Mollusca > Bivalvia > Venerida > Vesicomyidae > Archivesica > Archivesica marissinica. The sequence goes on along the minus strand of CM026395.1, from coordinate 32,280,695 downwards.
GACCAGAGACACTCTATTGTTCTCCTAGATAAGTGACTACCACATTGTTCTCTCCTGTCTAATATTAGCAACTAACCCTAGACCAGAGACACTCTATTGTTCTCCTAGATAAGTGACTACCACATGGTTCTCTCCTGTCTAATATTAGCAACTAACCCTAGACCAGAGACACTCTATTGTTCTCCTAGATAAGTGACTACCACATTGTTCTCTCCTGTCTAATATTAGCAACTAACCCTAGACCAGAGACACTCTATTGTTCTCCTAGATAAGTGACTACCACATTGTTCTCTCCTGTCTAATATTAGCAACTAACCCTAGACCAGAGACACTCTATTGTTCTCCTAGATAAGTGACTACATCATTATTCTCTCCTGTCTAATATTAGCAACTAACCCTAGACCAGAGACACTCTATTGTTCTTCTAGTTAAGTGACTACCACATTTATAGGACATTTATAAATAGTACTTTCACAAAACGTGTTAAAATGCTGGTAGATATTCAAAATATCATGGAGAGTGAGTGATATTCCTATTCAAAATTACTGTCACGAGTTTTGAAAATATTGTTGTCATGTCTGTTTACTTGTTGCAAACCCAGTAGTTCACAGGGCTATGATTAATAAAGAAATCCGAACATCTTTACATTTTCCTATTGTATGGTATAATTTTCCCCCCAAATATTTGCCTCAAAAACTGAGTATTTCAACTAATAAACAAACGTCGTATACGCGGCTTGTTGGCATAACAAAATAATGTAAATATGTTTGACATCCATGCGTAATACAACGCGTGTATCCTGAATAACACGAGGTATGTTACAGATTTTACCGCTATATCTCACATGTGTGCCTATGCATATTACTTGTAGACTAATCTTAGCTAAAGTATCTCTAAACGACAGTATCACGCGTTTAGTATTGACTCCCGTGACACAGAGGAGCGCGGATAACCGTTATATGTAATCCTACTTTCACTTTTGAAAGTGTGTAGACCACAAAACACTGTTACATGATTCAATGTTAAGTGTTCGAATGTATTCGGAAGAATGTGTAGTAGCAATGCATGTATACGTGAACAATGCATTTTTTGACTTTTTGCGATATAATGTCGCTTTAAGCACATTTGCAATTGAATCAGCATGCACGCGCTCTTTATAATCATACATAACCATGAAAAGTTGTTATTACTTGACAATTGTTACGTTGATATGTTGCATAGCATGCATATCTCTTTAGATATCATTAATTACTCGCGAGCAAGCTTGCTTTAACGAGTGTATATTGTTTACAGCAGAAAGCATATATATAAGCGTATCTGTATACACTATATGATAGACAAACGTTGCATAGCTGTATAAACACTATATGATAGGCAAACGTTGCGTATCTGTATAAACACTATGTGATAGGCAAACGTTGCGTATCTGTATACACTATATGATAGGCAAACGTTGCGTATCTGTATACACTATATGATAGGCAAACGTTGAGTATCTGTATAAACACAATATGATAGGCAAACGTTACGTATCTGTATACACTATATGATAGGCGAACGTTGCGTATCTGTATACACTATATGATAGGCAAACGTTGCGTATCTGTATACACTATATGATAGGCAAACGTTGCGTATCTGTATAAACACTATATGATAGGCAAACGTTGCGTATCTGTATAAACACTATATGATAGGCAAACGTTGCGTATCTGTATAAACACTATATGATAGGCAAACGTTGCGTATCTGTATAAATACTATATGATAGGCAAACGTTGCGTATCTGTATACACTATATGATAGGCAAACGTTGCGTATCTGTATAAACACTATATGATAGGCAAACGTTGCGTATCTGTATACACTATATGATAGGCAAACGTTGCGTAGCTGTATAAACACTATATGATAGGCAAGCGTTGCGTATCTGTATACACAATATGAGAGGCAAGCGTTGCGTATCTGTATACACTATATGAGAGGCAAACGTGTGTTTATCCACTCTCCGTATGATAGGTAAACGTGTATTTATACACTCTCGATATGATAGGTAAGCGTGTATTTATACACTCTCTGTATGATAGGTAAACGTGTATTTATACACTCTATGCAGGATAGGTAAGCGTGTATTTATACACTCTCGATATGATAGGTAAACGTGTATTTATACACTCTCGATATGATAGGTAAGCGTGCATTTATACACTCTCGATATGATAGGTAAGCGTGTATTTATACACTCTCGATATGATAGGTAAGCGTGCATTTATACAATCTCGATATGATAGGTAAACGTGTATTTATACACTCTCGATATGATAGGTAAGCGTGTATTTATACACTCTCTGTATGATAGGTAAACGTGTATTTATACACTCTATGCAGGATAGGTAAGCGTGTATTTATACATTCTCGATATGATAGGTAAGCGTGCATTTATACACGCTCGATATGATAGGTAAGCGTGCATTTATACACTCTCGATATGATAGGTAAGCGTGCATTTATACACGCTCGATATGATAGGTAAACGTGTATTTATACACTCTAGGTATGATAGGTAAGCGTGTATTTATACACTCTCGATATGATAGGTAAGCGTGTATTTATACACTCTAGGTATGATAGGTAAGCGTGTATCTATACACTCTCGATATGATAGGTAAGCGTGTATTTATACACTCTAGGTATGATAGGTAAGCGTGTATTTATACACTCTCGATATGATAGGTAAGCGTGTATTTATACACGCTATGTATGATAGGTAAACATGTATTTATACACTCTCGGTAGTATAGGTAAGCGTGTATTTATACACTCTCGGTATGATAGGTAAACGTGTATTTATACACCCTAGGTATGATAGGTAAGCGTGTATGTATACACTCTCGGTATGATAGGTAAGCGTGTATTTATACACTCTCCGTATGATAGGTAAGCGTGTATTTATACACTCTCCGTATGATAGGTAAGCATGTATTTATACACTCTCGATTTGATAGGTAAGCGTGTATTTATACACTCTCTGTATGATAGGTAAACGTGTATTTATACACTCTAAGCAGGATAGGTAAGCGTATATTTATACACTCTCGATATGATAGGTAAACGTGTATTTATACACTCTATGTAGGATAGGTAAGCGTGTATTTATACACTCTCGGTATGATAGGTAAGCGTGTATTTATACACGCTATGTATGATAGGTAAACGTGTATTTATACACTCTCGGTATGATAGGTAAGCGTGTATGTATACACTCTCGATATGATAGGTAAACGTGTATGTATACACTCTCGGTATGATAGGTAAGCGTGTAGCTATACACTCTCGGTATGATAGGTAAGCGTGTATTTATACACTCTCCGTATGATAGGTAAGCATGTATTTATACACTCTCGATATGATAGGTAAGCGTGTATTTATGCACTCTCTGTATGATAGGTAAACGTGTATTTATACACACTAAGCAGGATAGGTAAGCGTATATTTATACACTCTCGATATGATAGGTAAACGTGTATTTATACACTCTATGTAGGATAGGTAAGCGTGTATTTATACACTCTCGGTATGATAGGTAAGCGTGTATTTATACACGCTATGTATGATAGGTAAACGTGTATGTATACACTCTCGGTATGATAGGTAAGCGTGTAGTTATACACTCTCGGTATGATAGGTAAGCGTGTATTTATACACTCTCGGTATGATAGGTAAACGTGTATGTATACACTCTCGGTATGATAGGTAAGCGTGTAGTTATACACTCTCGGTATGATAGGTAATCGTGTATTTATACACTCTCGGTATGATAGGTAAGCGTGTATTTATACACTCTCCGTATGATAGGTAAGCGTGTATTTATACACTCTCCGTATGATAGGTAAGCATGTATTTATACACTCTCGATATGATAGGTAAGCGTGTATTTATACACTCTCTGTATGATAGGTAAACGTGTATTTATACACTCTCCGTATGATAGGTAAGCGTGCATTTATACACTCTATGCAAGATAGGTAAGCGTATATTTATACACTCTCGATATGATAGGTAAACGTGTATTTATACACTCTAAGCAGGATAGGTAAGCGTATATTTATACACTCTCGATATGATAGGTAAACGTGTATTTATACACTCTATGTAGGATAGGTAAGCGTGTATTTATACACTCTCGGTATGATAGTTAAGCGTGTATTTATACACTCTATGCAGGATAGGTAAGCGTGTATTTATACACTCTCGGTATGATAGGTAAGCGTGTATTTATACACTCTATGCAGGATAGGTAAGCGTGTATTTATACATCCTCGGTATGATAGGTAAGCGTGTGTTTATACATCCTTGGTATGATAGGTAAACGTGTATTTATACACTCTAGGTATGATAGGTAAGCGTGTATTTATACACTCTATGTATGATAGGTAAGCGTGTATTTATTCACTCTCGATATGATAGGTAAGCGTGTATTTATACACTCTATGCAGGATAGGTAAGAGTGTATTTATACACTCTCGATATGATAGGTAAGCGTGTATTTATACATCCTCGGTATGATAGGTAAGCGTGTATTTATACATCCTTGGTATGATAGGTAAACGTGTATTTATACACTCTATGTATGATAGGTAAGCGTGTATTTATACACTCTAGGTATGATAGGTAAGCGTGTATTTATACACTCTCGGTATGATAGGTAAACGTGTATTTATACATTATATGCAGGATAGGTAAGCGTGGCTGTATACACCCTCGGTATGATAGGTAAGCGTGTATTTATACACCCTCGGTATGATAGGTAAGCGTGTATTTATACACTCTCGGTATGATAGGTAAACGTGTATTTATACACTCTAGGTATGATAGGTAAACGTGTATTTATACACTCTAGATATGATAGGTAAACGTGTATTTATACACTCTAGGTATGATAGGTAAGCGTGTATTTATACACTCTAGGTATGATAGGTAAGCGTGTATTTATACACTCTCGGTATGATAGGTAAACGTGTATTTATACACTCTCATTATGATAGGTAAGCGTGTATTTATACACTCTCGATATGATAGATAAACGTGTATTTATACACTCTCGATATGATAGGTAAGCGTGTATTTATACACTCTCGGTATGAGAGGCAAACGTGTATTTATACACTCTCTGTATGATAGGTAAGCGTGTATTTATACACTCTATGCAGGATAGGTAAACGTGTATTTATACACACTAGGAATGATAGGTAAGCGTGTATTTATACACTCTCGGTATGAGAGGCAAACGTGTATTTATACACTCTCGGTATGATAGGTAAGCGTGTATTTATACACCCTAGGTATGATAGGTAAGCGTGTATTTATACACTCTATGCAGGATAGGTAAGCGTGTATTTATACACTCTATGCAGGATAGGTAAGCGTGTATTTATACACTCTCGGTATGATAGGTAAGCGTGTATTTATACACTCTATGCAGGATAGGTAAGCGTGTATTTATACACTCTCGGTATGATAGGTAAGCGTGTATTTATACACTCTCGGTATGATAGGTAAGCGTGTATTTATACACTCTATGCAGGATAGGTAAGCGTGTATTTATACACTCTATGCAGGATAGGTAAGCGTGTATTTATACACTCTAGGTATGATAGGTAAGCGTGTATTTATACACCCTCGGTATGATAGGTAAGAGTGTATTTATACATCCTCGGTATGATAGGTAAGCGTGTATTTATACATCCTCGGTATGATAGGTAAGCGTGTATCTATACATCCTTGGTATGATAGGTAATCGTGTATTTATATACTCTCGGTATGATAGGTAAACGTGTATTTATACACTCTAGGTATGATAGGTAAGCGTGTATTTATACACTCTAGGTATGATAGGTAAGCGTGTATTTATATACTCTCGATATGATAGGTAAGCGTGTATTTATACACTCTATGCAGGATAGGTAAGCGTGTATTTATACACTCTCGGTATGATAGGTAAACGTGTATTTATACACTCTATGCAGGATAGGTAAGCTTGTATTTATACACCCTCGGTATGATAGGTAAGCGTGTATTTATACACTTTAGATATGATAGGTAAACGTGTATTTATACACCCTCGGTATGATAGGTAAGCGTGTATTTATACACTCTCGGTATGATAGGTAAGCGTGTATTTATACACTCTATGCAGGATAGGTAACCGTGTATTTATACACTCTATGCAGGATAGGTAAGCGTGTATTTATACACTCTAGGGATGATAGGTAAGCGTGTATTTATACACCCTCGGTATGATAGGTAAGCGTGTATTTATACACTCTCGATATGATAGGTAAGCGTGTATTTATACACTCTCGATATGATAGGTAAGCATGTATTTATACACTCTAGGTATGATAGGTAAACGTGTAGCTATACACCATCGGTATGATAGGTAAGCGTGTATTTATACACTCTTGGTATGATAGGTAAACGTGTATTTATGCACCTTCGGTATGATAGGTAAGCGTGTATTTATACACCTTCGGTATGATAGGTAAGCGTGTATGTATGCACCTTCGGTATGATAGGTAAGTGTGTATTTATGCACCTTCGGTATGATAGGTAAGCGTGTATTTATGCACCTTCGGTATGATAGGTAAACGTGTATTTATGCACCTTCGGTATGATAGGTAAGCGTGTATGTATGCACCTTCGGTATGATAGGTAAGCGTGTATTCATACACCTTCGGTTTGATAGGTAAGCGTGTATTTATGCACCTTCGGTATGATAGGTAAGCGTGTATTTATACACTCTCGATATGATAGGTAAGCGTGTATTTATACACTCTCGATATGATAGGTAAGCATGTATTTATACACTCTAGGTATGATAGGTAAACGTGTAGCTATACACCATCGGTATGATAGGTAAGCGTGTATTTATACACTCTTGGTATGATAGGTAAACGTGTATTTATGCACCTTCGGTATGATAGGTAAGCGTGTATTTATACACCTTCGGTATGATAGGTAAGCGTGTATGTATGCACCTTCGGTATGATAGGTAAGCGTGTATTTATACACCTTCGGTATGATAGGTAAGCGTGTATTTATGCACCTTCGGTATGATAGGTAAGCGTGTATTTATACACCTTCGGTATGATAGTTAAGCGTGTATTTATACACCTTCGGTATGATAGGTAAGCGTGTATTTATGCACCTTCGGTATGATAGGTAAGCGTGTATTTATACACCTTCGGTATGATAGGTAAGCGTGTATTTATGCACCTTCGGTATGATAGGTAAGCGTGTATTTATACACTCTTGGTATGATAGGTAAACGTGTATTTATGCACCTTCGGTATGATAGGTAAGCGTGTATTTATACACCTTCGGTATGATAGGTAAGTGTGTATTTATGCACCTTCGGTATGATAGATAAGCGTGTATTTATACAACTTCGGTATGATAGGTAAGCGTGTATTTATGCACCTTCGGTATGATAGGTAAGCGTGTATGTATACACCTTCGGTATGATAGGTAAGTGTGTATTTATGCACCTTCGGTATGATAGGTAAGCGTGTATTTATGCACCTTCGGTATGATAGGTAAGCGTGTATTTATGCACCTTCGGTATGATAGGTAAGCGTGTATTTATGCACCTTCGGTATGATAGGTAAGCGTGTATTTATGCACCTTCGGTAT
>CM026395.1:32181503-32272003 GCA_014843695.1 Archivesica marissinica | reverse complement strand
ATACAATACCACCCAGAATGATACAATACCACCCAGAATGATACAATACCACCCAGAATGATACAATACCACTCAGAATGATACAATACCACCCAGAATGATACAATACCACTCAGAATGATACAATACCACCCATAATGATACAATACCACTCAGAATGATACAATACCACCCGAATGATACAATACCACTCAGAATGATACAATACCACTCATAATGATACAATACCACCAGAATGATACAATACCACCCAGAATGATACAATACCACCCATAATGATACAAACACTCAGAATGATACAATACCACTCACAATGATACACTACCACTCAGAATGATACAATACCACTCAGAATGATACAATACCACTCAGAATGATACAATACCACTCATAATGATACACTACCACCACAATGATACAATACCACCCATAATGATACAATACCACACAGAATGATACAATACCACACAGAATGATACACTACCACTCAGAATGATACAATACCACACACAATGATACAATACCACTCAGAATGATACAATACCACTCAGAATGATACAATACCACACACAATGATACAATACCACCCATAATGATACAATACCACTCAGAATGATACAATACCACTCAGAATGATACAATACCACCCAGAATGATACAATACCACCCAGAATGATACAATACCACTCATAATGATACAATACCACCCAGAATGATACAATACCACTCAGAATGATACAATACCACACAGAATGATACAATACCACTCAGAATGATACAATACCACTCAGAATGATACAATACCACTCAGAATGATACAATACCACCCAGAATGATACAATACCACCCAGAATGATACAATACCACTCAGAATGATACACTACCACACATAATGATACAATACCACCCATAATGATACAATACCACACAGAATGATACAATACCACTCAGAATGATACAATACCACTCAGAATGATACAATACCACTCAGAATGATACAATACCACCCAGAATGATACAATACCCAATTACAATACCACAAATGATACAATACACTCAGAATGATACAATACCACTCAGAATGATACAATACCACTCAGAATGATACAATACCACCCAGAATGATACAATACCACACAGAATGATACAATACCACCAGAATGATACAATACCACCCAGAATGATACAATACCACCAGAATGATACAATACCACTCAGAATGATACAATACCACTCAGAATGATACAATACCACTCAGAATGATACAATACCACACAGAATGATACAATACCACCCATAATGATACAATACCACCCAGAATGATACAATACCACTCAGAATGATACAATACCACTCAGAATGATACAATACCACCCAGAATGATACAATACCACTCAGAATGATACAATACCACTCAGAATGATACAATACCACTCAGAATGATACAATACCACCCAGAATGATACAATACCACCCAGAATGATACAATACCACTCAGAATGATACAATACCACTCAGAATGATACAATACCACTCAGAATGATACAATACCACTCAGAATGATACAATACCACCCATAATGATACAATACCACACAGAATGATACACTACCACTCAGAATGATACACTACCACACAGAATGATACAATACCACCCATAATGATACAATACCACACATAATGATACAATACCACTCAGAATGATACAATACCACTCAGAATGATACAATACCACTCAGAATGATACAATACCACTCAGAATGATACAATACCACTCAGAATGATACAATACCACCCATAATGATACAATACCACTCAGAATGATACAATACCACTCATAATGATACAATACCACCCAGAATGATACAATACCACTCAGAATGATACAAACCACCAGAATGATACAACCACTCAGAATGATACAATACCACCCAGAATGATACAAACCACTCAGAATGATACAATACCACTCAGAATGATACAATACCACCAGAATGATACAATACCACCCATAATGATACAATACCACTCAGAATGATACAATACCACTCAGAATGATACAATACCACCCAGAATGATACAATACCACTCAGAATGATACAATACCACACAGAATGATACAATACCACTCAGAATGATACAATACCACACAGAATGATACAATACCACTCAGAATGATACAATACCACCCAGAATGATACAATACCACCCAGAATGATACAATACCACTCAGAATGATACAATACCACTCAGAATGATACAATACCACTCAGAATGATACACTACCACACAGAATGATACAATACCACCCATAATGATACAATACCACACAGAATGATACAAACCACTCAGAATGATACAATACCACTCAGAATGATACAATACCACCCAGAATGATACAATACCACTCAGAATGATACAATACCACTCAGAATGATACAATACCACTCAGAATGATACAATACCACCCAGAATGATACAATACCACCCAGAATGATACAATACCACTCAGAATGATACAATACCACTCAGAATGATACACTACCACCCAGAATGATACAATACCACCCAGAATGATACAATACCACTCAGAATGATACAATACCACTCAGAATGATACACTACCACACAGAATGATACAATACCACCCATAATGATACACTACCACCCAGAATGATACAAACCACTCAGAATGATACAATACCACTCAGAATGATACAATACCACCCAGAATGATACAATACCACTCAAAATGATACAATACCACTCAGAATGATACAATACCACCCAGAATGATACAATACCACCCAGAATGATACAATACCACCCAGAATGATACAATACCACTCAGAATGATACAATACCACCCAGAATGATACAATACCACTCAGAATGATACAATACCACCCAGAATGATACAATACCACTCAGAATGATACAATACCACCCATAATGATACAATACCACCCAGAATGATACAATACCACTCAGAATGATACAATACCACACATAATGATACAATACCACCCATAATGATACAATACCACCCATAATGATACAATACCACCCATAATGATACAAACCACTCAGAATGATACAATACCACTCACAATGATACACTACCACACACAATGATACAATACCACCCAGAATGATACAATACCACTCAGAATGATACAATACCACTCACAATGATACACTACCACTCACAATGATACAATACCACACAGAATGATACACTACCACTCAGAATGATACACTACCACACACAATGATACAATACCACCCATAATGATACAATACCACACACAATGATACAATACCACACATAATGATACACTACCACTCAGAATGATACAATACCACACACAATGATACAATACCACTCAGAATGATACAATACCACTCAGAATGATACAATACCACGCACAATGATACAATACCACCCATAATGATACAATACCACTCAGAATGATACAATACCACTCAGAATGATACAATACCACTCAGAATGATACAATACCACTCAGAATGATACAATACCACTCAGAATGATACAATACCACTCAGAATGATACAATACCACTCAGAATGATACAATACCACCCAGAATGATACAATACCACTCAGAATGATACAATACCACTCAGAATGATACAATACCACCCAGAATGATACAATACCACCCAGAATGATACAATACCACTCAGAATGATACAATACCACTCAGAATGATACAATACCACCAAATGATACAATACCACACAGAATGATACAATACCACTCAGAATGATACAATACCACTCAGAATGATACAATACCACTCAGAATGATACAATACCACCCAGAATGATACAATACCACTCAGAATGATACAATACCACTCAGAATGATACAATACCACCAGAATGATACAATACCACTCAGAATGATACAATACCACCCAGAATGATACAATACCACCCAGAATGATACAATACCACTCAGAATGATACAATACCACTCAGAATGATACAATACCACCCAGAATGATACAATACCACCCAGAATGATACAATACCACTCAGAATGATACAATACCACTCAGAATGATACAATACCACACATAATGATACAATACCACACAGAATGATACAATACCACTCAGAATGATACAATACCACCCAGAATGATACAATACCACTCAGAATGATACAATACCACTCAGAATGATACAATACCACACAGAATGATACAATACCACTCAGAATGATACAATACCACCCATAATGATACACTACCACCCATAATGATACAATACCACACATAATGATACAATACCACCCATAATGATACAATACCACCCAGAATGATACAATACCACACAATGATACAATACCACCCATAATGATACAATACCACACAGAATGATACAATACCACCCAGAATGATACAATACCACTCAGAATGATACAATACCACACAGAATGATACAATACCACCCAGAATGATACAATACCACTCAGAATGATACAAAACCACCCAGAATGATACAATACCACTCATAATGATACAATACCACTCAGAATGATACAAACCACTCAGAATGATACAATACCACTCAGAATGATACAATACCACCCACAATGATACAATACCACCCATAATGATACAATACCACCCAGAATGATACAATACCACACATAATGATACAATACCACCCATAATGATACAATACCACTCAGAATGATACAATACCACCCATAATGATACAATACCACACATAATGATACAATACCACCCATAATGATACAATACCACACAGAATGATACAATACCACCCAGAATGATACAATACCACCCAGAATGATACAATACCACTCAGAATGATACAATACCACACATAATGATACAATACCACCCAGAATGATACAATACCACCCAGAATGATACAATACCACACAGAATGATACAATACCACCCATAATGATACAATACCACCCAGAATGATACAATACCACTCAGAATGATACACTACCACACAGAATGATACAATACCACCCATAATGATACAATACCACACATAATGATACACTACCACTCAGAATGATACAATACCACTCAGAATGATACAATACCACTCAGAATGATACACTACCACTCAGAATGATACAATACCACTCAGAATGATACAATACCACTCAGAATGATACAATACCACTCAGAATGATACAATACCACCCAGAATGATACATACCACCCAGAATGATACAATACCACTCAGAATGATACAATACCACTCAGAATGATACAATACCACCCAGAATGATACAATACCACTCAGAATGATACAATACCACTCAGAATGATACAATACCACACATAATGATACAAAACCACACAGAATGATACAATACCACTCAGAATGATACAATACCACCCAGAATGATACAATACCACTCAGAATGATACAATACCACTCAGAATGATACAATACCACACAGAATGATACAATACCACCCAGAATGATACAATACCACTCAGAATGATACAATACCACCCATAATGATACACTACCACCCATAATGATACAATACCACACAGAATGATACAATACCACCCATAATGATACAATACCACCCATAATGATACAATACCACACAATGATACAATACCACCCATAATGATACAATACCACACAGAATGATACAATACCACCCAGAATGATACAATACCACCCAGAATGATACAATACCACTCAGAATGATACAATACCACACAGAATGATACAATACCACCCAGAATGATACAATACCACTCAGAATGATACAAAACCACCCAGAATGATACAATACCACTCATAATGATACAATACCACTCAGAATGATACAAACCACTCAGAATGATACAATACCACTCAGAATGATACAATACCACCCACAATGATACAAAACCACCCATAATGATACAAAACCACCCAGAATGATACAATACCACACAGAATGATACAATACCACCCAGAATGATACAATACCACTCAGAATGATACAATACCACCCATAATGATACAATACCACACAGAATGATACAATACCACCCAGAATGATACAATACCACACAGAATGATACAATACCACCCATAATGATACAATACCACTCAGAATGATACACTACCACACAGAATGATACAATACCACCCATAATGATACAATACCACACATAATGATACACTACCACTCAGAATGATACAATACCACTCAGAATGATACAATACCACTCAGAATGATACAATACCACCCAGAATGATACAATACCACTCAGAATGATACAATACCACTCAGAATGATACAATACCACCCAGAATGATACAATACCACCCAGAATGATACAATACCACTCAGAATGATACAATACCACTCAGAATGATACAATACCACACATAATGATACAATACCACACAGAATGATACAATACCACTCAGAATGATACAATACCACCCAGAATGATACAATACCACTCAGAATGATACAATACCACCCATAATGATACACTACCACCCATAATGATACAATACCACACAGAATGATACAATACCACCCATAATGATACAATACCACCCAGAATGATACAATACCACACAATGATACAATACCACCCATAATGATACAATACCACACAGAATGATACAATACCACCCAGAATGATACAATACCACCCAGAATGATACAATACCACTCAGAATGATACAATACCACACAGAATGATACAATACCACCCAGAATGATACAATACCACTCAGAATGATACAAAACCACCCGGAATGATACAATACCACTCATAATGATACAATACCACTCAGAATGATACAAACCACTCAGAATGATACAAAACCACTCAGAATGATACAAAACCACCCACAATGATACAAAACCACCCATAATGATACAAAACCACTCAGAATGATACAATACCACACAGAATGATACAATACCACCCATAATGATACAATACCACTCAGAATGATACAATACCACCCATAATGATACAATACCACACATAATGATACAATACCACCCATAATGATACAATACCACACAGAATGATACAATACCACCCAGAATGATACAATACCACCCAGAATGATACAATACCACTCAGAATGATACAATACCACACATAATGATACAATACCACCCAGAATGATACAATACCACCCAGAATGATACAATACCACACAGAATGATACAATACCACCCAGAATGATACAATACCACCCAGAATGATACAATACCACTCAGAATGATACACTACCACCCAGAATGATACAATACCACTCAGAATGATACAATACCACACAGAATGATACAATACCACCCAGAATGATACAATACCACCCAGAATGATACAATACCACCCATAATGATACAATACCACACATAATGATACAATACCACCCATAATGATACAATACCACCCAGAATGATACAATACCACACAATGATACAATACCACCCATAATGATACAATACCACACAGAATGATACAATACCACCCAGAATGATACAATACCACCCAGAATGATACAATACCACTCAGAATGATACAATACCACACAGAATGATACAATACCACCCAGAATGATACAATACCACTCAGAATGATACAATACCACCCAGAATGATACAATACCACTCAGAATGATACAAACCACTCAGAATGATACAATACCACTCAGAATGATACAATACCACCCAGAATGATACAATACCACCCATAATGATACAATACCACCAGAATGATACAATACCACCGAATGATACAATACCACCCAGAATGATACAATACCACTCAGAATGATACAATACCACCAGAATGATACAATACCACACAGAATGATACAATACCACACAGAATGATACAATCACCCAGAATGATACAATACCACTCAGAATGATACAATACCACACATATGATACAATACCACCCAGAATGATACAATACCACCCAGAATGATACACTACCACCCAGAATGATACAATACCACTCAGAATGATACAATACCACCCAGAATGATACAATACCACCAGAATGATACAATACCACTCAGAATGATACAATACCACCCAGAATGATACAATACCACCCAGAATGATACAATACCACTCAGAATGATACATACCACTCAGAATGATACAATACCACTCAGAATGATACAATACCACTCAGAATGATACAATACCACTCAGAATGATACAATACCACACAGAATGATACAATACCACTCAGAATGATACAATACCACCCAGAATGATACAATACCACCCAGAATGATACAATACCACTCAGAATGATACAATACCACTCAGAATGATACAATACCACTCAGAATGATACAATACCACACAGAATGATACAATACCACCCATAATGATACAATACCACACAGAATGATACAATACCACTCAGAATGATACACTACCACACAGAATGATACAATACCACCCATAATGATACAATACCACACAGAATGATACAATACCACTCAGAATGATACAATACCACTCAGAATGATACAATACCACTCAGAATGATACAATACCACTCAGAATGATACAATACCACCCAGAATGATACAATACCACTCAGAATGATACAATACCACTCAGAATGATACAATACCACTCAGAATGATACAATACCACCCAGAATGATACAATACCACCCAGAATGATACAATACCACTCAGAATGATACAATACCACTCAGAATGATACAATACCACCCAGAATGATACAATACCACCCAGAATGATACAATACCACTCAGAATGATACAATACCACTCAGAATGATACAATACCACTCAGAATGATACAATACCACTCATAATGATACAATACCACCCATAATGATACAATACCACTCAGAATGATACAATACCACCAGAATGATACAATACCACCAGAATGATACAATACCACCCAGAATGATACAATACCACCCAGAATGATACAATACCACCAGAATGATACAATACCACTCAGAATGATACAATACCACCCATAATGATACAATACCACACAGAATGATACAATACCACCCATAATGATACAATACCACCCATAATGATACAATACCACCCAGAATGATACAATACCACCCAGAATGATACAATACCACCCAGAATGATACAATACCACTCAGAATGATACAATACCACCCATAATGATACAATACCACTCAGAATGATACAATACCACTCATAATGATACACTACCACCCAGAATGATACAATACCACTCAGAATGATACAATACCACCCAGAATGATACAATACCACTCATAATGATACAATACCACCCATAATGATACAATACCACTCAGAATGATACAATACCACTCAGAATGATACAATACCACTCAGAATGATACAATACCACTCAGAATGATACAATACCACTCAGAATGATACAATACCACTCAGAATGATACAATACCACTCAGAATGATACAATACCACTCAGAATGATACAATACCACACAGAATGATACAATACCACTCAGAATGATACACTACCACACAGAATGATACAATACCACCCATAATGATACAATACCACACAGAATGATACAATACCACCCAGAATGATACACTACCACTCAGAATGATACAATACCACACAGAATGATACAATACCACACAGAATGATACAATACCACTCAGAATGATACAATACCACTCAGAATGATACAATACCACACAGAATGATACAATACCACTCAGAATGATACAATACCACTCAGAATGATACAATACCACCCAGAATGATACAATACCACACAGAATGATACAATACCACCCAGAATGATACAATACCACACAGAATGATACAATACCACCAGAATGATACAATACCACACGAATGATACAATACCACCCAGAATGATACAATACCACCCAGAATGATACAATACCACTCAGAATGATACAATACACACCATAATGATACAATACCACCCAGAATGATACAATACCACCCAGAATGATACAATACCACACAGAATGATACAATACCACAACAATGATACAATACCCACACAATGATACAATACCACACAGAATGATACAATACCACACATAATGATACAATACCACCCAGAATGATACAATACCACCCAGAATGATACAATACCACACAGAATGATACAATACCACTCAGAATGATACAATACCACCCAGAATGATAAAAACCACTCAGAATGATACATACCACTCAGAATGATACACTACTAACAGAATTGAAACTTTACTGGTGAATTATATGTCGAAAAGTGTGTATGTACTTTACAAGCTTTAGTATAAAGATTTGTATTTCTAATTTTGTCATATTATGGACATTTTATCAACATATGTTGTTCATTCTCAATTTAATCTTCACAGTTAAGGTAAGGCAAGTTCTTTCGTCTACTGGTATTGAGGAGTAACACCCAGTTTCTATTTTTAGCGGGGCAACGCCGCATCTAAATTTGGAGATTTTGGTCGCAACTTGATATAGACAGCTTGCAATACACATAATTAAAATTTGACATATATACGCTCGCCCATATGGTTCGCCGGAGGCGAAGGTAAATAAGCTCAATTATCATTTGACATATACATATGAAATTAACAGTCTTTCAGACGGGACGTTAAACCGAGGTCTCGTGTCAGTGCTTTACACCGTGCATGTAAAAGAACCAGAGGAGACTCTGGAATGGGTCTCTCTCTGTATCATGCACTATCCTCCAAAAATCTAAAATGACTAATCTCTTCAGGAGGCGTCACTCATATGGGCAACCGGTAGCGACGATAAATAAACGTAAAATACACACAGACATATACATGTTGGTTCATGCTTAATTTGTTGAAAATCAATTGCTTATATCAATACAAGGGTTAGCGAAACAATGCTACAACGGAAGTGGAAGTCGTGATAGCGCAGTGGATGCAATGGAAACAATGCTACAACGGAAGTGGAAGTCGTGATAGCGCAGTGGATGCAATGGAAACAATGCTACAACGGAAGTGGAAGTCGTGATAGCGCAGTGGATGCAATGGAAACAATGCTACAACGGAAGTGGAAGTCGTGATAGCGCAGTGGATGCAATGGAAACAATGCTACAACGGAAGTGGAAGTCGTGATAGCGCAGTGGATGCAATGGAAACAATGCTACAACGGAAGTGGAAGTCGTGATAGCGCAGTGGATGCAATGGAAACAATGCTACAACGGAAGTGGAAGTCGTGATAGCGCAGTGGATGCAATGGAAACAATGCTACAACGGAAGTGGAAGTCGTGATAGCGCAGTGGATGCAATGGAAACAATGCTACAACGGAAGTGGAAGTCGTGATAGCGCAGTGGATGCAATGGAAACAATGCTACAACGGAAGTGGAAGTCGTGATAGCGCAGTGGATGCAATGGAAACAATGCTACAACGGAAGTGGAAGTCGTGATAGCGCAGTGGATGCAATGGAAACAATGCTACAACGGAAGTGGAAGTCGTGATAGCGCAGTGGTGCGCGTTCGCTTCAGGTGCGAAAGGTCCGGAGTTCGAGCCCCGCTGGAGCCGTTACGATTGTGTCCTTAGGCAAGGCATTTAAATTCCACGTTGCCTCTTCTCTCCCTCGTGGCGATGGATTCCATCAGGAATGAGGTCTCGAGAGCGATTTATATAAGTTGAAAGAACTTGTTTCGCAATCGAGCTAAAATAAATTTGTATAAACTAATGCTACAACGTGTTGTTGCAATCCGACAACACGATACACCTTGGTATGATTCAGATATACGTAGAGCTGCACGTAAACGAAAAAGAGACAGAACAAAGCAAAAACAACCAGAACGATTGTCAATGATTGTAACTCATATAAAAGCATACGCAATAAAGTGAATAATTTAAAGACACATGCCAAACAAATAGTTTACTAATTGTGAGTTTTCATTAGAGCATGCGCAAACAAATAACGTTATTGGAACACTCTAAGACTAGAAACTATTTGGAGAGAGATATATTACTCTTCAGATGTGGAAAAGGCTAATAATCTAGACACATTTATTTCAAGTTCAGTCTCCACTATTAGCACGTAATACGAAACCGACCAAATTTGTTCATAAAACAAATAATTTATTGTCTAATATCACTATCCAAACTACAGAGGTGCGTGACACTCTGTCCAACTTGCTTTTAAAGAAAGCCGTAATGCCAGACGAAAAAAGCCATCGAATATTAAAATATACGCAAAACAGTAACGCAGACTCTCTGTACATGTTCCTTATTTACCGTGTGTGTTTTACGTTTATTTATCGTCGCTACCGATTGCCCATATGAGCGACGCCTCCTGAAGATATTAGTCATTTTAGCTTTTGGAGGATAGTGCAATGATACAGACAGAGACCCATTCCAGAGTATCCTCTGGTTCTTTTACGTGCACGGTGTAAAGCACCGACATGAGACCTCGGTTTAACGTCCCATCTGAAAGACTGTTAATTTTATTAGGGTCAAACGGGGGATCGAACCTGTGATCGCTGGATTACCAGTACAACGTGTTACCACTGGACTACAGATCCGTCTGTCTTTATTTATCAGATCCCTGCGTGAAGGTTTGTACCCAAATAAATCGAAAATAGCCAATAGTATGCCCTATTTAAAAACAGGTGCTAGTGCCGTCCCCTCTAATTGTAGACCTATTTCACTGATAAGTTGCATAGGTACTGTTATGGCAAGAGTAATTAATATATGTGCAAACATATTTATAATCAACTTTAGTCCGCCTCCGTGGTCGGGTGGTTAAGGTCGCTGACTTGTATACCACTGTAACCTATCATCACTGATGGTCACGGGTTCGAGCCCCGCTCAGGCCCCAAAAAAAAGGCAGTTTCTTACGGAGGTTGGTGCACCCAAGTACTGATTAACCGCTGGAGCCTGCCCCCAGGAAAGGTGTTGTTGCCCGCCGGCGATATAGCCCGAAATGGTGCTGATGCAGGCGTAAAACCCGAAATATAACATATTATAATCAACTTTACTCTAACAATTTGATATATCCATTACAATCCGAACTTCTTCCAAGGCATTCAACTTTGTACCACCTCATAGGCAGTTATAATCAAATCATTGACGCTTTTGATAAAACAAACAATCAACATGTATAGTATTCTGTCTATCTAAAGGTTTGACCGGATATTGCATTTGGGGCTACTATTCAAACTAAAATAATACGGTATAGTCAACGATGTTCTCCACAGGATTAAGAAGTATCTCTCTTGCCGTAAACAATCAGTGTTCGTCGGAAATGAAAGTTGCATTGTCTTGCATGAGTATTATTGCGGGAGTTCCACAATGACCTGTTCTTGGTTCCCTCCAAAGTCCCATATACGTAAAATGATATTGCTATCAAGCTCAAATTGATAGCCTGTTCATTTCATAGCCTATTCATTTCATAGCCTATTCATTTCTTAACCTGTTCATTTCATAGCCTGTTCATTTCATAGCCTGTTCATTTCTATTAGATGTACATTTTGTATATAAAATAAGGGAATAATTTATTTTAATAATTTTAATATAGAGAATTCAATTTTATAACTATTAAGTAACTGGTTTCAACCTTACTAAATTTCGAAGAGTTTATACATTTTTGTTTGTTACAATTAAGCACATCAAATACTTTATATCTTTCATCAGCCTCCGTCCGTCTTATGAGACGATGGATTGCGCTCTTCTTGAGGAACATCTTCTGCGGTGACTGAGTAGGCCTATTCTAGAGTGGCAGTCTCTGTTGCAGTCATCGCAGGTGAAGATCGAGTCATCCCGTTTGATTGATGCCTTTCGCTTCTGTCGTTTCTGCTCACGAAGCCGAGTTCGCCCAGCCTCGGCTCGTCTGACCCCAGCTTTCACAACGTGTCTCCATGATGACCGGTTTGATGCTGTGTCCTCCCTTTACACAGATAATTACTGCCATTCACGCTAGATGCCTATTATGCAAACGCCTAAATTACTTGTCTTCGTAATAGGATGGCAGGGGATTAGTGGTACATTAGTTTAAACAGTAATTATTTGTTCTGTTAAATATGTCAAGTCAAGTCAAAGTTTTTATTGGCATAAACATGTACATGTCCATCGCCAAGAAACATGTTTGGCGGTTACATACAAAGTTACAGAAAAGCATGATATTATATACGGTTTGAGTAAGCATAGTATTAACATTTACGAAATATATTGTTTGTTTAACAATATAGTTGGTATTCAGTGTATCACACATCAATATTTTACAAGTACATTTGTAGTAACATTCATTTAGTTAATTAATATCGTTTCTTTTAATTGTTGCTAAATAAATATATTTAGCTAAATTGACAAGTTTGCTTTTTGGTGTTGAATTCATGAGTGTTGTAAACGTATTAATGGTTGGCCATGAACAATAATATCTAGGTAAATATATAGTTCTTATATCATTATAATGATAATCTAATGAGAAATGATATTCTGATTCTACTTGATGCATATTACATTTTGAGCATACTCTTGAATTTCTTTCAATGTTTCGAAATCTTCCTTCTTCTATTGCCAATTTATGGGCTGAACATCGAAATCTAGATAATGCAGTCCGATGTTTCATATTATCAACACAACTCAAATATTTTTCTTGCGTGAATGCAGTCTTAAATATATTATAACTTTCTAATTTAGAAAAGGAACTTAATTGCGTGCATCATTGCTGTAGATATTGGTCATATATTCTTTGTACAACCATATTTACTTCTATATTACTAACATTTTCCTTGTTCCACAAATATGCATAACCTAGTTCTGACAACATATTTTTAGCATTAATTGACCAATTATTTACAAGATTTCCGTTTGCAACAGATAACAACATCATTCTGTATATCAAGGAATTTGGGGCTTTCATAATTTTAAACCAATATTTAGTAATTCTTATTCTACGCAATATTAATAACGGAAATCAACCGAATTCTCCGAAAACAGCAGCATTTGTTGTCTGCTGACGAACACATAGAATTTGTTTAAGAATTTTAGATGTATTCTCTCAATATCAGGTGCTTTATGGAAGCCCCATAATTCCGAACCGTAAGACATAATTGGTAAAACCATAACATCAAATAATTTCACTTTTTCTGAAATATCTAAGCTAACTACATTAAATAATGAATTCAGTGAAAACTGAGCATTTATAGCTTGGTTAGATAAGGCTTTTTGTATGTATGTGGTGTTCCTACGTTTACCATGCAGATAGTATGAATGGATTGTCAAGTATGTGGTGTTCCTAAGTTTACCATGCAGATAGTATGAATGGATTGTCAAGTATGTGGTGATCCTAAGTTTACCATGCATATAGTATGTATACATTGTCAAGTATGTGGTGTAACTAAGTTTACCATGCAGATAGTATGTATGGATTGTCAAGTATGTGGTGTACCTAAGTTTACCATGCATATAGTATGTATGGATTGTCAAGTATGTGGTGTTCCTAAGTTTACCATGCATATAGTATGTATGGATTGTCAAGTATGTGGTGTACCTAAGCTTACCATGCAGATAGATAGTATGTATGGATTGTCAAGTATGTGGTGTTCCTAAGTTTACCATACATATAGTATGTATGGATTGTCAAGTATGTGGTGTTCCTAAGTTTACCATGCAGATAGTATGTATGGATTGTCAAGTATGTGGTGTTCCTAGGTTTACCATGCATATAGTATGTATGGATTGTCAAGTATGTGGTGTTCCTACGTTTATGATGCAGATAGTATTGCTAACAAGCTCAAATGATAACCGTTTAAAACCTTACTAAATTTCGAAGAGTTTATACATTTATAATTTAGAATTGTTGTTCTTTACAATGAAGCACATCAAATATTTGACTAGATAGTTAGTATGCAACATCTATATTACTCGTCTGCGTATTACACGAGATTAGTAAAGTCAAGTCAATATGTGTGCAGGCCTACATCATAATAGTATCGGCTGAGGACCAAGCAACTTGTCACAAAGATAACGTCGTGAAGATTCAAAATTCACCCATTGGCTGCCCAATCTGGGCAGATTTGTGTTCCACGCATGTGCAGATCCACCCAGCGCTAGTTGAAATACCCCAATATTCTGGATGCAATACGCTTAATCCAGAATATGAAACAGGTTAAATAAATAAAAATTAAACTTTTCGTAAGATTTAAATTGTGAATTGGATCTTTTAATTATAGCCAGACTCTCCGGTACCTCACGCCAAGCGAGTTCCCCAAACTACACTACACTACAAAGAAACGTACAAGAGAACAAAAAAGAAGCCAGGTCGGCAATACTGCTGAACACATTCTAAGCGTGACAAGACTATTTGCTGACGATAGTTCTTTAGGTGTGGCGTCCGTGGTCCAATGGTAGAGCGTCGGATTTGGAATCGAACGGTCCCGGGTTCGATACTCGGTCAGGTCACGTATGTAGTGTCATTGAGCATGGCACCTCGCACACATTGCTTAGTACTGGTTAATCGCTTAGGTCGGCTAAGCCTGCTCAGGAAAACATGTCTAAGTCCCCGCGAGGGGTTTGACATTAAAGGAACATACATACATACTCGGTCAGGCCACGTATGTAGTGTCATTGAGCAAGGCACCTCGCACACATTGCTTAGTACTGGTTAATCGCTTAGGTCGGCTAAGCCTGCCCAGGAAAACATGTCTAAGTCCCCGCGATGGGTTTGACATTAAAGGAACATACATACATAATTACATACATAGTGATCTCATCTAATGATAGAAATTATATTGAAACAGTTCTTAATACTGACCTCGAAAGATTCAATCATTGCTGAAAACAATGGTTAGTTAACTTTAACCCCAATAAGACAGAAGTTATGTATTTCTCTTCTCGTCAAGACAATAAACACTCTCATATTTAATAACATGGCACTTAGTTTATACAAATTTATTTTAGCTCGATTGTGAAACAAGTTCTTTCAACTTATATTAATCACTCTCGAGACCTCATTCCTGGTGGAATCCATCGCCACGAGGGAGAGAGAAGAGGCAACGTGGAATTTAAATGCCTTGCCTAAGGGCACAATCGTAAATCGAACTCCGGACCGTTCGCGCTGCGCTATCATGACTTCCACAACAATGGTACTT
Source organism: Archivesica marissinica (assembly GCA_014843695.1). Taxonomy (NCBI): domain Eukaryota; kingdom Metazoa; phylum Mollusca; class Bivalvia; order Venerida; family Vesicomyidae; genus Archivesica; species Archivesica marissinica. The sequence continues at coordinate 32,254,852 of CM026395.1, read as the reverse complement.
GATATCGTTGATCATCATACACATATAGGCCTTACACTATCATATGATTTAAAATGGCATGACCATATAAATAATATTACACTCAGCGTCAACAGTCTTAAGCTCAATGCACTTTATATGAGGTTCATCATATATGCGTCCCATATTAGATTATTCCTGCACGGTATGGGACGGGTGTACCAGGTACGAAATGCTTACAATACATGTATGAAGCCGTTCCAATCATCACGGGTTTAACAAGGCCATGTTCTATAGAACGTTTCACGTTCTGACAGACGCAATATACCAAAAAAACTAGTTGTGGTACAGAAAGCTCGTAATGATCTTTTACCCAAATACGTAGCAAATATATTTTAACCGTTAGTTTCAGGAACAACCCGTTATCATATGAGAAACAATAGCACTTATGCAGTTGTAGCCAGACGCACCCAGTTGTACAATACATCATTTTTACCATTGTATGCATATTTCGATGTTGAAATAAGAAAACTCATTGTCCGTAAATATTTTTAAATTTAGACACAAACTTTATTATAAAGCACATCAGATACCAAAACATTTCCCCCATGGTCACACATATTAACCGTATTGCATGCACGTATAAGAAACAAACGCAGTAATTTAAATGGTGACCTGATTTTGAATCACCTTAGAGACAATTCTTTTGCCAGTGTGGCTCAAATATTGAAAACGCAGAGCACTACTTTTCCCGCTATAATTAATTTGGAGATCAAAGAATGACCGTATAGGTTGTATATACGTAAACAGGCAGAAGTGCATCCGCGGTCGAATGTAGTCCCAATAACAAATATAGTTAATTTTTCTTTTTGGTAAAAATGCATTTTCATGACAGGCAGTGAATAGTTTTTGTGTTTTTGAGAACTTATGTGACTTGAGAATACTTCAGATTAGTTGATGTGTAGAAAAGATGTGGTATAAGAATTCAGGCCATTGCAAACTGAAGGTTAGTATACTGTATTATTTGGCGGAGGAATACAGTGTGAAACACAGTGACATTATTCACAGGTGAGCACTGACTATTTGAAACATAAAATTTGAAATAGTCTTGTGTGTTTCAGGCTGATTTGAATACCTCTTCACAGTGGGTGTGGTATCAGAAGAAATGAAAGATTGGAAATATAAATGAACAGACTGTATGCTTTTACTTTTCACTATGTATTTAATAGGCAATTTATTTGTTGTTTTACAACCTATACCACCACGGAGACAATGCCATCAACTATCCACTATTCTGCTACTTTGTGAATGCGTACATTTAGGATATGACGACAAAAGAGTAATTTTGAAGCTGTACAAACATATATTAAGCTAACAAAGCGATTAATCTAGATTGACAATGTTGCAAACAAAACTATTATTCAGACTAAGATGCAAACAACTCCTGTAACTAGATCATTTTCATTACTGGGAAGGGCTTAATGCAATGTTAGAACGTCAAGTTGCCCAACCTGTTGTGTCGTTATTAGGAAATGAAAAAGTCACAGCTCGTGTGTACAGCCTTTTATTCATTCATTGACACCAAAACATGAGACATGACTTTCTGGGCGGAAGCATGTGTTCTGCGCCCCGTGATAATAACTATAGCATGATAACAACAACAACAATCAAAGCACTGGAAATACATATATATGTGAAACACTACACCCTTCCCAACCTTGAATGAAAACTTGAACAAGAAGAAATTATCAGTAACAAATTCATACTGCAGTATTGAAAGTGTTTTTCAGTAAGATATAAATTTCTCCATATAAAAATAAACACTCATTGTATTGAGAAAATCTTCAGTCGTCTAGTTCAACAGATCAAACTGTGGCGATGTGTCAATCACACAACTGAAACTTCCATAATGCTGACTATTTAAGTCCTTTATTCCTAAACACTATGTAACTGCGATTTAACTGTCAACATCCATGGTTATCACCAATTAAATGTTTCAGAGTTTATTGGCATTAAACACAATTGTTCGTCGCCTATACAACATGTACGACGGACAGTACATAATATACAATTACAATATAATACATGACAAAAGCATGAAAACAAAATTAAAATTAATGGGTATCGTAGTTTGAAAATATATAATGAATATACATACGTAAATGTGTTCATTGACAACCTCTAATAACAGATGCTTGGTAAATATATTTTGATAAATTTTTTATAATACTACTTTGTGAACATTGTAACAATGACTTAAACTTATTGAAGTTAGGCCAGTGACAATAATAATGTGGTAAACAGTTGTTTCTTACTTCTCTATAGAATGGACATACTAATAAAAAGTGATATTCAGTTTCAATACATAATATTGCATTTCGTACACATTCTCTGGTTTCTATCAATATTTCTATTACGACCTTCTTCTATGAGTAAATTATGAGCAGAAAATCGAAATCTAGACAAGTTAATTCTATAACTAACATTTTTAACACAGGATAAATACTTTTCTGGTTGGAAATATGTTTTAATAGGTTTCAAGTTTAGGTAGATTTCTAAGGTCTGAGAAACATTGCTGTAGATATTGATCATGTATACACTTTATTACACTCTGTATTTGTACATTTGTTACAACTGCACTATTCCATAAATAGGAAAACCCTAGGTTGTCTAAGAGTGTTTTAACATCGTTTGACCATTTATTTATATAAATACCATTCATATCACGCATATTATACAATTTATACACAAGACAATTTGGACATTTAGATATTTTATACCAATATCTAACTATTCTAACCTTACGAATTACAGATAATGGAACACGTTCAAACTCGCCATATACTGTTGCAGTTGTTGTCTGCTGTCGCACTTGTAATATTTGTTTAAGAAATTTTAAATGCAAACGTTCGATGTCAGGAGCTTTATGGAAACCCCATACTTCACATCCATAGTTTAGAATTGAGGCGATCATGGAGTCAAATAACTTTTTCCGACAATTCAAAAGATAAAACATCAAACAAGGAATTAAGAGAAAACAAAGCTCTCATTGCTTGCTGTGAAAGCGCTTTTTGTGTTTGGTAAAAACTACCATTAGCAGCTAATGTTACACCTAGGTATGTGAATTTTGTAACAATATTTAACTTGTAATTATTATATGACACTACAATATGTTCAGGTCTGTTGCCCTTTTTAAACACCATAACAACAGTTTTATCAATATTTACACTAATGCCCCAATTGTTGCAATACATATGTAGATTATTTAACAAACGTTGTAAACCTTCTTTAGAATAAGACATTAGAACAGTATCATCAGCAAATAATAATAACAACATACGAAGTTCATCAATACTAACGGTGTCTATTGTATTATCGTAAATTGACTGGTACATATCGTTGATAAAGAATAGAAATAGCAATGGTGATAATGGTTCGCCTTGCTTTACACCTTTGACACAGTCAAAATTGTCAGTGTAAGTTCCATTAATACGTACACACGATTTTACGCTCTCGTATATTGTTTACAACATATTAACTAATTTAGTTGAAGCTCCATACTGTAATAGCTTAAACCAAATACCGTTTCTGTACACTACATCGAAAGCTTTACGAAAATCAACGAAAGCACAATAAAGTTTCTTCTTTTCTAGACAAATAACTTTGTCTATAATCGAGGTTAAAACAAAAATACAATATACAGTGCTTTTGTCTTTACGAAAACCAAACTGAAAATCTGATAAGAGTTCATTTGCCTCAGCCCATTTTCGAAGACGTGTATCCAGCACAATTGAAAATATTTTCGAAAAAATACTGGTAAGTGTAATACCCCTATAATTATTTACATTATTTAGATCTCCTTTCTTAGGAACAGGAACAATGACACCTCTGGTCCAACTAACTGGATACATACAATTTATATACATGTGGTTAAAAAGCTTACATAATAATGGCGCCAGTGTATCTTTGCATTCAATAAACATTTCAGGAGTTAAGCAATCAATACCTCCACTTTTACCTTGCTTTAGTGCAGATATTGCTTTATAAATGTCATCAACGGTAAACAAATTATCAAGTTGATCGACGGTAATTAAATTATTATTTAACAAATCATTGTCAACATCATTATTAGAGAAATCAGTATTATCTGAAAAAACATTCTTAAAACTTATAGCGCTTCATATTTTCTTATTTCTTTCCAAAATTGCTGTGGTTGTGACGAAGCTAAGCTATGCATATTATTTCTTTGTTCGGCCTTAAACATACCACGGGCTTTTCGCTTAGCACAACGATACATGCAGCGTGTGTCGACTAATAGATCACAGTTATGACTGGATTTGTTTTTCCTATGAATTGCCTTCACTGAGCGAAATTCACGTCTAGCCGTTTCACATTCCTGCGTATACCACGGACTTTTAAATTTACGTTTACTGTTAGGCTTCGTCAAATTAATAGACCTACCAAAAACAGTATAAGCATTTGTATATAGGATATTGGCAAAACTATCTACACCTGTATCAATATCAGTATTAGATAAAATAATGTTATCAACAATAGATTCAAGGTTAATTATTTCAGAATCAATCATGATCTTATAATCCGGGTTTTTTTCTTTGTCCCAAAATATTTTGTCAATATATTTATAATTTGTATCTAACTCTATTGGCATTTTATTAATACAAAAATCAATCTGTATAGGTACATGATGAGAACATGTATATAAATCATGAATAACAAAATCATAAATATATTGAAAAAAATCATATGACTTTATTACATAATCAATCAAACTATAGCCTAGAGATGACAAGTATGTAAAACTACCAATCCCACTGTCGTCCCCAATGCGTCCATTAACAATCTTCAAATCGCTACTTAAACAAATATCTAACAGCTTATTTCCAGAAGAATTAACAGTTTTATCCATAGAAAATCTAACCGGAAGGTCACCCGGATAACACATTTGATCATGTTCATCTTTATCTAATGTATGTATATATTTATCATAATCATGAGCATTTGATAAAATATCAGACCGTTCACCACATCTAGCATTTAGATCCCCAATAACCGATACTTTACCATATTCTTGATATTTGCGAATATTATTTTCTAACATCTCAAAGAAACCAATATTATGTGATAAATAATAGACAGAGTTACTCGGTGGTATATATACAAAACAAACATACAGATCATCATCAAAACCAAAGAATGTTTTGCATAATTTTACCCAAATGAAACAAGTGCTATCAGTTTCAATAATAGATATACCTTTTCTATGAATATCTTTATAAAACAGACAAACTCCACTTCTGGACTTGGCACTTTCAGGCCTAGGTACAAAAATAGATTCATACCCATTCAGTGAAAAATTTACCGTATTCTTTTGCCAGGTTTCGTTTAAAAATACAATATCAAAATTTAGAACAAAATTCAAAAAATCCTCATCATCAATACTAGAATTTAAGCCTTCAATATTCCAGGATATTATACGTAAAGTATCACACTTTTCTGCGTTCCCCTATTTGCATGTATTACCGCTGTGTAAAATATTGTCAACATACAATTTGTCCCTGACTAAGACAGCCCTTTTCCCTTGTTTCCTGGCTTCGAGCATGACAGGGATAAGTTCTCTGCGGCGGTCTTTCACTTCTTGTGGATACTGCTCGGACACATTGTAGTTGGTATGCTGTAATTTCACATGTTTGAGAGAGTTTTTAATTGTCATGTTTGACTCCGTGTCAAGCTTGGCGACTATAGGCCTGATCTTGCCTGGAATAAACCTGCCAATTCTATGTGCTCTGATAATGCGAATATTTGATTTGGGGTCACTGATGTGTAAAATCTTTTCACAAAAAGTGAACACTTTATCAACACAATTTTCATAAGTTGGACTACCATTAGCACTGTCAGTTGTGTTGGTGTTTTGTACTTGGTCACGCGGGTTGTATGAGGGGTCTGATCTTTCAACTCTTAATGATTCAGGGGCAGTGGGGTTGGATTCCATGGGAGTGGAACCGGAAGTTGTCTGGTTGGCCGATGACACGGGATTGAACGAGGTACACTGTCATTTATATTCAAAAGTTCATCTCATCTAGAAAGTAATTACATTGTTAAACAACAACTTGTAAAGTGTTACTTACACAATTATTTTAAAACTTAAAATCTACTTAGCTAACTTCAAAATTAGTTCCAAAATCCTAACTAATAGTATCAGTTCTTCTTCAAACAATGAACTTAAAACTACATCAGTATACATTGTAAAAAATTACATGTATTTAAGTCTTAACAATATTCCTAACTAACTCTTAATTACCAAAATGAAAAATGTTCATATGCATAATCCAGTAAATACACATTAATAACATTTTATTTCAAAACATAATCATTGAATCTCTTTGGTATTCCTACAGAACGTGATGGATTTCTCCTTACAGCTTGAGACATTGATTTGCTACTAGACATAGGACTAGCAGGAGATGCACAGTATTCAGAAACAGAGTTATGCTGAGTTATGCTCATACTCACCTTGTGGTCTCTGCAATGGACTAGTAGGCACATGACTAGACACTGGACTAGACATTTGACTAGAAATATCAGACATGGGTATTTCCTTACCTTCATGTAGAGTTCTCTCCTCATCATCATCTCGAGCTGAAATGTCTATTTGTATTTGTCTAAAAAGGGGAGTTGCGTGTAATCTGATGACCACTACGCTCAGCTGTAACCATGCTACCTTTTCTCTCTTTAACAGTGTATGGAGTAGAGTCATAAGTAGGTGTTAATTTATTTGTTTTACGCTGCTTGACAAGAACAGAATCACCAGGACTAAGGGGAGATGTAACTGTACGGCGTCTCTTGTCAGCATACAGCTTCATTTTGCCCTTACTGACAGCGTCCTTATATGTCATGCGAGAATGAACCGGTATTTGGGACACAGTGGTAATCTCTGGAAGTCCCATGTTCATTTTCCTGTCTGAAAGGGATTCAAACGGGGATACATTAGTGGAGCAATGAGGTGTTGCTCTATAATGCATGAGAAAACAAGGAAGTTCACATTTCCAATCCTTGTTGTCCGCTACAGATGCTCGAACAAACTTGTTCAATGTGCGCATAAAACACTCAACTTCTCCGTTGGATTCAGGCCAAAGGGGAGTAACTTTTCTGTGTCTGAACCCACAGGATTCAGCATAATCTGCGAAATCCTTACTTTTAAAAGGAGGACCATTATCAGATTTCACAACCATTGGAAAACCATGACGGGCAAATATAGAGCTAAGTCGCGGGATCACAGCATTTGCTGCTGTCGAATTGACTACTTCCACCTCTGGAAACCGACTATATTCATCAATAGTAACTAACAAGTACTGACCACATGGAAAGGGTCCTGCAAAGTCAATGGCTATTTCAGACCATGGCTGTGTGGGAAGGGGAGTTGGACAAAGAGGTTCACGTTTGTTTGGGCCCGGATATGACGCTTGACACGGGATACACGTCTTAACAGTTTCCTCAACCAGTTTGTCTATTCCAGGGAACCAAACCGTTTCCCTAATTAACTGTTTGGTTTTGACAATGCCTTGATGGGTATGGTGAGCTATCTGGATCACTTTATCCTGCAAACATGGAGGAATAACTAATCGGTGATCATGCAAAATAATGCCATCAAAAATCGAAAACTCATCTCTAAATCTTATAAAACTGGACAATTCAGGGTCATGCCATCGGCCATTTTGATTTGCATACATGAGCTTCTGAAGGACCTGAGCTTTCTCGGTTGCCAACCGTACTTCATCAAGACTCATGGCTTTAGGGTCATGGCTTTTGGTAATGAAATTAACATAGGCTTCACCTATATTATCTCTTTTTGGTTTCTCATACGGGTGTCTGCTAATGTAATCAGCATGGTTAAGATCATCTTTACCTGGTTTATGCACTAATGTGAACTGATAAGGCATCAACCGTAAACGCCAACGTTCAATGCGTGCAGTTGTGGGTTTCTGACTTTTGATAATACCAGAGCACGACTTGCATAACTAACAACTTTACCGTATTGGGTAAGTATGGCTCCCAGGCCAACCGGACTAGCATCAACAATAATTTCAGTGGATTTGTTAGGATCAACGTATACCATAGTATCAGCACTGGCCAGGGCATTCTTAATATTTTCAAAAGCAGACTGTACTGTTCTCTATCGGTCCATGACCACGTTGTATCGTGCTTAGTAAGTGCACGAAGCGGTTCGGTCATAGTTGCATAATGTGGGATAAACCTAGCTACATACTGAGCCATACCTAAAAATGATCTTACCTCGCTTGGATTCTTTGGCGCAATTTGACCTACTATAGTCTTTATCTTGTCTGGGTCAGCAGAAATACCAACGTCGCTGAAGACGTGACCAAAGAAAGTTATCTTGTTCACAGAGAAAATGCATTTCTCTTTATTGAGTTTGGCACCACTGCTCTGCAGTTTGGCCAAAGTCAATCTCAAACTACAATCATGATCAGATTGGGCCTTACCATGAATAATAATGTCATATGACAAGTTCCTGGCACCTGGAATGTCGGCAAGTAAATCAGAAATGACCTTCTGAAAAATCTCGGACGCAACGTTTACCCCCAAACAAAAGCCTCTTATACCTATGTAGACCAACATGAGTACTAAAAGTGGTAATGTACGACTAGGTTCTTCCAGTTCTGACTGGTGGTAGGCATTTGACAAGTCTAATTTGCTGAAAACAGTAGACTGGTTCGTCAATAGTAGGCATTGGGTATTTCTCACGGGCTATGGCTTTATTGGGCTCGCGCATGTCAACGCATATGCGTACACCAGATTTCTGCTTGGGTACACATACAATGGGGCTAACCCAAGGTGTAGGTCCACTTACCTTTTCGATGACATCAAGTTCTTCTAGTCGTCTCAATTCTGCCTCAACATATTTTCTGATGTGGAATGGAATACGTCTATGACGTTGACTTACTGGTTTCACACTTGAATCAATGTGTAGCTTTACCTTAATGTCGTTTATCTTTCCCATCTTGCCATCAAGGAGGGATGCATACTGATCTGTAATAAAATCTGAGCTACAAGCATTAGTAGAGGTGCAAGATGATAAGGCAAAGTGAATGAGATTCAGTTTCTGAGCAGTAGCACCACTAAGTAAACAGTGTGAGTATTGCTTCTTTGAATTGTCTACTACATAAAAATCTGCCTTAACCGTATTACCCTTGTAATTAATAGGAGCCTTAAAATGACCCCTAATATCAAGCGGCTGCTTTTGACCATAAGCATAGATTAACGGAGTGAACGCCTCAAGCGTTGGCTTACATGACCCATTAATCTTATCATACATGTCTGAACTGATAATATTTACACTAGCACCTGCATCAATGAGGAAATTAATCTCAGTATTCAAAACAATAATATTAACAGATGGACATGTTGATGTATAATTTTGATTAGATACACTAAACACAGATTCATCGCTTGAACTGAAACACTGACTGTCATCATTCTTGTTACTGGCTGCAGCAATGTTAATGTTCCTGACTTCAGACTTACAGCTACAAACCCGTGCACAGTGATTCTTCTTATGGCATTTCTTACATTCCTTGCCATAAGCTGGACATGATGTATGTGTCGATGGATACCCACAGTAACGACAAGTAGTTGGATCCTGACCAACATGTTTACCGGTACTACTTCCTCGACCACGACCTCGACGGCTGGCTCGAATTAGAATTCTTATGTGCTATTGAGTTGACATTCACACTACCGGTATGACCATTCTGGACTTCCATATCTGAAGCTCTAATTTCTGATAGTTCAACAGCCCTAGCTTCGTCCAATATTTGTTGTCATTGTTATGAAACTCTCATGTATTAACACGTGTTCTCAAACGTGTGTAAAATGCATCAACGGCTTCACCAGCGTTTTGCGTAGCCTGTCGAAATTTGAAAATTTCATAGGTTGTGTTCTTCTTGGGTGTAAAATAATCCGTTAATGATTTCTTTACAACATCGTACTCATTGGAAACGTTCTCATCCCCCAACAGTAATTGTGGCCCCTACGCCCTTCTGCTCGTTGGTAAAACTATCGAAAATGTCAAATGTTTCGTCACCGATATAATGAAGTAATAAAGCCTTCTTACGCTTGTCCTCATTAATATCCAAGGCACAAAGCATGTTCTCAAATTTGTCAATGTATTTCTTCCATCTGGTGCCGGCCGAGTGTTCCTCTTTATGAACACTGAACGGCGAAAACGTAGGCAGTTGAGTCGCCATCCGAAAATCCTCGTCGCCAGTAAATGTTGTGTCGTTATTAGGAAATGACAAAGAGTCACAGCTCGTGTGTACAGCCTTTTATTCATTCATTGACACCAAAACATGAGACATGACTGTCTGGGCGGAAGCATGTGTTCTGCGCCCCGTGATAATAACTATAGCATGATAACAACAACAATCAAAGCACTGGAAATACATATATACGTGAAACACTACACAACCCATTTGCTTTCATTTGTTTTGTTACAATAGTGTGTAACTATTATGAATGACTATATAGACAAATCATATGGATAAACTAATAAAATGTAACGTATGTACCAATGGAATATATATACTGATTAAAAACATTGTGTCGATTATTTGCTTTAATTCGTTTGGTGACCATGGACTATTTACTAAGGTCTAGTATACTGATGCACCTGAATGGGATAAGACTAAAACATATACTTGCAAACAAAAGATTTTTTCAAATGTATGGTTACTGTGGTAATGTGATAACATGGATATTACACTCGTGGTGATTTCATACCATATAGTAAAGTAAAGTAAATTTTATGTTTCAAATAGCCAGTGCTCGCCTGTGAATAACGTCACTGTGCTTACACACTGTATTCATCCGCCAAATAATACAGTATACCAACCTTCAGTTTGCAATGGCCTGAATTCTTATACGACATCTTTTGTGATAAATAATGAAATTGCACGCTTATGTAATTGAATAATATATTAATAATAGGGCAATACGTAGCTACTGGATCACAGATTCGACCCCCCGTCTGACCCTAATAAAATTAACAGTCTTTCTGATGGGACGTTAAACCGAGATCTCGTGTCGATGCTTTACACCGTGTACGTAAAAGAACCACAAGAGATTCTGGAATAGGTCCCTGTCTGTATCATGCACTATCCTCCAAAATCTAAAATGACTAATTTCTTCAAGACGTCGCTCATATGGGCAACCGGTAGCGACGAGAAATAAACGTAAAGCACACACACCCAAGCTGTTATGCCGCGATCAATCAGAATCATTCCCGGTTGAAATACAAGCAAAGCTGTATTACACTGAATACAAGTTATGTGATGCATAATGAAATTGCACGCTTATGTAATTGAATAATATATAAATAATAAACAATACATAGCTACTGGCGAAAAACGGAAGAAACAACCCAGCTGTTATCAGACAACAACATTCCGTATGTCCGCTATGAATCATAGGTAAATTGGCATTATGTAATCGTTTCTTAGATTATTGTAATATAAATAAACGATTGCTTGCGGTTCTGCAGTCTCTGCCAACTGAGCTTATACACAGACTGCCTATACACATATTAATGTCATTGTTTAATTACTGTTGATGATTATCTTAACATACCAATGCACGTTTTCCAGATCAAGTAAACAAATCATAGGTCGTACTGATTGCCTGTTTGGTAATGCTTGACAATGATGAAATACAAATCATTGTCCGTTGACATGCCTATGATAAAGGAAGTCAGATTAGCGCAATGGTTAGCACGTTCACTTCTCACCATTGCGCCTCTTGTTGTCGATTCTATGTTTGCGAAATTATTGTCTAGTTACCTCCCCTGACGTTCCGGTCATATACTAATATGTAGCGATGATCATGTTAATACTGTGACACCACTCGAAACCTAACGGCCACAGGACCAGAGTTAAAGTTAAGATTGGAGTCTTTCTTAGAGGGGTTTTCATATTGGAGAAGATTTCTCCTAAATTGACAATTCAACTCTGCAATGCGTAGAAGGAAACTGGCATGTTTATAGTTTGGCAGAAAATAAAGAACTGATTAATTTTAAATGTGCAATACTTTAATCTGAAAACATAAAGCTGAAAGTTTGTTTGCCTAATAGACTATTCCGTTTCATATTTGATATAGACAAGTAGCTGTTCAGCTTACAGGGGTATATTACTGTTGAAAATGTACACCTATTAAAAATCTGTTCGGTATTCGGAATAGTGGGGTTTCTGTTTACAGAAGTCGTTTCACAATGAACCAAGAAAGGAAAACTTCAGGACAAAGAAATGTGTTAGATTTGGAGGTAATTCCAATTTAGAAGAGTTCCGGTTGGGGGGGGGGCACTCTAATTTATTTACAAGTGATTCATTCGGTGACATTTATGTCTATCATACACATTCATGCATGCTCAGTGGCGTAGCCTGGACTAGATTTGTGGGGAATACTGACAGAGCCGGACGCCGAAGGCGGCCGATATCTGGCGTAACCGGACAACCGAGTGCGGCGAAGCAGCGTGGGCTTTAGAAGGGGGTCCAGAGGGTTCACCCCCTGAACATTTTGGAAACTAAATTACCGGAGAAGCGATCTGGAGGTGTTTCACAACAAACATGGAAATTCAACGTATGTGGACACAATACAAGCTCACACATAGCAATATCCCAGTATCCATGAACGTAACAAATATTTACATCGCTATTGCATTTCCTTCGATGCACGTATGTGCCCTGATTGTATACATTTTTGTATGAGGGTTTCTAACTAATGATATGCAGCTGACATGCGCACTCGAAGTTACGGGCATGCGCATTCGCATCGTTAGGCAGCTTTCGTCACGAGAAAAGGTTTGTCTTACAGTTTACGCTGTTCCAAGGACGATCTACTTACTAGTTCCGGCACACGGTAATTTGCAAATCTGGACTCAAACACTTTACTTTAAATGAAAAGTGTGCTATAGTTTCTTTGTACAGACGGATCTGTAGCCCAGTGGGAAAACGCTGGACTGGTAATCCAGGGATCGCAGGTTCGATCCCCCGTCTGACCATAATAAAATTAACAGTCTTTCAGATGGGACGTTAAACCGAGGTCTCGTGTCGGTGCTTTATACTGTGCACGTAAAAGAACCAGAGGAGACTCTGTAATGGGTCTGTATCATTGCACTATCCTCCAAAATCTAAAATTACTAATCTCTTCAGGATGCGTCGCTCATATGGGCAACCGGTAGCGACGATAAATAAATGTAAAAAACACACATTGGGCGTGCCTAAAGTTAGCGTGGATGCCTTCGGCCTCCAAACACATTAATCACGCCCACTGTAGTTCATACCCCAATGGAAACTATTAACCCGCAATTCATTCCTTAATTGAGAACATATACTATATATTATATAGTTATACTAAGTCGATCTTTATATTCCGGATCAAATTTAAATGTTCGTGAAAAAATGCAGAATTATTTTACTATGACTACAGCCAAGATGCATAGTACCTGCATTGGGAGTACACATTGTGTGTCGTTAATTTCACAATTCGTATAAATGATTCACCTGAGAAAGATCAGAACTTTTTAACCGCGTTAAACATCACTTGAAAAGAGTAACGACTGTCTGATCAAATAGAGGAATTAGCGGATAATGCTCTCGACAGACGCCCTGGCCTGAATGGGGGGGGGGGGAGACCCAATGCCCCATAAATACGCTACTGTACAGTATGTTCTACATGTTGATAAAGAACGGTAACATGTTAATTAGTATGTTAATACGTCACCCTCATAGATCATATTGTGAATAATGTATTAAAGAATGTATATGATGGTGTGCATGTATGGTAGTGTATTGCATTACATTGTATTATGTTTTATTGTATTGTATTGTATTGCATTGTACTGTATTGTGTTGTGTTGTATTGTATTACATTGTATTGTATTACATTGTATTGTATTGCATTGTATTGTATTACCATTGTTTTGTATTACCATTGTATTGTATTACATTGTATTGCATTGTATTGTATTACATTACATTGTATTATATTATATTGTATTACATTGTATTTTATTACATTGTATTGTATTACGCTAACATTGCATTGTATTGTCTTACATTGTATTGCATTGTATTGCATTACATTACATTGCATTGTATTGCATTGTATTATGTTGTATTGTATTGTATTGCATTGCATTGTATTATGTTTTATTGTATTGCATTGCATTGTATTGTGTTGTGTTGTATTGTATTACATTGTATTGTATTACATTGTATTGTGTTGTATGCTGAGGCATAGGGGGAGGTACGTAAGCAGCCTCTGCAACGGGCATGGCGGTGGCTGTTTCTTCTATTTCCATCTCTACGTCCCAGTTCTTATTTTGCAAGAAAGTCAGCAATTCTTTTCTCTGCTCATCAGTTACATACATTGTTATTTTACTCAATGGCATCTTGTAGAAATCGGCAGAATATGTGTAATACTCGTATGTTCAAGAGATTATAATTATAATATTATACATGTACTCATAGCATTCACTGTGATTATTATGTAGCATCAATATCGGTAAACACACACTGACACAGAGAAATATTTAAAATATAACAGAAAACTTGCGAATAATACTGTAGATATATAATTAAATGAAGTATGAAGGTTACCATATAACGAACACATATAGTTTATTCATATAAATACATACATATTATATACATGCATACAAATTATCAGTCTCAGTGATTACGCTACGGCTGATGAGGCACCTACATAACATGTAATCTATGTCCCTGGGCTGATCTGGATTATGTAGTTTGAATACTCATAACTATCAATTTTCTTTACAATCAATAATATACGTTTACTTAAATTGTCAGGGCCTCATTTTGACTAATTCTCAGCTCACAGAGTGATCGTGCATATTAACCGTTAGAAAATACCTACATACGCCAAATTATACTGAATGTACTGCTACATTGTTGATACAAGCCACTAATCACATTGAACAGGTAGTAAAGTATAAATCTTTACAATTGGAAGGGGTCAAACTGCAGGCCTTTAAATAGGCGATGAGAAATCACAGAAAACAAAGTGCACACTTTATTTTGGAATTGAGTATACATACAATAAAAATGTCAATAAAATACATGTTAAGCAAAAGGTTCGAATCATAAGCTTTCTCGGCATCCAAAAGTGCCATTGTGGTTTTCCTCTCTGTTTGTTTTACAGTGGACTTGTGGAACATCCGAGGTGTATATGATGCGATATCGGCCTTGTAACCGACAGGTTGTGAGTTCGAACCATTTATCTCACACATCCGGAATGCGGTCTCGTGAA
Source organism: Archivesica marissinica (assembly GCA_014843695.1). Taxonomy (NCBI): domain Eukaryota; kingdom Metazoa; phylum Mollusca; class Bivalvia; order Venerida; family Vesicomyidae; genus Archivesica; species Archivesica marissinica. The sequence continues at coordinate 32,239,534 of CM026395.1, read as the reverse complement.
CGATTGATCTAATGTTATAATATCTTGTTTCGTAATAGAGTTAAGATCATTTGTCTACTTTTAGAGGATTGATGATCAGTGGTCACATGGTTAACACTCCATACTCGTATAACAGGGGTCGCAGGTTTGGTCCACAGCTACACAATACTAAAATGATTAATATCAGAGTTTTGGGGATGAAGCTCTATCCGAAGGTCTGGTGTAGATGCTTTACACGGTACATGTTAGAGAACAATACGACATTGTGGAATGGGGCACTATCATCCAAACTCTAAAGTCACTAACCTCGTCATGTATGCTGCTCGACGTCGTAGCAATAACAAAATAAATGCAAAACACATACTTTTGTTTCAATGTACGTTGTTTTATTTTGGCACTGCACCATTTCAGGTAGAATTTGAATAGAGTTGCTAGTTATGCATATATATCAACTTTTGCGTTGGGAAATATGGACTATATTTTTGTAAAAAAACAAACAATATTATAATTTGACATTTCATAATACATATAATTCCTTTAATCGGATAATTAGACTTTATGTTTACCATGGAGATGAATTTACATATTAAAGCTTTGTATTAAGCTTGTTTTCAAATCCTATTTGTCTTACAATCATTTATAATAGTTGTATATATACAACTATTATAAATGATTGTAATATATATATATATATATATATATATATATATATATAATAAAAAGAGAGAGAGAGAATATTAGGTTACTGTCTTATAAATTTTAATTTATTAGGCGAGTCGGAGAAAAAATACAAGGCGAGGCTCTGCCGAGCCTTGTATTTTTTCGGAGACGAGCCTAATAAATTAAAATTTATAAGACAGTAACCTAATATTCTATTTATCCTACATTCTGAGTGTGCACCCGACACAAAAACAAACAAACTAGCCATGACAGCTTACAAACTCGCTACGCACTTGGTAATATGTTGCGCATTGATATTTCTATTTATAGATAAATGATAAATGACATTTCTCTGACAACAGTAGTTTCCAGAGGGGTATCATCGAGTGCTGTTCATTCATCCCAAACAACCCGAAAGTTTGCCTGTATACGACTTTCTTCTTGGGACATTTTCCAAACTCAGCAGACAACACAATGTGACGACAGACGTGTTTATTTACAAACCGACAGACATATGTTTATTTACAAACCTGGGTCATAAAAGTAGTCCGTCACGAAAGCTTTATTAGGCACTGACTAATAAAGCAAAATTTATTAGGCAGGCCGTTTTTGTACGTTATTTCGCATGAAGGTAGGATCAATATATATATATATATATATGTAATAACAGAACAAATAAATAATGTTTAAACTAACTTTTGCTTTGCGATGTAAACTGGAGTGTTTAACAATTACATATATTATGTTAAGAGGATACTTGCTTGTTTCAGTGAAATATCGATTATCGCAGTGGTTAGCGCGCTCGCTTCTCACAAATGCGACCCGGGTTCGATCCTCGGACCGGGAAGTATGTGAGATGGTACGATGGTCGCCAGATCGGACAGGTGGGTTTTCTCCGAGTATTCCGGTTTTCTCCCACATGAATGACCACATTTACGCTTTCATCCGAGCCAACGAGAGTGATTAATATAAGTTGTTAAAACTTGCTTCGCAATCATTGTAAAATAAATAAAACTTTAAAAATAAATGAATTATCGAATTATATGTCACCGATTGATAATTGAAAGCATTATTATAGATAATAATAACTTTCTCTACAGTATAAACTTGATTTACTCTACAACGATTGCGAAACAAGCTGTAACAACTTATATTAATCAGTCTCGTTGGCGCGGATGAAACTGTATTTGTGATCATTATAATAATAAAATAATATTTTTTATCTTGTTCCGTACTTGCTGCTTTTCTGGCAGTGAGCAGTGTGGAATGTACGAGTAGTGTATTCCAGCAGTGGGTAGTGTAATCCAGCAGTGAGTGGCGTATTCTAGTAGTGTATGATGTGCAAATGCCAAATGTCTGGGAAAATAATAAAACATTTTTTTATTATTTTCCATACTTACATTTCTGGCAGTGAGCACTGGGGGAAATGTACGACTGTACGAGCAGTGTATTCCAACAGTGGGAAGTGTAATTCAGCAGTGAGTGGTGTATTGTAGTAGTGAATGAAGTGTAAATGCAAATTTTCGAAAACAAAATAATAAAAATAATTTGTTTTTGTTTTATCTTTTTCCGTACTTGCTTTTCTGGCAGTGAGCACTGGGGAATAGTGAGTAGCGTAGTGTAATCCAGCAGTGAGTGGTGAATTGTAGTAGTGAATGATGTACAAATGCCAAATTTCGGGGGGGGGGGAAATAATAAATTTTTTTTTTTCGAAAATTGTTTGCGGGTAACCGGAAACAGGCAAATATACTTTACTTCAGCGATGAGCGCTGTGATTTAGCGATGAGCGGCTCATTCCAGTTCTGTAGTGCTGTACTGCTGGCAGTGAGCAGTGAGTAGTGAGCAGTGGGGAATGTACGAGTAGTGTATTCCAGCAGTGGGTAGTGTAATCCAGCAGTGAGTGGCGTATTCTAGTAGTGTATGATGTGCAAATGCAAATTTTCGAGAAAAATGTTTTTTATTATTTATTTTTTCCCCCCGAAATTTGGCATATACACATCATTCACTACTAGAATACATAACTCACTGCTGGAATACACTACCCACTGCTGGAATACACGTATTTCCCCACTGCTCACTGCCGAAAAAAACAAGTAGGCCTACTGGAATATTTTATTATTATCCCCCCCCCCCGAAATTTGGCACATACACATTATTCACTACTAGAATACATAACTCACTGCTGGATTACACTACTCACTGCTAGCAGTACAGCAGTACACTGGCAGTAAAAAAATATAAAAAAACATTTTTTATTATTTTTATTTATTTATTTTCGAAATTTGGCATATACACAGCATTCGCTACTAGAATACATAACTCACTGCTGGATTACACTACTCACTGCTCACTGCTAGCAGTACAGCAGTACACTGCTCACTGCCAGCAGTACAGCAGTACACTGCTCACTGCTAACTTCACCCACATTTATCATATTGGTATTCTAATTTATAGTTCATGATTAAAACGTTTCAAATTTAAATTAATAGTTTAGAAAATATTACAACACTTTCATATCGCAATTGTATTAAGTACCTTAAGTACCTTGCTATAGGAGAAGACCTCTATAGGAGAATACCTCTATAAGCTATACTAGCTTTCGGTTCTAATCCCTTTTCATTCATGTTTCTATATTTTGCGTAAACTTTGGATATGCTGTATGGTTTGAAATAAACTATAGCTACACTACATTGGGAGAGTTGTTCTAGTTGTAAAGCATAGGCCTACATATTCTAGATGATAGAGGTTCGATTCCCAGTAAGGGCATTATTTTGTTCTAAATATATTTTTATATACTTCATAATTTTATTTTGTATTGATATCAAGTGCATAATTACATATGTGGAAGTCGTGATAGCGCAGTGGATGCGCGTTCGCTTCAGGTGCGAAAGGTCCGGAGTTCGAGCGCCGCTGGAGACGTTACGATTGTGCCCTTAGACAAGGCATTTAAATTCCACGTTGCCACTTCTCTCTCCTTCATGGCGATGGATTCCATCAGGAATGAGGTCTCGAGAGTGATTCATATAAGTTGAAAGAACTTATTTCGCAATCGAGCTAAAATAAATTTGTATAAACTAAACTAATTGCATAATTATAGGAATATATATTTTTTACGTTTCATAATTCTGTTTTATTTTTAAAATCGCACAGCAGAAATAGAAACAGCAGCAGTAATGTGCTTTACGTTTATTTATCGTCGCTACCGGTTGCCCATATGAGCGACGCCTTACTTACTTTTGGCAAAATGACATTTTCAGAAATTCAATACCTCCCAATTAATAACTGACAAGGCAACATATATCAACGCCTGTTCCCAGGCTAGTTCATATGCACTGAACATGTTATCTATATTCGAAATACATCTCTCTTCTCGCTCTCTCTCATTTATTCATTGCACTGTTTATTAATGTGTTCACAATGTGTCGACGATCCAGGACAATATTTAGAATACTAGTAATATGACATTGTCATGTAATCTTGATAGCCCGAACACTTCATAGTTCATGTATCCTAGAGTTATTATTGCACCTTCTATTAAATTCTATTATTTCCATTGGTCAAAGATGGTCACGTGGTGACCCTAGGGACTCTGTAGGATCAGTAAATATCTAATGTAGGGTCAATAGAAAAAATGGCTGATTTCTAAAGCTTTCAATTTAGAGACCCAAATAGTTTGCATATAAGCTGAGCTATTCTAAGTGTTTTAGCAAGTGGAATTGTTTGTCGTGATAGTAGAACAAGGGACTAGAACTGACAATTTTTAAGCGGAGGTTCATCATATTCCACATATCCATCTTCATTAAATACCATAATATCTGCCACTCAAGGAGCGACATCTCTGCACTTCCTGTTCTCTCCCTTGGTAGATAAAGTCCGATTTTTTCCCGATTTGTGTTAGTCCATTAATTTGGAATCATTTTATTTACTATTGTTCCCTAACCAGGTGTTACGATATGCCAAAAATGTGAAAATCATGATATACGTTTGTTCTTTAGTTAAAATACTCGGGTTCTGTGGCAAATATTTGAAGAAAAAATACCATGATATAGGAAATTACATTCTGTATAAATTTACTTTTTCACATAGTGTCGCTTTAATAATGTAGTAATAACAAGCTGAGAAAGGGGCTGACAATTGATAGCATGCTGTTCTAAGGAAAACACGACGAAAACAGAGGAAACAAATTATGGGGACATATAAATACGTGTATTCAGGGGCAGTAACTGATATTATATTTTACAGACGGATCTGTAGTCCAGTAGTAACACGCTGGACTGGTAATCCAGGGATCGCAGGTTCGATCCCCCGTCTGATCCTAATACAATTAACAGTCTTTCAGATGGGACGTTAAACCGATGTCTCGTGTCGGTGCTTTACACCGTGCACGTAAATGAACCAGAGGAGACTCTGGAATGGGTCTCTGTCTGTATCATTGCACTATCCTCCAGCATCTAAAATTAATCTCTGCAGGACGCGTCGCTCATATGGGCAACCGGTAGCGACGATAAATAAACGTAAAACACACAGAGTAACTGACCAATGCCGCAGACTCTGAATATGTTTTATCGTATCAGGGTTATTAGTTTAACACGGACATTATTATTTTGCCTGTATAATGAGTTATGTTGCAATACAACGTTCTAATGCCCTTACCACCAATAGTCCATATATTGTGTTTTTTCTGTCGACTCTGCTATCATCCAATATAAGACTAGCTGATTGGTACACGAGTTCATTGTGATACTCTCTATTGGAGCAGTTTGATCTTGTCATATACCCGGTAGTCATTTTATGACTGCATGAACAATGAAATACGAAATAGTTTTATTGGAGAATATTTCCCGGAATGGTTTGCACGTGCTTCTGGATGTAATTATATTAATTTAGAACGTAGATGTTTCACTCTGATATATATATCGAAAGTGTATAACTACATATATATTATACTTAATATTAGTGTTAGTACGTGCTTCTATATAACACTATAATAAGACAAAGGATCAAGTCGGATATGTTATATGAGAATTCAGTTTGGACAATTTGAAACTTAAAGAAACAGGTTAGTATATTAATTATTGACTATTTATATATGAAATATAATGATGATATCTCAGGCATAGATAACTATATATTCCAATGTATACTGTAGAATACTCCATCAATACCGAAGGTGCATAAATACACGCTTACCTATCATACCGAGGGTGCATAAATACACGCTTACCTATCATACCGAAGGTGCATACATACACGTTTACCTATCATACCGAAGGTGCATAAATACACGCTTACCTATCATACCGAAGGTGCATAAATACACGTTTACCTATCATACCGAAGGTGCATAAATACACGCTTACCTATCATACCGAAGGTGCATAAATACACGTTTACCTATCATACCGAAGGTGCATAAATACACGCTTACCTATCATACCGAAGGTGCATAAATACACGCTTACCTATCATACCGAGGTATAAATACACGCTTACCTATCATACCGAAGGTGCATAAATACACGCTTACCTATCATAACCGAAGGTGCATAATACACGCTTACCTATCATACCGAAGTGCATAAATACACGCTTACCTATCATAATACACGCTTACCTATCATACCGAGAGTGTATAAATACACGCTTACCTATCATACCGAGAGTGCATAAATACACGCTTACCTATCATACCGAAGGTGTATAAATACACGCTTACCTATCATACCGAAGGTGCATAAATACACGCTTACCTATCATACCGAAGGTGCATAAATACACGCTTACCTATCATACCGAGGGTGTATAAATACACGCTTACCTATCATACCGAAAGTGCATAAATACACGCTTACCTATCATACCGAAGGTGCATAAATACACGCTTACCTATCATACCGAAGGTGCATAAATACACGCTTACCTATCATACCGAAGGTGCATAAATACACGCTTACCTATCATACCGAAGGTGCATAAATACACGCTTACCTATCATACCGAAGGTGCATAAATACACGCTTACCGGCGATGTAGAAGAAGGACATTGTATGAAGGAGGAGATGTAGAAGAAGGACATTGTATGAAGGAGGAGATGTAGAAGAAGGACATTGTATGAAGGAGGAGATGTAGAAGAAGGACATTGTATGAAGGAGGAGATGTAGAAGAAGGACATTGTATGAAGGAGGAGATGTAGAAGAAGGACATTGTATGAAGGAGGAGATGTATGAAGAAGGACATTGTACAAAGGAGGGGATGTAGTTGAAGATTGTAATCTGAGTTTGAAGGCGTACGAACCGCTAGGGGTTCGAGCGTCGAGTGGAAGACGGTTCCAATCGTGGATTGTAGCCGGAAGAAAGGTATTGCTATATGACTGTGTTCTTGTTGGTAAGAATGGTATGCTCGTTGAGTTTCGAAGATGATATCGCTCTTGTTGTACATTGGGAATTAAGCCTGAATTATAGGACGGAGTAAGTTCGTTCGTCATCATATGAAATAATAATACAGTGTAAACTGTCTATAACGACACCTGACTACAACGATAAACTGTGTTAACTGACATTAGCTGTCTGTCCCGGCATTTTTACTATATAATTCAAATAAGCAAAACCCTTATTGTATTGACACCTGCCTTACCTGTACAACGACATTGTTTCGTGGTCCCATTTAGCACATTGCATGTATTTTCAACCTGTGTAATCTGACTAACCCAAATTACACACTTGGGACAATCCAAATATCTTACAGGTAAGCTGTTTCTCAGGTAAGTTGAGTTACGCCAATTATCACCTTACAATGTGTGGTCATCTATAAAATGGATTTTTACAGGTACTTGTGTTCAATGGTAATCCCATTAAATTTGAGATGTACACATAGCCTATGTTTGGCCAGTGCATAAAATATGAGGCAAATTGGAGAACCTTGTTATAACGACAACCTGTGTTATCTGACACAAATTCTTGGTCCGAGTCGATGTCGTTATAGAAAGGTGTCACTGTACTCTATGATTCCATCTTCTCGAAGTCACAAGCCTGTGATAATAGGACAAAAAAAAAACTTGCACTCGAGATGAATTCGTACCAAAATTTATGAAACGAGTTTTTGGAATGTTGTTATTGAGCAAACCTCACAAAACTATAATATGATATCATCACTCATGTAAGTCATATCAAGTATATGTTATTGTCATATCAAGGATATGTTATTGTCATATCAAGGATATGGTATTGTCATATCAAGGCTATGTTATTGTCATATCAGTGATCTGTTATTGTCATATCAAGGATATGTTATTGTCATATCAAGGATATGTTATTGTCATATCAAGGATATGTTATTGTCATATCAAGGATATGTTATTGTCATATCAGTGATCTGTTATTGTCATATCAAGGCTATGTTATTGTCATATCAAGGCCATGGTATTGTCATATCAAGGCTATGTTATTGTCATATCAAGGCCATGGTATTGTCATATCAAGGCTATGTTATTGTCATATCAAGGCTATGTTATTGTCATATCAAGGCTATGTTATTGTCATATCAAGGCTATGTTATTGTCATATCAAGTATATGTTATTGTCATATCAAGGCTATGTTATTGTCATATCAAGTATATGTTATTGTCATATCAAGGATATGTTATTGTCATATCAAGGATATGTTATTGTCATATCAGTGATCTGTTATTGTCATATCAAGGCTATGTTATTGTCATATCAAGGCCATGGTATTGTCATATCAAGGCTATGTTATTGTCATATCAAGGCCATGGTATTGTCATATCAAGGCTATGTTATTGTCATATCAAGGCTATGTTATTGTCATATCAAGGCTATGTTATTGTCATATCAAGGATATGTTATTGTCATATCAAGGCTATGTTATTGTCAGGGATAGACTAGTATTTACATATTTACAATATGATATAGCATAAGCAATGGCTTGTAGCATGTAAGCTTCATCACATTCCGAGTAACCAACTGTACACATAGTTTATCATAAGGCACATATTTTCTGCAATACCCAGAATCCTGCAGCTGTGACGTTGCTGCAAAGTCTGGTTTGGGATCTATCAGCCCCATTCGAGTAGTGCAAATCTGTGTGTAGAATATACCATCTCTGGAGTGAAGCATGCCTTGAAGCATTTGCACGCCGTTAGTATTCTTTAAACGTGCTTCTTCTGCATCTGTGTCCTCACTAAATACCGGATAACGGGTGAGCCCTTTGCCATAGATGCAACAAAGTATTCTTACTGCCTTGCTGCCTTAAAACAGAGTTTGAAGGACCCAAGTTCAGCTTTAGAATTATGACTTTCTAGAGAATGTTGTCGATTTCGGAGTACTGAATAGATATGTCCGGTTCACAGTGTGTGTCGAAATGAGGATATGTGTGTACTCCAGACTATCGCGGGCCGAGCTGTCATTAATACATGGCCCAAGTAAGGTCATTTCCGATCCGGTCATTTTAATCATTATTCCTGGAAGCATAGAGGCTTCGCTTCTGTGATATTTACCGTCGCAAACAAGACTGTCTTTCTTGAATAGTTCTCCCCAGTAACAGAGAATAATAGCATCTAATACCTTTGGCATCATATTCTTTATCTTGTTCATGTCGTGTTTATATACCTTGCCAGCTTTGTTAAGCTCGTTGATACACCTAGTTTCGATAGGCATGCAAATCTGCACGTTTGCGTTGAGGGACAGGAAGCAAGCATCAACCGACTGAACGACGCCCTTTGTATTGCTCTCTGTATCGAATTACTGAGATGCTTTACGTCTATTAGGTTGTCCACGGTGTTATCTTGACCGGCATGCATACCTTTGGTGGCTATTGGACCACCTTCACTAGTAAATGTGGCAATTGCGATATCAGGTTTGATCTCCTCAGTCACGGCACGGCTTGCGTCCACTTCGTTTCATTTCCAATTGATTCTGATGCATCAACCGTTGCAGTACAATGGCCATGATGGTCAGAACCATGCACGTCAAAGCCCGTATTCTTCAGGCGAGTAACCACATTACATAGTGTGTTGCCTACATAAACACTAATTACCTTTTGACTTTAGTACTGTGTGCACACACATTGTAGTGGTGACAATAGAATGGCGTGTCCTCACGAAACAAGCCACTGTCAACAGACGAATCTGTAATCCAGTGTTTAACACGTTGGACTGGTAATTCAGGGATCGCAAGTTCGATCGCCCGTCTGACCCTAATGAAATTAACACAGTGTTTCAGATGGGACTTTAAACCAAGGTCCCGTGTCGGCGCTTTATATCGTACACGTAAAAGAACCAGAGGAGACTCTGGAATGGGTCTCTGGTGTTTGTTTGTTTGTTTATTCGTTCGTTCGTTCGTTCGTTCGTTCGTTCGTTCGTTCGTTCGTTCGTTCGTTCGTTCGTTCGTTCGTTCGTTCGTTCGTTCGTTCGTTCGTTCGTTCGTTCGTTCGTTCGTTCGTTCGTTCGTTCGTTCGTTCGTTCGTTCGTTCGTTCGTTCGTTCGTTCGTTCGTTCGTTCGTTCGTTCGTTCGTTCGTTCGTTCGTTCGTTCGTTCGTTCGTTCGTTCGTTCGTTCGTTCGTTCGTTCGTTCAGGTTTTACGCCTGCATAAGCACCATTTTGGGCTATATCACTTGTGAACAGTTTACCTAACAACACTCCAGTCTCCAGGGGTTAACAAGTACTTGGTGCACCAACCTCCGTAAGAAACTGCCAACATTTTCATGTAAATGAGAAACGGCATGAGCGTGGCTCGAACCCGTAACCATCAGTGATGATAGGTTACAGTGCTATACAAGTCACCGACCTTAGCCGCCCGACCACGTAGGCGGACTACTCAACATTGGTGCAGGCTGGATTTGTGTGACCAAATAGTTCATTAACAACTTTAATGCCCGGTCTTATTTCTCGCATACAAGTTTTGTTCAGGTATGTAATGTTTGTTTGACCGATTCTGTATTCCAATACAGGCTGTATGATGTCTGCACCGGCTAAGATTCTACATATACCAGCATTTGAATTTGGAGTAATGATAAGGCCATAATGTACACCTGCATTGGCTTTGTCTGCTTCTCTCTCCCTCTATCTAGTGTCTACTTCTTCATACAGCATGTGATGCTTACTAACAAAGTCACATCTCTCACACTGCAGTAGCTCACGCTCACGCCAGCACACACCCCATAAAAATCACATGTATAGTTGTTATTTTGTTTTGTTTGAGCCCGCTCAGACCGTGTCACTTTATAAGGACACGTTGGCATGTTGTTAGATAAGCACCTTTTCTGGGCAGGCTCCATCGGTTAATCAGTACTTGGTGCACCAACCTTCGTAAGAAACTTCCAACTTTTTCATATAAAGAGACACGGTCTGAGCGGGACTCGAACCCGTGACCATCAGTGATGATATGTTACAGTGGTATGCAAGTCTGCGACCGTAACCACTTGACCACGGGTGCGGATACTTCCAACAACTAACATGTAGTATTTCAGTTTATTTATCCTCGCCATTTGCCGAGCCTAACGAGAACTAACATGACCTTAAACTGGCCTTAGATGGCATTAGGCAGTTTGTTGAACTAATGGCATGTAAGCATCATGGTTCAATTGTGAACTGTTTGCTATGTAGACAATCACAGCGTTCACGACTAAGAGCCCATTAGGGTCGTTGCATTACCTGCTGTCAGCGAGAACAATGTCTAACCATCTCTAATTGGTTCAGGTATTGACAACGTCTCTGTGAATTATCTTGCAATGTGATGAGTGAACATGTATCACTCGTTAGAACACAAACACCATTAAGACATTTGTAAAAGAAATTGTGTGTTTTCCCATCTTTTGTAAATAGTGTTTGTTTATTATAGTGTCACCCCTATTTAAAGGGCCAACCATTTCTGACTTATGACACGCCTCTTTTTTATTAACATCTGTATTTCCCGAATCATATGCTTGTATGCCTGGCTTGTAGGCAATCGGTAACCATTATTTAACTAGCTGGCGCTTCACCAACCGGCCATATCAGAACGGATCCCTGACGAGATTCGAACCTTCGACTTCCCGCTCCGTAGGCGGACGCCTTAACCACTAGGCCACGGAGACGGTGTGCGATGCAAATAATTTGTGATTTTGAAATAGTGTTTCTGTTGCAACATTTATTATGAAAGTACATATACTTACGCATTTGTGGAAGTCGTGATAGCGCAGTGGTAGGGTGTTTGTATTTAAATGCCTTGCCTAAGGACACAATCGTAACGGCTCCAGCGTGGCTCGAACTCCGGACATTTCGCACCTGAAGCGAACGCGCATCCACTGCGCTATTACGACTTCCACTTTCTACTTGTGGAAGTCGTGATAACGCAGTGGATGCGCGAAAGGTCCGGAGTTCGGGCCCCGCTGGAGCCGTTGCCCTTAGTGCCCTCATGCAAGGTATTTAAATACCATGTTGCCTGGACATCGTGGCGATGGATTGCATCAGGAATGAGGTCTCGAGAGTGATTAATATAAGTTGTAAGAACTTGTTTCGCAATCGAGCTAAAATAAATCAGTGAATTAATACCATAGTGCACGTGTGTGTAAGGTATTATGTTGTATGATTGATTATCATGCTTGCATGAATGAGAAACATTAGTTAGTTGCTGCCCCTGAATATTCCTATAAGTAGTTTCGTCCTCTTAAATGGTTTCCTCTGTTCTTATCGTTGTTTCCTTTGCACAACATGCTATCCATGTTCGAGTTAAATTGGTATAAACTAAACTTACGCATTAAACAATGCATGTTGTAACCACAATAGTGACGCGTTTTGGAAAATAGAATGAAAATTCCTCGTCGGCAAAATTGTTACAAATAGGCCGAGGCAGTATTTGTAACATGTTAAAAACGTGTGTTATAAATACTATTTGCATATGGTTCAAATTTGCCATGGTTGTTTGTTATTGATAATATTACATATACTAGAGGACATAGAAGACGCACACCTACATCATTACGTTGCACTTATATAGAGCATACCACATTATGTTGGCAAAACTTTATATTCTGTTTCTGTTACCATGATGATTTTTTTGGTATCCTGTATTTTTCGCTGTTTTTATTCCAGATAATTAAATGTTGTATATCTCAGAAACAAGCATTTTGTTCGCTGATCAATATAACAAAACGTATACAATTAGCCACGCTAGAATTGTTGTTATTAATGAAAATGCTCTTTTTGTACATGTTGGTTTAAACATATGTGTTCGACATTATATACCAGAGGACATAGAAAACGCACACCTACATTATATGATTATTATTACACGAAATACGAAGGATTCCATCAAAGATATATCACATCTTTATTACAAAACACAAACTGAACTAAAAATATTCCAAAATGTTTAAAACTATGTATTTATATTTCATGTAAAAACACACTTATCCGAAGTGTGCGTTTTCTATGTCCTCTATTATAGCTACATACCATCAATTAATTATTGAGAGTATTGAAATTGTGTAAAATTGAATAACAAATGAGCCCAAACATACACGATTATGCATCATTTGAAAATGGGGATTTTTTTATATGGGGAAGCATTTATTATACAAAAACATTCACATATGCATACAGACAGACCAGTTTAATGTTATAGAATAATTTCCAATTCTGGGAAATTGCATCACATTTACACACAGTCTGAATGTTGCTTGAGACAACTATTTATAGCCCTGTAGTGGTATATAGGGAGACTTATACTGTCTCGCTATAGAGCTAGCTTTTATAGCGACGCGGTAGAGTGTTCGCCTCCAGGTAATGGAGGATCAGGCAGTTGTGGGTTCGAACCCTGACTTGGGCTTGGTTACTTTAGCATCATCTCAAAAACTATTAATATTATTACGGTGAGATGTGATCCCTGTATTTACAATTCAACGTGGTAACCACTGGACCAATGATTCGTCTAAGATATGTCAAATCAAATCAATCATTCAATCAACCAATCAATCAATCACATTAACCAATCAATCATTCAATCAACCAATCAATCAATCACATTAACCAATCAATCAACCAATCAATCAATCTACCAATCAACAATACTGACATCATATCAATTAGATTTCCTAACATAACTGTTGCTAATTAACGACGTAAACCCACATTTAATTCAGTATTATATGGGCAACAGTCATATGTACATATGTAACGTCAAAGACTATATATATGCCAGAATAAATATGTTACCTTGCCACATTTAGATTACATAGTGGTTCGGAACTCGTGCATCTCCGTATGTCTCGCTGGCTACCCTTACTCTCCGTACCTAATCGATTCATCGTCTCTCGTAGTTTGATTTTTTCACACGTTTAATTTTCAACACGCATTTATTTTGGATAATTTGTATTATTTTTAAGCTATTCTGTATTTAATTCCTATTTTTTTCTTCTTTTAAAATGTCACCAAATATGCTCAGATATGACCGTTTGTGCACGACTAGACAGTTTGTGCTTGTCCGGCAATTGTGACTTAGTTTTAATACATTCGCCCTCGGAATAGATCGTAAGTCATCAACTGATCACATTATCCCCGCGCACATGGTCTGCGGGTATCGACAAACACCATGCGATAATTGAAGGAGAGTTACAGCTATCTAATCACGTGTTCTTGGATTTAGTGAAATAACGTGTTATCATTATTGATTTCGTTGTTCAAAGGTAATACAGCTTCTATATTGCAGATAATGCCGTTATTCCAATAACTATTTTGTTGAGAAATAGCATTCTAATATCAAATTAATTAGCAGGGGAAAGATTTCCAATTTTCTAATTTTACGACAGAGAAACGGTGTGATTATTAAAAATGTGGTTGTTTGTGGTTCGTTTCGGAAAGGACATTTTACCTGTCTAATAATAATAATAATAATAATAAAGACTTTATTTAACGAGAGAACTCATTTGAACAATTAAGCCAATCTACCAATCTCTAATGAGAAACATTAATCAGTTACTTCAATTGAATACTGCTAAAATAGAATGGTCCTCTTAATTGGTTTCCTCTGTTTACATAGTTGTTTCCCTTGCATCACATGTTATCCATGATTGGTATCCATTTGCATCCGTTTTATCATCTTATAATTATTAAATTATTAAATCTCGAATTATATCATACAGCATATCCAATGGATACTTTACTGTAAATATTGGATATCAATTAAATAACATGAACACATTTATCTTACCGCAAGATCTGGTTAGAAAATAACAGTAAAACCAACAGGTTCCAACTAAAATCACCAATATACATTTCGGGATAAATCGGACTGTATCTGTCAAGGGGGGCAATAGAAAAATCAGCAATGTCATAGGTTAAAAATTAGGGATTAGCTTAAATACGTTTACGGTAACTTCCTAATCTGCCTCCGTGGTCGAGTGGTTAAGGTCGCTGACTTGCATACCACTGTAACCTATCATCACTGATGGTCACGGGTTCGAGCCCCGCTCAGGCCGTGTCTCATTTATATGAAAAATTGGCAGTTTCTAACGGAGGTTGGTGCACCCAAGTACTGGTTAACCGCTGGAGCCTGCCCATGAAAGGTGTTGTTAGGTAAACTGCCCGCCGGCGATATAGCCCAAAATGGTGCTGATGCAGGCGTAAAACCCGAAATATAAATAAATACGGTAAGTTCCTCTGCGCATCTTTCTGCGCTTATGTAACTCTTCAACGGGAGACTACTTCCACTAAATTTGGATGTACTGTTTCGGACTTTCTTGCGTGTAAATATTGGATTACCTCAGCTTACAGCACATTCTAAGCAACGTATTGGACTACGATACAAATTAACGTTACCTTACAAAGCCGCACTTAATATATAAACGTCCGGACACTCTGCAGCGTTTGAAAACAAGCGACTTATCCATTTTTAGCGTATTATTCCCTATCAATGGAGCTCGTACAACTACATCAAGCACTATATGTATGCTAGATGACAATGTTTCACGTTCAGTGGTATTATGAAACATAAAACCTAAGTGGTATGTGAATTACGTACGTTATCTATACAGCTAATATCATATGGCGATTAGCTAGTTTTTACTTGTAGAGGAATACCCAGGGTGCCTCACCGAGCAGTATGCATGTATATACAATTATATATTACATTGTATATGTTATTTGATTTGTTGACAGGCTATATGAGTATATAGTGACGACCAGGAGTGAAAATCTATATACTCATAATACCATGTCAAGAAACCAAATCACGTTTTTGTATTATCAGGTTTGGCCCCGTGGACCGCTTTAATTGAGAAATTTCACGATGGATGATTTTTACGTTGACACCGGCACGTACAGATTTGGGATCCCATAAATGTTCAATAGATTTTCATAACGTATTTCGCTGTTAGTGTTAAACAAGTAAGAACTTCAACACATTAAAACATCAAATAGCATAATGAAGCAATGACGAGTAAAACTTGCATAGGAAATAAGATATAAGCTGCAAGAACTAATACCTATATTCATGTATGATTATAATGTATCAATCTATTAGGCTATTGGTCTTATATATATAACCACCTGATATATAAAGCATTGAAGTGTGGAACATAAAGTGCTGTTTTAATGTCATAATGGAAGGAATTCCACAAGTGTGACCCTGAATATAAGAAAGATTTCTAAAAAGTTCAGTAGTTGGCTTAGCAGGGTAAAGTTGGAGATTGGCGGATGATCGCAAGTTTTGAGTTCGAACATCGGAAGTAAATCTGAATGACTCTTGCAGATAGACAGGTGCTAGACCATTGAGTGTGTTAAACATTATGACTGCTTTACGAAAACTAGCACTTTCTGGGAAAGTCATCCAATTGAGAGTTGAGAAAGGTTCGGAAGGAGTGTAAACAACTTTGTCAAGAATTAAGTATTGCAGCTCGTTTTTGGAATCTAACAATTTTATCTTCAAAATGTACATAAGCATTCTTTGAATCTTCCGTTCTAACACACACACCTCTGTTCAATCAAATGCATAGAGAACATACAACATAGATAGTTTAAGCTTTATTTTATTTTACAACGATTGCGAAGCAAGTTCGAACAACTTATATTAATCACTCTCGTTGGCGCGATGAAAGCGTATATGTGGACATTAGTGTGGGAGGAAACCGGAGTACCCGGAGAAAACCCACCTGTCCGATCTGGCGACCACGGTACCATCTCACATACTTCCCGGTCTGAGAATCGAACCTGTGTTGCATTGGTGAGAAGCGAGCACGTTAACCACTGCGCTACAGACATACACAAAATAGACGGGTTATCATTTGGAGTATGAGTTCATATGTGTTGCATCTGTTACTGTGTCATCCGACTATGATACTTGTTATATTGTCTTGCTACTATTTCTACAAAGAACACCAAGAAATAATATGTTAAAAATCATCATTTATTTAAAATACTGTCAGTGCCAGCAACGTCAGTCCCATCCGAACGCATCTTCTCTGCAACTGGTCTACTTATCAACAAGCTAAGGAACAGATTATCCACTTCTCTTCTTGACACCATTATTGTTTTTGAACAAGAACAACGCTCAAAAAGGTTGTGACATTGAGTTTTAATGTGCACGCATGGTGAGATCGTACGGTACTACCCGTTGACATTTATGGACATATATATTGTATGTGTGAAATTTAGTACACATTGAAATGTTTCCAAGTAATTGAATTTGAATAAAGTTTAGCATGTTCTTATATAGAATTATTCATTTATTATATATAGTAGCATAGGTATTAATTTGGTGTACTAACTTAAGTCTCATCGGGAATAGTAGCGTGTACAGTGGACGATAACAATAACTGATTGAGTCGTCGCCAACTTTACAGGAAGAAGATATGACGTAGGGCATAACACAGAAAGTAGATTAATTGTGAAAACTTATGTGTTTGAGATATATTGAGTTTTTCACAGACTTATACCGAATATTTGACTATTCGAATATCTTCCCGACCGAATATTCGATTCCCTTAATCGATATTCGTTGCCATCCCTATTTATTTTACTTTTTAAATGACGCAAATTAGCCAAAACAATTTTATATCTACTAAAACTGACTAGTGACATCATGAGGTATAGCGAACTGTGAGAAGGAATTCACATAAGCATTATGTTTACATGTTTTTTCACCTTTTGCTTATTTGTCAATCCAATTCCATTTTATTTGGTATGTAAATGTTTGTGTCCACAATATATACTCACACGAAAAAGACAGCGTGCACTTGGTTAAAGGGAAACTTATATACTTATATTCATACGTAAAACAGTGTTCAAATTTTCGAATTTCAATTAAAGGTACTGCATCATGTAGCCAATACATTTGTGCACGTTTTGATACTAAATTTGCCTATTTATTGCTTCTATATATAAGTATAAACTTTTACACACTTTCTTTTTCGTGGGCGTATATAAACTGAATAAATAAATAAATATGTTTAAAGATAATTATATTCCTGTTCGCAAAATCGAAATTGCACTGTATGCGATTGTTCCGGTTTTTATGCCGATGCCGAATATTCGAATAGTAAGATCGCTATTCGTTGCCATCTCTAGAAATAACCCATACAAACATGCCTGTCGGAATTGAAATTATTCCTTCAATATCGATACAGATTTAAATTTGGTCACTACGATAGTGTCTCAACTATCAAGGTCAAGGCAAACCATAGCTAAACTACAAATCATAACTTGACTCTTGAACAGTCTTTCCGGTGTGACTTTAAACCTAGATCTCGTGTCGGTGCTTTACGCCATGCCATGCACGTAAGCGAACCAGAGGAGACTCTGGAATGGGTCTCTCTCTCTCTGTACCATTGCAATACCATCCAAAAATCTAAAATTACTAATCTCTTCAGGAGGCGTCGCTCACATGGGCAACCTGAAGAGAGGATAAATAAACGTAAAAACACACACTCTTGAACAAGTTACGGGACGTGAAAGTCCAGACATTATACGCGTCTCTAATTGATGTTGATGGTGTATGCCAAGTTTCACGAGAACTGTGTGACGGTCCAAACATTATATGCCTCCCGAGAATTGTTCGCCATTAAAAAAGTCAAATATATGAGTCAGGTTCAATAACTCTGTCATGCATTTTGCTAAAATTATCCACCTTTTCTGCAATTAAAATATGACAGGTTGAACATGGAATACACACATAAGAGATTATATTTCTCAACTTGAACCCAATCAACACATCATATTGATACATAACATACGACGAGATAACGGTCAGCTACTTTCCCTAAACTTTTGACGCCCTTTGATTTGACTAAAATAAGTTCAAAAAACAATTAAGCACTTTTAAATTTCTGAATTGACGCAATAAGTCCAATATTATTTTAATTATAGGTTGTCGATGCAATAAATTCGCTAACGTCTCACCACCATATATTTTACTCGCCCCACATAACTCCGTGTTCATGTTGAGTGTATCTATCCTCGCCGCCGGTGAACCGTATGGGCGAACGTTCCAATATGGCTAGCTCGTTTCAAGAGGTAGATTTAATGATTGTTTGTTTATTTGGGAGGGGTTAACTCGCACCAATAGCAACCACTTTCCAGCTATTATTGGTGAAGGCGTAAATGGGCACCCGGGTATAACCGCACACCTTCCACAAGCCAGCTGGATAGTTTTCTCGCATGAAATCATTCCGAGAGCCCCCAGATGCATAGTGTATTGCAGAGTGACGATCTTGTAGTAGATCGCCATCGTGTAATAAAAACGATGTTCAAACTGAGCCAAAGTTGTAACAGAAATACATCACAATTTGCAGCAAAGTTAATGGCGAATTTGTCTATAAAACCATGAACGGGTGTAATTTATTATCGAGAGTGATTAATATAAGTAATCAGAACTTGTTTCGCAATCAAGCTAAAATAAAAACAAAATTTGTATAAACTAATTTACATCTCTATCATCCCAGACATCGACGTGAATAATTCACAAAGTCATTTGTCTACTCTAGCACTACTGTCTGGAAGGAGCCTTATAAATAATTGGTTATATGAACAGGTTTGGCTCTCGTATATAAGAGCACACGTTCTGAGCGGGGCACGAACCCGTGACCATCAGAAATAATACATTGCAGTGGTATATAAGTCAGCGACTTTAACCACTCGACCAAGAATACACAATTGTTTGGTTCGTTTTATAAAGGCCAATCTACCCCGAATGCACAGACGGATCTGTAGTACAGTGGTAACACGCTGGACTGGTAATCCAGGGATCGCAGGTTCGATCCCCCGTCTGACCCCTATAAAATTAACAGTCTTTCAGATGGGACATTAAACCGAGGTCTCGTGTCGGTGCTTTACATCGTGCACGTAAAAGAACAAGAGGAGACTCTGGAATGGGTCTATCTCTGTATCATTGCACTATGCTCCAAAAATCTAAAATGACTAATCTCTTCAGGAGGCGTCGCTCATATGGGCAACCGGTAGCGACGATAAATAAACGTAAAACACACACGAATGCACCGTCAATAGTGCTTGGACGCAATGATTGAGCTTATTAACCCTCGCCGCCGGCAAACTATGTGGACGAGCGTAATCAATGGCATTAGCACGTGCAGTCTTAGTGTGACGTGTCAAACCTAGCCTGGGAACAGGCGTTGATATATGTTGCCTGGTCAGTCATATAAATGTCTTAACTACACAACATACAAAACTCAAACTCTGTTTGCAATGGGCAAGACTTGCTATCGTTTATTCATGACGAGGTTAATTACAAGTACAAAACAAATGTTTTCAAATATCTTTGACTGTACTACGTACATATAGTCGAATACATGAAACATAGCCTCGGCGCAGACCGAGGTACACGGGACCAGGGTAAAAACAACCAGAGGTAAAAATCTAAATCATTAATGATTATGTAAAAAAAACTCTGGAAAACTGTATCCAATGTACCTCTGGGAAATCTCATATATTTTACTAACATCATATCTTTGATTGTAGATTCAAATAATATTTACCAAACGATAACATATTCGTACTCTGTTTTACGATATACTACATGGTACGCATAACGATAGCAAATCTGAATTCAATTTTAACATTTAAATCAATATGGAAGCCCGTTCATAGATCTCATTCCCGAAACAATTCGAATTTGAATAGCGAAATTGCTTGCGATACGATCGAAGCCAAGCATAGAACTGACGATCAATCGAACAGTATCACATGACCAAGCACGCACTCACAGTCATGTGATCATCTTTATATGCACCAATAATTCGCACACACAATTTTGTGCCAAGTATTAAGACATACGTTCTGAGCTATATTAACGTAACGCACAGAACATGAAAATATATTTTTTAACACCGAGACCATTAATTAAGCCGTTTTAAGTTTCTGTTAATATCATTTTGCCAGAAGTAATAAAAATGAAGAGTGAAACCCAAACTAGGAGCAGGCGTGTATTTGGGGCTCGAACCCGTGACCATCAGTGATGATAGGTTACAGTGATATACAATCATCAAGGAGGGCCAATGGCACATCCGTTATGTTACGTTATTTACGTTACGTTACGTTATGTTACGTTAGGTTACGTCTCGTTACACAAGATCAACTAGCCTGGGTTCCAATCAGTCGATAATTCACTTTTAAACTTCTGGTAAAATGATCAGAAACAATACGGCCCAATTAATAGTCTCGGTGTTAAAATATATTTATTTGACTGACCAGGCAAAATATATCGACGCCTGTTCCCAGGCTAAAGATCAACATATACATACGTCTTAAAGACATATCCAGGAATAAGTTATAGTTGGTGGAGATAATGTTCCATACTTCGGCAAACACGTACTATAAGCTATAATAAACAGACATCAACTACATAATTATAGGTTGCCCTGGTTACTTTTGCACTATGTCTATTTTTAGAACGCCACTAGTTGGCATTTGACGAAAAATGGACGAAGAATATACGGTAAAATATTCATAAAACCCCACATAAAATGCAGACATTGTTTGGTCAAAATTATGTATGTTACTTTAATTTCAACTGCAACGGCACGATGGTCGTCAACATGTACAATGGAGAGAGGTGGGGGTGGAGAGAAATCCAACGTGGAGAGAAGGTTCGATCCCCCGTCTGACCCTAATAAAATTAACAGTCTTTCAGATGGGACTTTAAACCGAGGTATCGTGTCGGTGCTTTACACCGTGCACGTAAAAGAACCAGAGGAGACTCTGGAATATTTATTTGTGTGTGTGTTTTACGTTTATTTATCGTCGCTACAGGTTGCCCATATGAGCGACGCCTCCTGAAGAGATTAGTCATTTTAGATTTTGGAGGATAGTGCATGATATAGACAGAGACCCATTCCAGAATCTCCTCTGGTTATTTTACGTGCACGGTGTAAAGCACCGACACGAGACCTCAGTTTAACGTCCCATCTGAAAGACTGTTAATTTTATTAGGGTCAGACGGGGGCTCGAACCTGCGATCCCTGGATTAATATTTATTTATTGTAAATTATGTTATATATACGAGAGGACATAGAAGAAAACGCACACATCGGATATTAAGTGTGTTTTTACATGAAAAACAATAACTATATAAATACATAGTTTTAAACATTTTTGGAATATTTTTAGTTGTTCAGTTTGTGTTTTGTAATAGAGATGTGATAATATTATATCTTTGATGGAATCCTTCGTATTTCGTTTTCATGTAATAATAAATCATAATAATGTAGGTGTGCGTTTTCTATGTCCTCTAGTGTACAATGTCGAATAAATATGTTTAAACCAACATGTACAAAAAAAGCATTTCAGTTCAGTTCAGTATTGTTATATTGATCAGCGAACAAAATGCTTGTTTCTGAGATATACAACATTTAATTATATCCCTTTATTTAGAATAAAAACAGAGACAAATACAGGATGCCAACAAATCATAAAAGCAACATAGACATAATATAAGGTGTTGCCAACATAAGGTGGTATGCTCTATATAAGTGCAAAGTAATACTAGTGCAAAGTAATAATCGTCGAAGACCATTGATAATTAAATATTTATATATAGTGGAAGTCGTGATAGCGCAGTGGATGCGCGTTCGCTTCAGGTGCGAATGGTCCGGAGTTCGAGCCCCACTGGAGCCGTTACGAGTGTGCCCTTAGGCAAGGCATTTAAATTCCACGTTGCCTCTTCTCTCTCCCTCGTGGCGATGGATTCCATCAGGAATGAGGTCTGGGGCGTGATTTATATAAGTTGAAATAAATTGTTTCGCAATCGAGCTAAAATAAATGTGTATAACAATTAAATATTTAATTTCCTCAAATGTTAATTGCATCGGCATGAGTCGTCACTATGCAAAATGTTGGTTTCAATAAATTTATTCCGTCAACATAGTTTTTTTTATTGATAATTGAAAACACTTTCAAGAATACGATTCAGATTTGTTACTCTTAGCTTCCCATCTGATATGTTGTTCTCCTTGAATACACAAACATTTAATGACCAGTTTATCCGAAATCCGTTCAAGTTGTAATTAACCCAAAAGACTCGAAACAGAAATAAACAGTAAAGCTGCGACTTAAGATACACACAAGGCATCTTCCGGATACGTCTTTAAACTATATTTATTATCCAGGATATTCTGCCGGAGACCAACGTCGATATAATTCACGAGAACGTTAGCAGGACAAGTGTAATTTCCTAGAATCAGTAGACACGTCTAGATGTACAGAAAAACAAAAGCGCAATGATTTAATAATGGATTATTTGTTGTATTTACTCGATCGGATGTATCTAATATTGCGGAGAACCGACGATGTACTATATTTATCATTCTGACTGGCGAACATCCATTGCCTGGACATAATCACTTCCGAGAAATGAGAATTGCGCGCCGAAAGAGCTCACTAATGCGCTGTATTTAAGGAAGACAGACAATAAGGTTATGAACAATAGTAGGCAAGAAAAATCAAGGGGAATTGGTACGTGTCCTGTGCATCGCGGTACAATATACATATATGCATCACGGTACAATACAACTATATGCATCGTGGTACAATACAAATATATGCATCGTGATACAATACAAATATATGCATCGTGATACAATACAAATATATGCATCGCGGTACAATACAAATATATGCATCGTGGTACAATACAAATATATGCATCGTGGTACAATACAAATATATGCATCGTAATACAATACAAATATATTCATCGTGATACAATACAAATATATACATCGCGGTACAATACAAATATATGCATCGTGATACAATACAAATATATACATCGCGGTACAATACAAATATATGCATCGTAATACAATACAAATATATTCATCGTGGTACAATACAAATATATTCATCGTGATACAATACAAATATATACATCGCGGTACAATACAAATATATGCATCGTAATACAATACAAATATATTCATCGTGGTACAATACAAATATATACATCGCGGTACAATACAAATATATGCATCGTGGTACAATACAAATATATACATCGTGATACAATACAAATATATGCATCGTGGTACAATACAAATATATACATCGTGATACAATACAAATATATGCATCGTAATACAATACAAATATATTCATCGTGGTACAATACAAATATATACACCGCGATACAATACAAATATATGCATCGTGGTACAATACAAATATATGCATCGTGGTACAATACAAATATATGCACCGCGGTACAATACAAATATATGCATCGTGGTACAATACAAATATATGCACCGCGGTACAATACAAATATATGCATCGTGGTACAATACAAATGTATGCACCGCGGTACAATACAACTATATGCACCGTGATACAATACAAATATATACACCGCGGTACAATACAAATATATGCATCGTGGTACAATACAAATATATGCACTGCGATACAATACAAATATATGCATCGTGGTACAATACAAATATATGCATCGTGGTACAATACAAATATATGCATCGTGATACAATACAAATATATACATCGTGGTACAATACAAATATATGCATCGCGGTACAATACAAATATATGCATCGTGGTACAATACAACTATATGCACCGTGATACAATACAAATATATACACCGCGGTACAATACAAATATATGCATCGCGGTACAATACAAATATATGCATCGCGGTACAATACACATATATGCATCGCGGTACAATACAAATATATGCACCGCGGTACAATACAAATATATGCATCGTGGTACAATACAAGTATATGCATCGCTGTACAATACAAATATATGCATCGTGGTACAATACAAATATATGCACGCGGTACAATACAAATATATGCATCGTGGTACAATACAAAATATATGCATCGCTGTACAAAGAGGCTTAACGTAACGTAGCGTAACGTAAGGTAGCGTAACGTAGCGTAACATAACATGGCGTAACGTAACATAAGGTAGCGTAACATAACGTAACGTAAGGTAGCGTAGCGTAGCGTAACGTAACGTAACGTAACGTAACGTAACGTAGCGTAGCGTAACATAACGTAACGTATGTCTTTAAGAGGTATAGATGGCGATCATCTGGTATAGCGACTTGTGGAAGTCGTGTAGCGCAGCGGTAGCACGTTCACGAAATGCCCGGAGTTCGAGCACCGCTGGAGCCGCTACGAATGTGCTCTTAGGCATGGCATTTAAATTCCACATTGCCCCTTCTCTCTCCATAGTGGCGACGGATTCCAACCGAATGAAGTCTCGAGAGTGATTAATATAAGTTGTAAGAA
The DNA here is from genome assembly GCA_014843695.1 of Archivesica marissinica. Classification (NCBI taxonomy): domain Eukaryota; kingdom Metazoa; phylum Mollusca; class Bivalvia; order Venerida; family Vesicomyidae; genus Archivesica; species Archivesica marissinica. The sequence goes on along the minus strand of CM026395.1, from coordinate 32,214,139 downwards.
CTTGTTTCACAATCGAGCTAAAATAAATGTGTATAAACTAAACATACATGAATTATTATTTGAGCTGCAAGGAGTAACCCGTTTTAGTTTTCATAATATAATTAACAAACACATATATAAGCGGCCGAGTGGTTACGGTTGTTGAATTCAAATAACTTGCCTCTCGCCGCTGCAGGTTCGAATCTCACTGGAGGATCTCGAATTAATTCATGTGAGGAAGCTGTCTAGCTGACTAGCGGTAGGTCGGTGGTTCTACCCGTGTACCCATCCGTGCATGCAATTCTGCTCGGTGGGACACCAGGGGTCTTCATCCGCCAATAATAGCTGGAGAGTCGCCTACGCTGTTGGTGCGACTTTAAACCCAAGAAGCAAACACAAAACATACTACATACAAATTAATTTATGATTGTCAAAGAAAGGTGGAAAAGGTCAGCTAGCAGGAGAAGAGATGAACTTTCCTATCGCGAATACAAACATGAGCTACAAATAATATTTCTGTTAATATACGAGTAATTTCGTATTAAAACATATCAATATATCCTAACAGTGCTATAAAATATGTATGAAATATTCCACTATTATATTTATGAATGCCCCCTAGTAACAGAAACAGGGAATATTTGATATCGATTTCTCTGCTAAAATACAACTATATTGTGTTATCTCTGGAGCTACGATATTACATATTATTAGTGCCAGATTGTCTGCAAATATATCTGTAATTGATGTATGAACTTAGTTTATATATATTGCCTAACAGCCTAACAGCCTAACACCTTCAGTAAAATGCCTGATCAATTGATTATGTTATAATGAACAGGGGGCTGTAACCTCAAATTAACAGTTTGAATATTGACGATTCTCGTGGTATCATGCAATAATAATGAACAGTAAATACACCCCATAAAGGCCACCCTCGGACAATACACCCCATAAAGGCCACCCTCGGAAAATACACCCCATAAAGGCCACCCTCGGAAAATACATCCCATAAAGGCCACCCTCGGAAAATACACCCCATAAAGGCCGCCCTCGGAAATACTTAAAGCTACGCAAACGGGTGTGTAGTCCAGTGGTAGCACGCTGGACTGGTATTCCAGGGATCGCAGGTTCGATCCCCCCGTCTGACACTAATAAAATTAACAGTCTTTCAGATGGGACGTTAAACCGAGGTCTCGTGTCGGTGCTTTACACCGTGCACGTAAACGAACCATAGGAGACTCTGGAATGCGTATCTGTCTGTATCATTGCACTATCCTCCAACTAGCTAAAATTACTAATCTATTCAGGAGGCGTCGTTCATATGGGCAATCGGTAGAGACGATAAATAAACGTAAAGCACACACACTTAAAGCTACACATACGGATCTGTAGTCCAGTAGTAGCACGCTGGACTGGTATTCCAGGGATCGCAGGTTCGATTCCCCGTCTGACACTAATAAAATTAACAGTCTTTCAGATGGGACTTTAAACCGAGGTCTCATGTCGGTGCTTTACACCGTGCACGTAAAAGAACCAGAGGAGACATTGGAATGGGTCTCTCTCTGTATCATTGCACTATCCTCCAAACATCTAAAATTACTAATCTCTTGAAGAGGCGTCGCTCATGTGGGCAATCGGTAGCGACGATAAATAAACGTAAAACACACACACTTAAAGCTACACAAACGGATCTGTAGTCCAGTGGTAGCACGTTGGACTGGTATTCCAGGGATCGCAGGTTCGATCCCCCGTCTGACACTAATACAATTAACAGTCTTTTAGATGGGACTTTAAACCGAGTTCTCGTGTCGGTGCTTTACATCGTGCACGTAAAAGAACCAGAGGAGTCTCTGGAATGGGTCTCTGCCTGTATCATTGCACTATCCTCCAAAATCTAAAATAACTAATCTCTTGAGTAGGCGTCGCTCATATGGGCAACCGGTAGCGACGATAAATAAATAAATGTAAAACACGCACACACGTAAAGCTATGCACTTTAACAAGGAAAAACGAAACAAAAGAAGAAGAAACAGAATACGATATCTATATATCTACGAGTTAATCGTCAACGTGGCCTAGTGGTAACAGCATCCGCCAACGGAGCGACAGGTCGTAGGTTCGAACCTCGTCAGTGGTTCATCATCAGTCTGATATGACTGGTTGGTGAACCGCTAATTAACCGCTGGTTACTGATTGGCGCCTGGCCAGCACAGATATGATTCGGGAAGTTCTGCTGTTAATAAGAGGTCTCTCATAAGTCAGAAATGGCTGACCCTTTCAAGAGGGGTGACACTATAATAAACAAACAATTTACGTTACTTTGTTTTCAACATGAGATGAGCCTGCAATATCTCTATACCCGCGATATTTATTAGCCTATATAATATTCTATCAATTTCTATTTTGCTCGCTAATCACGGAACCCAGCAAGTTATGATCATGTTAATTATGTACCTTCAGGAATACCATACTCAAAACACGACGTCAGATACTTCCGTAATTCCCGTATTAGTGATCGATACAATGTCGTGCTGTTTCGCTTACCAGTTACCGTTTTTATCTCACACATTGCACAATCATGTACCACATTATTTTTGGATTAATCTGAATAATTAAAATATAATTTCAAAACCACACCAATATACACGAGACCGGAAAACGATATACTTCCCATTGAAGAAAGTGCATCCGTTTATTTACCCGTCGTAGACGACGAAAATATCCAAATTGGATCAAATAAGATGATGATGATTTAGCTTATTTGCCATCGCCGCCGGCGAACCATATGGGCGAGCGGGGATCAAATAAACTCAAGTTCATGTGTTATGATTGGTTGATTCTGATATTTGCTCTTGGCTAAACCAATCAGAGAGATTGACACCGAGTTTGAAATTGGCGAAAAGTTGAATATAACTGCCAGGCCTAGATCGGTTTCAGGAAGCTATTATAAGCTCAGACATAATATTGTATACAGCAAGTCAGTTGTATCGATCGCTATGACTGGTTCCTGGTTCTTAGAGTAGACAACCATAGGTGTGTGTTTTACGTTTATTTATCGTCGCTACCGGTTGCCCATATGAGCGACGCCTCCTGAAGAGATTAGTCATTTTAAATGTTGGAGGATAGTGCAATGATACAGACAGAGACCCATTCCAGAGTCTCCTCTGGTTCTTTTACGTGCAGAGTGTAAAGCACCGACACGAGACCTCGGTTTAACGTCCCATCTGAAAGACTGTTAATTTTATTAGGGTCAGACGGGGGATCGAACCTGCGATCCCTGGATTACCGGTCCAGCGTGTTACCACTGGACTACAGATCCGTCTGTGGCCAATAGGATACACCGTTACTTCTGATATATGTCTATGAAAGTGAGCCCTGTGGCACCTTATTCATATTATATAATTAATGCACACGTAACATAATACTGCTCGCACGCTCGCTACTCACCAATGTAACCCGGGTTCGATCCTCAGACCGTGAAATATGTGAGATGGTGCGATGAACGCCAGCTTGGACAGGTGGGTTTTTCTCCGCGTACTCTGGTTTCGAATGACCACAAATACTCGTTTCATCAATTCCTTCGCCAAAGAGAGTGATTAATATAAGTTCGTGAAGCTGTTTCACAATCCTTGTAAACTACACGTATATGCAGAGCTAAGCAATGTAAGCCCTAACGGTCAAGTTATCACTAGAGTGGTGGAACCTATGCTCGGCGTATTCCTATGCTCGGCGTATTCCTATGCTCGGCGTATTTGTCCATTTGCATCCGTATTTAAAATATTTATATATTTCTAGGTTAGTTTCGTTGACAGAGCTGAAGCCGTGTTCAATAGCATTCCGTTGCGTGTATCGGTAGCCTGATGCAACTGTCACGTGACTGGTCCAGCAGACTAACATAAACAAACTAATCATTAGGAGAATATTTCCACCGAAACTGATACGTTGTATGAGAAATTCAGGTAGCTATCCGAATTTAAAAATTCTACACCTAACCCGAAAATTGTCTATACCATTTCTGATTAAGACCAATACGTGTTTTTATTCAATGATGTACTATATCGAAATAAGATATTCAACAAGTTATGGTCGATACATAAAAAATAACAAGTACGCCGTGCATAGGTGCCCTGAAGTCTTGACTTCCCCATATAACCGGTGGAGCCACCCGACACCATTGCGATAGCTGTATTGAGCAGCAATGTCACGTGATGAAGTTAAACATGTCAATAAGAGTTGTTTTCACGACTTAAGAAAATAATAATATACGACAAGAGCAATTAACATTTTATACTGGTCATTATATGTGAGATTTACGCCGAGCATAGGTTCCACCACTCTAATATACGAGTGTGTTTTACGTTTAGTTATCGTCGCTACCGGTTACCCATATGAGCGACGCCTCCTGAAGAGATTAGTCGTTTTAGATGTTGGAGGATAGTGCATGATACAGACAGAGAGCCATTCCAGAGTCTCCTCTGGTTCTTTTACGTGCACGGTGTAAAGCACCGACACGAGACCTCGGTTTAACGTCCCATCTGAAAGACTGTTCATTTTATTAGGGTCAGACGGGGGATCGAACCTGCGATCCCTGGATTACCAGTCCGGCGTGTTAACTCTAATATACGACAAGAGCAATTAACATTTTATTCTGGCCATTATATGTGGGATTTACGCCGAGCATAGGTTCCGCCACTCTATGTATACTATTGGACTGTTTGCGGCGCGTATTTTACATATTGGATCCGTTTGAGGCTTATTTCTTACACAATTATATAACAAGATCCTACAAATTAAAATTGTTAATATCGTACATTTACGCGTACGATTTAATATAATACTCTGTTGACAGCAGTTAAATATTAATAATAATGGACTGCAAGTACAAAGGTATGACGTCACGATAGTGTTTTAAATACCGGTGCAAGCAGTAGTAAATGAAGAAGTAGAAGAATGCTTTATTAAGACTTAAACTTGTCTCATATATGGAACATGCATACACTCGAACACGCTTACTCATTCCAAAGCCAGAAACATGGCAGACTTGGGGTCCAAGCCAAACGTCACCATAAAATGCCAAGAATCGTCTTGCTTTTCTTATTTCTGTTTCGGAAGTGAAATATCTAACTATTTTGAATTGGTGAAGGTCAGACGAAAGAACTTGGCGCATGCGCATTTTAAAAGTAGATTTCAGATAATGACGTCACTTGTTATTATATAACTACGCACTTTGGAACTATTTCGAAGGTAGTTGACACGTATAATTATGTATCAACATGATTATTATTGACATGATTCTAAGTTTAGCAATGCGGTAGTGTTACTAAAAGTATTTTAGTGTGTGGTGTATAATTAAAGTTACAATACGACAGGCTACATTGCAAGCCAATGTCGTTGATTACATTAGCTCGTCTCCAACGTTCTTTTTATGGAACTATGCTCAATTGCGTTTGCATTTTAGAATTGTAATGTGTTTAAAGTACCACGCTTGTCTTTGGGTATATTCGTGTCTTCTATCTAATTATAGCTCCTTGAAACATGCATTACAGCTGTACAGCATAATATGCACCCAAAATAACTCAGCTATGTATTTTAGTTCTATCATCCGAATGATCAGTGGGGGGGGGGGTAAATTTATTTATCGTCGCTATCGGTTGCCCATATGAGCGCCGCGCAGTTTACCTAGCAACACATTTCATGTACAGGCTCCAGCGGTTAACAAGTACTTGGTGCACCAACCTCCGTAAGAAACTGCGGACTTTGTTATATAAAGAGATACGGTCTTAGCTACTCTTCTCATACTGGCATCGTCTTCACAATCTGTGTCACCCTCGAAGCCACATACTTAACTAAGATTAATGTACATGTCTACATATTTTGAATATCCTAAAGCAAGTATGTGCTTAAAAGCACCTAAACTTGAGATGTGATCCATAAGAAACCATGGTCTAGGCATGCACGAGAACTTCGTGCATATATGCACATGCGTTGAATCATTGATTTGATAGTTTTTGGAGCAGACACATCGAATACGTCATTACGTCAACATTGTATAAATTTACTGTGCCATTACGAGGCACTCAGAAGTGTCGACCCGCTTCGATTTGTCCAATTGCGCATACCGCGACACTTCTCGTGCACGCCTAGACCATGCTTTTCATTAAGTCGGCAGTTGAATGTCATTTGGTGCACACAACGCACGGGTGCACGCTTTTCACGATTGTAGAATGTTTACCCGACATGTACATGGTAATGTTATGATTTAAGCGGGACAGATAAACTAAAGACCGCTACACATAATTTGCGCAATTAGTGGCCTCAAGTATATAAGTTTGACAAGTTTATTTTCAATATTCCATCAAGCCAATAATGCCCATGAGGTTAAATAGAACATGAAAATGGCAAGACAAGTGCAATGCATGCATACATATACAATACATGAATACATATACAATACATGCATACATATACAATACATGCATACATACATACATACATACATACATACATACATACGTACGTATACAATACATGCATGCATATACAATACATGCATACATATACAATACATGCAACATATACAATACATGCATACAATACAATACATCATACATATACAATACACATATAACAATACATGCATCATATACAATACATGCATGCATATACAATACATGCATACATATACAATACATGCATACATATACAATACATGCATACATATACAATACATGCATACATATACAATACATGCATACATATACAATACATGCATACATATACAATACATGCATAGATATACAATACATGCATACATATACAATATATACGACGAAGAAGGTTCCTATAAGTATTGCATATTATTACTACTTATAATTTCTAAGGCACAGCTTACTAATGGTATATATTCACGTATGACTTAAAGCCAAACTTTAATATACATACTATTTATACAGCGCTTTTAGCTATCTGTGTCGGCTAAATTCGCCGGCCGCTACATTCCAGATAACAAAAAAACCACAGTACATAAACCAGATTTCGTTCCAGACATCGGCGATGTTTACGAGAAATACTTTAATACGGCAGTTGAATAGTTTATGTAAGTCGGTACAAATCAATTGGTCATTGAGAGCAGGTTCCTGCGATGAATTTGCAAAGATTCAGAGACGTACGTGATGACTTATCTCAGCTAGAAATTGGCGCGTAGCTCTTCAAAAATAAAATAACATGGAACTTAATCTTTTGTTGCTAAGCAATATCGCAAATCTGCATAAATGGCTAGTACATCCTTAAACTGCAATGGCATACACATGATGAACGGTTCCATGTTATTATTGAATGTGACATTGACCAATCAGAAGAAGTACACATTGAATATGTCTGCCTTACTTTCTTTAAGCTGATTTCATACTTATTTCCAAGATATCCCTAAAAATATATATCCCTATAAGTGATATCTGCACATCATTATATAGATGTATTATCATTAATTGTCTCATTCCCCTTTTCTACTCTACTAACCAATAACATATATCATCATATTCCATTACACAGTATATATAGTTTCTCTACTTATCAGCATTTACATTACTATATAATTCCCATGTATAGTCCTATCTTTTGATTGCATTTGATTTGTATATATGTTGAGGACCTCATGGTAGATCAACTTTTGTTAAATGAGTTATCTCGTTAAATAAAGTCATTATTATTATTATTATTATTATTATTATTATTATTATTAATGTCTTATGATCATTCAAGCACCATTACAATGAGAGACCGTGATCAGTTACTGCTCCCGAATACTCCATAACAGTAGATATGTCATTTTAATTAGTTTCCTCTGTTTTTATCGTTGTTTCCTTTGCACAACATTCTATCAATATCTATCCACGTTCTCATCTTATAATTATTAAATTACTGTATCTCGATATCCTACAGTATATACAATGGATACGTTGCTGCAATAATTTGCTATAAAATAATTAACATGATTTTGGTGCAATCATATGTGTCAATACATACTGAATCATATGCCTAGGGAATAACATTAAAAACAAAGAATTCCAACTAAAATGATCAATATACATTTCGGGATAAATCGGACTTTATCTGCCAAGGGAGGTAATAGACAAGTCAGCGATATCACTCTTTGCCTTTCGATGAGTTAAATTATATTTCGATTACATTTCAAATGTGCATGTCAAAACTTACACGTTCGCCGGTAGTTCACTAAACTCTCAACTGGTAAACGGAAGGGCCAATTATATTAATAACCCTTATCCTGCCAATAACAACTAAAGTAATTTCTGCAAACAGCACAAATCGTGCCGTCTGATCAGTGCTCTATATTGTTTGCTATTCGTATAGTGGAGCTAAAACACTTGTCTGAATAGCAAACAACATAGATCCTGATCAGACGCGGAGCTACACCGCGGCTGATCTGGATCTATTTTATTTGCACATTCCAGGTTACGGGTTAATGGTGTTCAACAGTTGTAGCCCAACCCATTTGCTCTTACTATATCTACACTTGTCTTGTGTGCTTATATAGCAATAAAATATGATTAAACAAATAACTCAAACAGTCTCAGAAATACATACATGAAACATTTGAAAGACCATTTCCCTGACAACGTATACATGTTAGTGAAAGAAACATCTAGACTCATGTTCTTGCAATATTTACTAGGACATTTAGACAGAAATATTATAAGAATAATTCCACGGGAACATTACTCAGACTTTCAGTGCATCAGAGCTTCCTTGCTAAAGCAAGTTTATGCGACAGCATTGTAACATAACGACAGAGGTTTGTTCATATACGGTATAATACAAAGGTTATTATTAATATAACAATGTACGCCGTACGAGTCGCTCAGTTAGTTTCGCGCTTAATAGCTTTATGTTGTGTTCAGATGGTTAACTAGTTAAGAAATGATATTTGTCTTTCAGTTATTTATTTGCGAATGCAACATGGTTCAGAGTTCTGACCGTATGAATTAACCACGCAATCCGTAGGCCTACGCGGTTAGTTCCGGCGCTCACAACGATATACCCTGTTTTATTCGACTATAAACAACGTCAATACGAATAATATTTATTAGTTCGTTCAGACGGATCTGTAGCACAGTGGTAACACGCTGGACTGATAATCCAGGGATCGCAAGTTCGATCCCCCGCCTGACCCTAATAAAATTAACAGTCTTTCAGATGGGACGTTATTCCGAGGTCTCGTGTCGGTGCTGTACACCGTACACGTAAAAGAACCAGAGGAGACTCTGGAAAGGGTCTCTGTCTGTATCATTGCACTATCATCCAAAAATCTAATATTACTAATCTCTTCAGGAGGCGTCGCTCATATGGGCAACCGGTAGCGACGATACATAAACGTAAACATTAGTTCGTTCGATATTAACATGACCAATATATTTAAACACCGTAAAAAATAGTTGGTGTTATTTTATAGTGCGTAAATGACGTCACAAAGCTACATACAAATAGCTAGTAAAATGATGTCAGGTTTGTCGTCACTAGCCAAAACTATGTTTTATTTTAGCACTATACATCTCCTCTTTGCGTATACAGACAAAATGCCGAGCCATATTATAATTATGATTCTAACACGACCCAGCTAATAACATACATACTTGTAGAGTAAATCTACCTCGGGTTATTCTGCGATATACCTACCTTGAACTATGCTGCGCGCGCACCGTGTTTTGGCTATTCCATTTATACAATGCGTGTAAAGTTTTATGAATGAAAGTCACGTGATGTTTGTAAATACTACCGTGGGAATTCGCGGAAGTGAGCTATTTTTAGAATCAGATACTCTCTTGTCCGTCTTGTTTTTCTGTTAAGTAGCGTTTCAGTTACTATTCTGTACAGTTTTATTTGACAAAATAAATAAAATTATTGATCAGTTACAACTTTTGTTCATTTATGCACTAGATTGATATTTTCCATAAAAAATAATGTCATCACCCCTTACGCGGGATGAAATTTCGAAAGCCAAATGCAGCGCAGTAGCACGGCGTTTGAAGAAAATACTCCTTTGATTCTCGTCTAAAATTATTAGAAGTAAGTCGTGTTAGAATCGAAATAATAAGTATCAACCGTGGTATATCGCAAAATAACCCTCGTTTGAAGTTCATATGCGTAGAAATATATCACGAAGGGCAGAAAATAACCCTCGTTTGAAGTTCTTATGCCGAAATGCCTTCGTGATATATTTCTACGCATAAGAACTTCAATCGAGGGTTATTCTATTATTTCTTAATTAAACCAGACAACAACTGCTGCCAAGTTCTCTTTATTTTTTAAACAATTATTTTAGCATATGTTTTAAGGCCATCCCCAGAAAGACACAACATTAGCCGTATGTAGAAACACATACTTAATGCTTGTGGAAGTCGTGATAGCGCAGTGACAGCGCGTATGCTTCAGGCGCAAACGGCCAGGAGTTCGAACCCCGCTGGAGCCGTTACGATTGCACCCTTAGGCAAGGCATTTAAATTCCACATTGCCTCTTCTCTCGCCCTCGTGGCGTGGATTCCATCATAAATGAGGTCTCGAGAGTGATTAATATAAGTTGTAAGAACGTGTTTGGCAATCGAGATAAAATAATTTGTATAAATGCTAAGGCCCTCCCCAAATTTTGTATCAATGTTGTGCTCTTGCACTATTTTTTCCAGTGCGTATTTTGTGTTTTATGTATATATATATATATTTATACTGACACAAAAAAGAAACTGTGCACTTGTCTTAGATGTAAAATTAATATCTTTTTTAGAAACAGATATACGCAAATGTGGGCGTCTACGCGCGCGCCTAAATACTGGGTCAAGTTGTGCAATGTGCGTAGGATTATTTTCCTCACTCATAGTAAAATCCATAATTCTAAAATTTGTACCGAAAAAGTAACGCTCAAAATAAAAGTGCACAGATTTGTTATGGTGTCAGTATCATTATATATGCTACTTTATACATAATTTGTAGTTGTATCGATGGATTGTGAATCCAGTGGTCGCAGGTTCGATCCCCAGACTGGCCCTAATAAAATTAACAGTCTTTCAGATGGGACGTTAAATCGAGGTCCCGGGTTTGTGCTTTACACCGTGCACGTAAAAGAACCAGAGGAGACTCTGGAATGGGTCTCTGTCTGTATCATTGCCCCATCCTCCAAAATCTAAAATGACTAATCTCTTCAGGAGGCGTCGCTCATATGGGCAACCGGTAGCGACTATGTAATACATACATTAGTTCACTATACAATACATACATTAGTTGACTATGCAATATATACATTAGTTGACTCTACAATACAATACAATACAATACAATACGTTTATTGCATAAAACAGACACATGTTTATAGCAATTAAACAGTAGAAACAGGCAGTGACATGGAATTTTACAAAAGAGCATAATTATAGGTTATTAGTATTCAAATACATGTATATGATATAAAGAGGTGTTAGGTTAGTTGTTTATTTCCAAAATATATAAATTTGGAAAGATCGATAGTGATTTTTGGGGATTTGCATGACAAGAGATTAATAAATTTCTGTATAGTCGGCCAGGTATGGTAATATCTTTTAATAAATTTCGATCTTAAAGTTGCATAATGTGGGCAGATTAGTATGAAATGATATTCATTTTCCAAAATTCTCGAATTACAATAAATACATAATCTTTCGTTTCGTGGCAGGTGTAGGTAACGACCACGATCAATAGCTAAATCATGCGATGATGTTTTAAATCGTGTAAGGGCAATTCTATATTTGTTTTCTTTAATAAAATCAAGGTAAGTTTCAAAGATAAATTCATTTTTAAACAAACTGTATGTCTCTAGACGTGCAGAGTTATTGATAGCAGTATACCAGCGTTGATAATATATGTCTAATATGCGTGATTTTATAGTATTGTAATTAATAAGCATTCTTGACTGGTTTTGCCACAAATAGGACAGTCCGCATGTATCGATAATATTTTTTAACTGATAAGCCCAGTTCATTTTGTTGTGATAATATTTGTTTTCAACATCAGTTTTCAACAGTTGGTAAGTTTTATAAAGTAAGGAATCTTCTGGTAAAGTCAATAATTTTAACCAATATTTTACCATTAGTAGTTGTCTGCGTATCGACATGGGGAGACAACCAAGTTCTCCATATAGTGCATTTAGGTTTGTTGAGCGCCTTACGCATAATATTTTTCTGCAAAATTTTGAAAGTATTAATTCAACATCGGGTGCATCATGGTAGCCCCATAATTCTGCTGAATAGTTTAAAATTGGTGCGACAAGAGAATCAAACAAGCTTAACTTTCTCGATGATGGGAAGTCTACTTGATTAAAAGCAATAAATAATTTATGTAAAGAAAAAGAGGCGTGCTTAGCTACACGTTTTTGTGTTCGATTCCAATTACCGTTCTTGTATAGATGAACACCTAAATATTTAAACGATTCTACAATATCAATACATGAATTATATATGTAAAAATCATGTCGAGAATGTCGACCATTTTCAAAAATCATAATTTTTGTTTTATTAGTATTAAGGCGTAAGCCCCATGTATTACAATAAGTCTCAATATCGTTCAACATAGATTGTAATGCTTCAGGATCTTGCGCAAACATAACAGCATCGTCAGCAAATAATAGTAAAAATATGTGTAGGTCACCAATGTTCATTATTCCATTCAGATCTGCATTAATATTATTTAATATATCATTCAAAAAAAATAAACACAAAATGCTACTGGACGGGTCTCCTTGCTTTACGCCAATATTCGATGTGATACAATCAGACGTGTTTGACCCATAGCGAATATACGATCGTACTACTGTATACATAGATTTTAGAGCAGTTATAAATCTAGTGCTAACATTTGAATTAAGCAGTTTCCCCCATAAGTAAACCCTATCAATTCTATCAAACATCATTTGCCAGTCCAAGTAGGCTACATAGAGTTTTTTCTTGGCAGCAAGAGTTTTACATATAAGGGCATGCAAAATAAAAATACAGTCACTAGTGGATTTATTCTTCTGAAAACCAAATTGATTATCAATAAGTGTGTCATGTTTATCAGTCCATTTTATTAATCTATTGACCAATAGTTTTGATTATATTTTTGAAATTATATTATTAAGTGTGATTCCTCGAAAGTTTTTGGCTTCACGATTACCACCCTTGAATATCGGTATAATGATACCTTCTCCCCAGCTTTGTGGGGAAACACCAGAGCTAAATATAGTATTGTATAGTTTAGTCAGGTAAGGCGCGATTATATCGAACGAATACTTAAAAACTTCGGCAATTAATTGATCTGTTCCCGGGCTTTTCGAGTTATTTTGCGCGAATACAGCATTTCTTACCTCCGACTCAGTAAACTCAGTATCTAGGTCATTATCATAAATAAGAGTGTCCGTGTTTTCAAAATTATCTTGATCATGTTCTGGTTGCGAGCCGTACAGGTTAGTAAAATGAGTAAACATATCTTCAATTGAAACATTATCTATATTTGAACCTTTTGTTTTATATTGAGCTTTTACATTTTTCCAAAATGCTTTTGGATTTGATTTAGCTAAGTTATTTATACGTTCGCTTTCCTTACGATTAAACTGCCGTTTGTGCAAACGCTTTAAATTAACATAATCACGCCTTTTACTTAGAAATATTAATTTACTTTCTTGTGTTTTGTTTCTTAAAAATGGATTTCTTGCTATATTAAATTGCTTTCTAGCAGCAATACAATCATTATTAAACCACCTCTTTCCTTCGGAAGCTGGATTCCCACACCATGGTTGGTTTTCTTCAAGTCGTCTTTGACTGTGTAGGATGTGGTTCGAACCGTCTCGCGTTCAGAGTAACTGTGAAATTTAACAACTATTGGGCGGGGTTTCTTCGAATACTCCGGATTGCCCATTCTGTGTGCACGGTCAAACGCCATGCTGTCATGGTTCCGTGGTAACAGAATCTTCGTGCTGTGGTCTGTGAGTTTTAGGAATGCCATAGAATATTAGATTCTCTCTCATATTACGATATTCACCATCTAGAACTCGGTCTGTTGTGGATTCCTGTTGTGTTTCCAGTGTTCTTATTTGTTTTTGAAGGGTTGCGCACGAGTCTTGGATACCTTTAACATTGGCTCTGACTGACTTCGTTTCAGTCGATTGTTGGTCATATTGATTACTTATATAGGCGCTAGCATTTTCGACATCAATAACCCGCTTGTCAATGGCACTTACTTTTATTTCTAGATCATTGAGTTTTGAGTTTATAGAGTCCACGGTTTTTTCCACATGTTCGATCCTTGCCACTGTACATTTAATGCTCTGTATATCTTCCATCATGCTCACAGCCCACGGAGGAGGTTCGACTCCGGGCGTGACAACTGGTACGTAGGGTAGGGTATACTGTCTTTGAGACGTAGTAAACTGACCAGGGGTGACCCAGGGTATGCTTGTGGAGTATAGTTCAATATAGTACAATACATACATTAGTTGACTCTACAATACATACATTAGTTGACTATACAATACATACATTAGTTGACTCTACAATACATACATTAGTTGACTATGTAATACATACATTAGTTGACTCTACAATACATACATTAGTTGACTATACAATACATACATTAGTTGACTCTACAATACATACATTAGTTGACTATACAATACATACATTAGTTGACTATACAATACATACATTAGTTGACTATGCAATACATACATTAGTTGACTCTACAATACATACATTAGTTGACTCTACAATACATACATTAGTTGACTCTACAATACATACATTAGTTGACTCTACAATACATACATTAGTTGACTCTACAATACATACATTAGTTGACTCTACAATACATACATTAGTTGACTCTACAATACATACATTAGTTGACTCTACAATACATACATTAGTTGACTATACAATACATACATTAGTTGACTATACAATACATACATTAGTTGACTATACAATACATACATTAGTTGACTATACAATACATACATTAGTTGATTCTACAATACATACATTAGTTGACTATACAATACATACATTAGTTGACTATACAATACATACATTAGTTGACTCTACAATACATACATTAGTTGACTATACAATACATACATTAGTTGACTATCAATACATACATTAGTTGACTATGCAATACATACATTAGTTGACTATGCAATACATACATTAGTTGACTATGCAATACATACATTAGTTGACTATGCAATACATACATTAGTTGACTATACAATACATACATTAGTTGACTATACAATACATACATTAGTTGACTATACAATACATACATTAGTTGACTATACAATACATACATTAGTTGACTATACAATACATACATTAGTTGACTATACAATACATACATTAGTTGACTATACAATACATACATTAGTTGACTATACAATACATACATTAGTTGACTATACAATACATACATTAGTTGACTATACAATACATACATTAGTTGACTATACAATACATACATTAGTTGACTATGCAATACATACATTAGTTGACTATGCAATACATACATTAGTTGACTATGCAATACATACATTAGTTGACTATGCAATACATACATTAGTTGACTATGCAATACATACATTAGTTGACTATACAATACATACATTAATTGACTATACAATACATACATTAGTTGACTATACAATACATACATTAGTTGACTCTACAATACATACATTAGTTGACTATACAATACATACATTAGTTGACTATGCAATACATACATTATTTGACTCTACAATACATACATTAGTTGACTATGTAATACATATAGTTGACTATACAATACATACATTAGTTGACTATACAATACATACATTAGTTGACTCTACAATACATACATTAGTTGACTATACAATACATACATTAATTGATTATGCAATACATACATTAGTTGACTATGTAATACATACATTAGTTGACTCTACAATACATACATTAGTTGACTATGCAATACATACATTAGTTGACTATGCAATACATACATTAGTTGACTATACAATACATACATTCGTTGACTCTACAATACATACATTAGTTGACTATGCAATACATACATTAGTTGACTCAACAATACATACATTAGTTGACTATACAATACATACATTAGTTCACTATACAATACATACATTAGTTGACTATGCAATACATACATTAGTTGACTCTACAATACATACATTAGTTGACTATACAATACATACATTAGTTGACTATACAATACATACATTAGTTGACTATACAATACATACATTAGTTGACTATACAATACATACATTAGTTGATTATACAATACATACATTAGTTGATTCTACAATACATACATTAGTTGACTATACAATACATACATTAGTTGACTCTACAATACATACATTAGTTGACAATACAATACATACATTAGTTGACTATACAATACATACATTAGTTGACTCTACAATACATACATTAGTTGACTATACAATACATACATTAGTTGACTATGAAAATACATTAGTTGCTATACAATACATACATTAGTTGACTATGCAATACATACATTAGTTGACTATGCAATACATACATTAGTTGACTATGCAATACATACATTAGTTGACTATGCAATACATACATTAGTTGACTATACAATACATACATTAGTTGACTATACAATACATACATTAGTTGACTATACAATACATACATTAGTTGACTATACAATACATACATTAGTTGACTATACAATACATACATTAGTTGACTATACAATACATACATTAGTTGACTATGCAATACATACATTAGTTGACTATGCAATACATACATTAGTTGACTATGCAATACATACATTAGTTGACTATACAATACATACATTAGTTGACTCTACAATACATACATTAGTTGACTATACAATACATACATTAGTTGACTATGCAATACATACATTAGTTGACTATACAATACATACATTAGTTGACTCTACAATACATACATTAGTTGACTATGCAATACATACATTAGTTGACTATGCAATACATACATTAGTTGACTATACAATACATACATTAGTTGACTCTACAATACATACATTAGTTGACTATGCAATACATACATTAGTTGACTCTACAATACATACATTAGTTGACTATGCAATACATACATTAGTTGACTATGCAATACATACATTAGTTGACTATGCAATACATACATTAGTTGACTATACAATACATACATTAGTTGACTATACAATACATACATTAGTTGACTATACAATACATACATTAGTTGACTATGCAATACATACATTAGTTGACTATACAATACATACATTAGTTGACTATACAATACATACATTAGTTGACTATGCAATACATACATTAGTTGACTATGCAATACATACATTAGTTGACTATACAATACATACATTAGTTGACTATACAATACATACATTAGTTGACTCTACAATACATACATTAGTTGACTATACAATACATACATTAGTTGACTATACAATACATACATTAGTTGACTATGCAATACATACATTAGTTGACTATGCAATACATACATTAGTTGACTATGCAATACATACATTAGTTGACTATGCAATACATACATTAGTTGACTATGCAATACATACATTAGTTGACTATGCAATACATACATTAGTTGACTATGCAATACATACATTAGTTGACTATGCAATACATACATTAGTTGACTATGCAATACATACATTAGTTGACTATACAATACATACATTAATTGACTATACAATACATACATTAGTTGACTATACAATACATACATTAGTTGACTCTACAATACATACATTAGTTGACTATACAATACATACATTAGTTGACTATGCAATACATACATTATTTGACTCTACAATACATACATTAGTTGACTATGTAATACATATATTAGTTGACTATACAATACATACATTAGTTGACAATACAGTACATACATTAGTTGACTCTACAATACATACATTAGTTGACTATACAATACATACATTAATTGATTATGCAATACATACATTAGTTGACTATGTAATACATACATTAGTTGACTCTACAATACATACATTAGTTGACTATGCAATACATACATTAGTTGACTATGCAATACATACATTAGTTGACTATACAATACATACATTCGTTGACTCTACAATACATACATTAGTTGACTATGCAATACATACATTAGTTGACTCTACAATACATACATTAGTTGACTATACAATACATACATTAGTTCACTATACAATACATACATTAGTTGACTATGCAATACATACATTAGTTGACTCTACAATACATACATTAGTTGACTATACAATACATACATTAGTTGACTATACAATACATACATTAGTTGACTATACAATACATACATTAGTTGACTATACAATACATACATTAGTTGACTATACAATACATACATTAGTTGATTCTACAATACATACATTAGTTGACTATACAATACATACATTAGTTGACTCTACAATACATACATTAGTTGACTATGCAATACATACATTAGTTGACTATGCAATACATACATTAGTTGACTATGCAATACATACATTAGTTGACTATGTAATACATACATTAGTTGACTATGCAATACATACATTAGTTGACTATGCAATACATACATTAGTTAACTATGCAATACATACATTAGTTGACTATATAATACATACATTAGTTGACAATACAATACATACATTAGTTGACTATGCAATACATACATTAGTTGACCATATAATACATACATTAGTTGACTATATAATACATACATTAGTTGACTATATAATACATACATTAGTTGACTATATAATACATACATTAGTTGACTATACAATACATACATTAGTTGACTATATAATACATACATTAGTTGACTATGAAATATAAATGTTCTAGGAAATTTAGGTTGTATCGATATAATCCATCGGTATTCTGTAATTAAATTAGGGACAAGCTTCAATTAAACAATTTGTGTGGGTTTCCTTGAATATTTAATAACAATAAGTTGTATAATCAATCAAGTACGTGATTAGTTGGCCTTAAAGGCATATCATTGCTGTGCTCGAACTTAACAAATGAAGTACACATTAAAACTAAAATAACGACCACAGTTCATATAATGCCATCATGTAGTTTTAGAATGGTGTATATATGTACATATGTATATATGTAGTATATATGTATATATGTAGTATATATGTAGTATATATGTAGTATATATGTAGTATATATGTATATATGTAGTATATATGTAGTATATATGTAGTATATATGTAGTATATATGTATATATGTAGTATATATGTAGTATATATGTAGTATATATGTAGTATATATGTAGTATATGTATATATGTAGTATATATGTAGTATATATGTAGTATATATGTAGTATATATGTATATATGTAGTATATGTAGTATATATGTAGTATATATGTAGTATATATGTAGTATATATGTATATATGTAGTATATATGTAGTATATATGTAGTATATATGTAGTATATATGTAGTATATATGTAGTATATATGTATATATGTAGTATATATGTAGTATATATGTAGTATATATGTAGTATATATGTATATATATGTAGTATATATGTAGTATATATGTAGTATATATAGTATATATGTAGTATATATGTAGTATATGTAGTATATATGTAGTATATGTAGTATATATGTAGTATATATGTAGTATATGTGTATATATGTAGTGTATAGTATATATGTAGTATATATGTAGTATATATGTAGTATATATGTATATATGTATATATGTAGTATATAGTGTATATATAGTAGTATATATATAGTATATATGTAGTATATATGTAGTAGTATATGTATGTATATATGTAGTATATATGTAGTATATATGTATATATGTAGTATATATGTAGTATATATGTAGTATATATGTAGTATATATGTAGTATATATGTAGTATATATGTATATATGTATATATATGTAGTATATATGTATATATGTAGTATATATGTAGTATATATGTAGTATATATGTATATATGTAGTATATATGTAGTATATATGTAGTATATATGTATATATGTAGTATATATGTAGTATATATGTAGTATATATGTAGTATATATGTAGTATATATGTAGTATATATGTAGTATATATGTAGTATATATGTAGTATATATGTAGTATATATGCAGTATATATGTAGTATAAATGTAGTATATATGTATATATGTAGTATATATGTAGTATATGTATATATATGTAGTATATATGTATATATGTAGTATATGTATATATGTAGTATATATGTAGTGTATATGTATATATGTAGTAATATATGTAGTATATATGTATATATGTAGTATATATGTAGTATATATGTAGTATAAATGTAGTATATATACTGACACCAAAAAGAAACGGTGCACGTGCCTTAGTGGTAAAATTTATATCCTTTTAGAAATAAAAATAGGCAAATTTGGTATCAAAATGTGCAAAATATTGGGTAGATTAGTGCAATGTGTGAAGGATTATTTTCTTCACTCATGAGGGTAAAATCCATACGAATTTATTTATGGAAACTAGTTCTCCGCGAAGGAAGCGTACTTTATGTGTACTGTGTATTATTTCTGTATTCATTGTTTTGTGTCACCCTTTTTCCAAAGACATGCTACAACTACTCTGATGCAACAACACAAAACAACGCATACTATTAACACAATGTTTCAAATATTCATATACAGTCAAACCTGTGTTAGTGGTCACCTGTATTAAGCAGCCAACCTGTATTAAGCAGCCAGTTTCCAGATTCCCAATATCTTGCTTATTATACATTTAACCTCTATTAAGCAGCCACCTGTGCTAAGCAGCCACTTTCTGTGACTCCCTTGGCTGGCTGCTTAAGACAGGTCTGACTGTATCTCTATTTCTGTTAATGTTTACTAACTATAAATATGTGTATACAATCTGCATCCGGTATGTCGAATTCCGAATATAAATATATATATAAATAACTGAATTTTGACTTAACGAAATTCGATATAAACGGAGCCAGTTATATGTAAAATGATAGTGTCTGAAACGGGACTTTGATCTGACTTCGAGATAACCGGATACTTCGAGATAACCGGAGAAGACGGATCTATCCCGGATAGAACCACATACTTGTTTTTAGTTTATACAAATTTACTTTAGCTCGATTGCGAAACAAGTTCTTTCAAAACTTATATTAATCACTCTCGAGACCTCATTCCTGATGGAATCCATCGCCATGAAGGAGAGAGAAGAGGCAACGTGGAATTTAAATGCCTTGCCTAAGGGCACAATCGTAACGGCTCCAGCGGGGCTCGAACTCCGGACCTTTCGCACCTGAAGCGAACGCGCATCCACTGCGCTATCGCGACTTCCACATGTTTTTGAAGGTAATCTTCTCACTGTCTATCTTTTTTGAACACCACACTGTCTACGCTGTTAATGGGATTTAAAGTGGAATATACCAACACGATTCTTGGGAATTATATAAGAGTTAATTTAAGGAATGAATCTTTCAGATGGGACGTTAAACCGAGGTCTCGTATCGGTGCTTTACACTGTGCATGTAAAAGAACCAGATGATACTCTGGAATGGGTCTCTGTCTGTATCATGCACTATCCTCCAACATCTAAAATGACTAATATCTTCAGGATACGTCGCTCATATGGGCAACCGGTAGCGACGATAAATAAACGTAAAACATGAATCGCGGGTTAATAGTTTCAATCGGGGTATGAACTACACTGGGCGTGTTTAAAGTGTATGAAGTCCGAAATACATCCATGCTAACTTTATTTAAATACACGCCCAGTGTAGTTCATTTCCTGATTTTAACAATTAACCCGCGATTCATTACTTATACTGTTGTATTTACATTAATTATTCTGTTCAATGAAACAAATTAAAATATAGCACACTTTGATTAAATAGGTATTCAGTCTATATTTGCGACTAGCCGTATTCCAGTGGTAACACGCTGGACTGGTAATCCAGGGATCGCAGGTTCGATCCCCCGTCTGACCCTAATAAAATTAACAGTCTTCAGATGGGACGTTAAACAGAGGTCTCGTGTCGGTGCTTTACACCGTCCACGTAAAAGAACCAGAGGAGACTCTGGAATGGGTCTCTGTCTGTATCATGTACTATCCTCCAAAATCTAAAATGAATAATCTCTTCAGGAGGCGTCGCTCATATGGGCAACCGGTAGCGATGATAAATAAACGTAAAAACAACACGACTAGCCGCGTGCCGGATCGGGTAAATAGATTATCATTGGAACAACGTAAACTGTAAGACACGCCTTTTCTCGCGCGGAACGTTGCCTAACACTGCGCATGCGCTTGTCCGTATCATCGACTTCGCATGTCAGCAGCATATCATTAGTAAGGAAATCCTTCGCGAAAATGGATATATCACGTACGTTCATCGAAGGAAATACAATAGCAATGTAAATACAGAGACTTGAAAGCAGGATGGACGTCATAATGGCGGGCGTGAAACGTCATGTATCCTACAATACCAACATTAATCACCCGATAATTGCTATCTTTTCCAAAGAAGTATTGATAGTCTGACAACGACTCACACATTCTGTTATTATAGTACCGCTATCTATTCTGTCGTTTTAAATCGCCATAGTATATAATTATATGGCCGTTTGAATTTTCTCAGAATGTAGCAGCCCATATCAATCATTCTCAAGGCTAGTGCTACTTGGCAAATTAATCACCATAGCATTGTCTCGATTGAAAAGCATGCTGGGAGCGGGAGACATAAACCATTGCTATTTGAGACATTCGAACTGTGAAGAGGGTGAAAGTATCCTGGGTATACCGGTAACCGGTGGCATCAGCAATAGCCTGTGTATTTGTGTTCCAAAACGAGGCTGTGCATTGTCCTGGGTATACCGGTAACCGGGGACATAGGCAATAGCCTGTGTATTTGTGTTCCAAAACGAGGCTGTGCATTGTCCTGGGTATACCGGTAACCGGGGACATAGGCAATAACCTGTGTATTTGTGTTCCAACACGAGGCTGTGCATTGTCCTGGGTATACCGGTATCTGGTGACATCAGCAATAACCTGTGTATTTGTGTTCCAACACGAGGCTGTGCATTGTCCTGGGTATACCGGTAACCGGGGACATAGGCAATAACCTGTGTATTTGTGTTCCAAAACGAGGCTGTGCATTGTCCTGGCTATACCGGTAACCGGGGACATAGGCAATAACCTGTGTATTTGTGTTCCAAAACGAGGCTGTGCATTGTCCTGGGTATACCGGTAACCGGGGACATAGGCAATAACCTGTGTATTTGTGTTCCAACACGAGGCTGTGCATTGTCCTGGGTATACCGGTAACCGGGGACATAGGCAATAACCTGTGTATTTGTGTTCCAACACGAGGCTGTGCATTGTCCTGGGCATACCGGTAACCGGTGACATAAGCAATAACCTGTGTATTTGTGTTCCAACACGAGGCTGTGCATTGTCCTGGGTATACCGGTAACCGGGGACATAAGCAATAACCTGTGTATATGTGTTTCAGAAAGAGGCTGCGCATTGTCCTGGGTGTACCGGTAACCGGTGACATAGGCAATGACCTGTATATCTGTGTTTCAGAAAGAGGCTGTGCAAATAATGTTCACTCTCAATTAAGCATTATGATATTTACTTTATTTCATGCAATATCAGTTAGTAAGAATTAAAGCATAACTGAATCAATAACAAAGTGAAAGCAACAGTACTGGCCTCCATCTTTTATTTACGAGGTGATAACAATGATCGGTGACGATGTAAATTTATACCAGTAGCATTACATGCCATATATGGCAATCATGTGACGTCACATGAGTAGCGAGCACATTACAAATGTCAAATTCATTGACATTCACTTAAATATTGACTACATGAACGAAAACTGTAATGACGGTTTGAATAAATGAAGGTAAAATTAACTGTAGAAATGTCATTTCAGCTTGTTTTTGCTATGGCCAGTTGCGGAAATCCGAGGGAAATTGTCAATAATAACACAACATGAGCATATGTGGTTCATTTGGCTTCATTCCGATATCACCGCTTATTAATATTCACCGATATTAGGGTCACTGGAGATATATAACAGACCATAGTTATTATTGCATCGTGCTATATTGCCAAACAATGTTGTGCATATTGCAGCATGTGTATTGAGTGAATATGTCTGCACCGCTACATGCGTGGCGCAGTAGTCTGGGAGCACGTGCTGTTATATAGTGGGCACGTGCCGTCATATAGTGGGGATTAGAAGTCAATATTAGTAAAACTAGTCAATATATACTAGTAAAACTAAAGTAATGATATTTAGAAACAGGGGTAACGTATTTCTAAGCAAAAACTGGTTTTACAATGACTAGAATATTTAAGTTGTTAACGATATTTTAATTATTTCTTGTGATGTGTTGTTTGTTGCTTGGAGCCATTATGTACATTTTAAAAGTATGTATTCGACACGGCTCTAAAAGCACTGACGTATTGTATTTCTAATTGTAGGAAATACAAACTTAAACCGCAAATATCAGCTATTCGATGCTGTTATAGGTTCGGTATTAAATTATTCATCAGAAATCTGGGGCTTTACACATTCTAGAGAAATAGAGCGAATACAGGTTTTGTTAACAAATATACATGTTCGATCGAATTGGGCGATATCCTCTTTACACATCAAGTACAACGGACCAGATACTTGGTATAAATAATATAATCGATTCAAGAAAAAAGTTACGCAAATCCAGTGTGCATTTATAGCTTTTAATAAGGCGTATGATACCATTAATAGAAATACATATGATATAGGAATATCTGGTAAAATGTTTGAGGCATGTATATGGATTTGTAAAGTGTAAGGGTTAATCCATTTAAGACAGAATGGTTTGATGTCAAATGCGGTTTACGTCAGGGGTGTATACTTTCACTTCTTTTATTTAATTATACTTAAATGACTTGTCACTATAGTTTGAACACTTGGTATTGGTATTACAATTGGAGATGAGAAAGTTTGTATTATGCTCTATGCTGATGCTATTGTGTTAATAGCGGAGCCTGCTGATGATTTACAAGTGCTACTGAATGCCTTAACTGATTTGTGTTCTCTAAATGACATGACTGTAAATGTGTCTAAAAGTAATGTTGTGTACTTTCGTCCAAAGTCAGAATTATGTACACAGTTCATATTCATGTGTGGAATGAATCATATTAGTAGTGTCGACATGTATACTTATTTAGGTGTCGACATGTATACTTATTTAGGTGTCGACATGTATACTTATTTAGGTGTCGACATGTATACTTATTTAGGTGTTGTTTTGCATGAACTTTTGGATACTAATATTACTGTTAAATAAAGCGTGCCAGTCGTGCATTGGGCTTACTTACTGCAAACTGTAAGTTAATGGGTGGTGTGCCCTATGATGATTTTACAAAGTTATACGATTTGGTCGTTTGGTCTGTAAACAATGATAGTGCTCGTTGTGTGGGTTTCGATCATATTCGTGTATCGAAGCCGTTCATAATATGGATTACGGTATTTTCTCAGGTGACGGCAACTATTCACCAAGCGATGGTATTCCAGAAGATATGAGTTGAAAACCCACAATATGTCGACAATGGAAATGTATCTCGTTATTTTGGTCGTGACTTTCATGTGTGGATACTGCAAAGATCAATAGGCGAATGGCACTCTGGGCGTATAGTAAAGCTAGTCGTTCGTGTAGAAATTGGCATTTTAATGTTAAGAGCCATTATAAAGTTAATGATTCTCCTATGCACACTAGCTTTGCTAATCCTATATATCGATCTTTTGCACATCAGTTAGAGCATACAATAACTATATTATCAGTTGTTCAACCAAGATAAACAATGACATAGGTCGCTTTTGTCGCGGGTGAAATAAATTGAGAGTGTATACATTGTTTAAAATTGACTATATAGCAGAGCAATATTGTAAAATTGTATTACCACCCAGGCATCGTTCTGCTTTTTTGCCAATTTCGACTGTGGTCGCCCGCATTAGGATAGAGACTAATCGGTATGAAGGTTTGCCAATTGAATCTAGTATGTGTCCGTTTTGCGATATTAATACTATTGAAAATGAGATGCATGTAATATTGAATTGTCAAGCTTACAATGATGAAAGACAAGATTTATTCGCAAAATCATATGCGTATAATATCAATTTTTACTCAATGTCCGATTATGATCAATATTGTTTCCTGTTTTCAAGCCAAGAGATGATTCGTAATTGTGCCAAAACCTGTTTTATTATTCTACAGAGACGTTAGTTTTTAGTATGTAAAATTTATCTCGTCTGTAATATCTCTGCTAATCATATCCGTTATTATCTGATCAACGCGAAGTTAGATTTCATATGACCAATTCTTAATCAGTGTGCAATAGTACCTTTTTGCCTTTCAGTGTTTTATCATTGTTTTAGAGCAGTTTGTAACATCAGATTAGCAGGGATAGTGCAGCTTTATCCCATAAATACTGTAACGTTATTGTAAATACTATATGTAAAATGATGAGATGTAAATAAAGATTACTACTGCTACTGCTACTACCACTACCACTACTACTACTACTACTACTACTACTACTACTACTGCTACTACTACTACTACTATCACGCTATATACCTTTTATCAATGATTGGTTTAAAGTACGATTATATATATAATATATTATTGTGGTCTGATGGTA
The DNA here is from genome assembly GCA_014843695.1 of Archivesica marissinica. Taxonomy (NCBI): domain Eukaryota; kingdom Metazoa; phylum Mollusca; class Bivalvia; order Venerida; family Vesicomyidae; genus Archivesica; species Archivesica marissinica. The sequence goes on along the minus strand of CM026395.1, from coordinate 32,187,303 downwards.
ATAAGTGTAAGGGAAATTGGTTGACATATCCTAAACAATTACTAGACGAATATGGGTTTTCACATATCTGGAATAACCCAGGTAATATCAATGTTAATCATTTCCTATTAGTATTTAAACAACGTGTATTGACGCATACTTGGATATATTACCGTTTAACTAGAATGAGGACGTCTGCCCATTCACTTAGAATCCATACAGGTATATTCGCTAATAATAGAGAACAGAGAAATGAGCGTTATTGTCATTGTTGCAATGTTGGAGACATTGAAGATGAGTATCATTTTATTTTTAATGTGTCCGTATTACTCGGATTTAAGGAAAGAACACATTAATAAGTAATACTGCATGAAACCAAGCATGTATTTGTATTTTAATAAACAGTGATAACATAAGGTGTTATTGAGCTTAGCTCGTTAACTTAAGAATGCTTTAAACCATAGGAACTCCATACTGAATTATCTGTCTTGATAATTATGCAAAAAACACCAACTTGAATGTTCATGCTCTATACTAAATTAGAATACAGTAACAATATGATAGCTTTATTGATCACTTGCTTATTTGTATATAATTGTATGTATATATTATGACTATGTACTTATATATACCCGTCTTATAAAAACGATAAAAACGAGTCTCAGGCTTATTAGTTCCGTCGTCTGGCAAGTTTTTTATCGTTTTTAGAAGACTCGTTAAATAAATTCAATAACAAATGACCCCTCATATACTAGTAATATTCTATATACTGTACGTCAATATTCAATGTCGCTTATTGAACATCACAATGTAAAGAATGACAATGGTAACTTAGGAATGAGTTAAAAAATGTTCCAGTTGTAAAATAATCATCAGTTTCTAATCCAGAAAAAGGAAACTTCAAAAATACAAAACCATTATTTCTTGCACATGAGGTGTCACATATTTACAATATAAAACCTTACCGTGTGTCACCCTCCTTTTTAAATAGCGCCTCCGTACTGGAAAATATTCGCTTAGTCCTTCGTATTGACAAGAAATTCATATTCTTCTTGTATTCTTTCACTGAACTATTTCCGGATTAGTTGAATGTATGTACTGTACCGAAACAGTGAACTAATCGAACTAACTGGTGCTATTATCTCCAATACGCGTTAATTACTTGTACTGGGAAACTTTTGTCAACATTATTCACTCAATAATTGGTATTTCCTTGTTGAAGACGCATCAACACTGTTATTTTAAACCAGTCGTTGAATTAGTTTCCCTAAAACTGGAGAGCGAATTACAAAGAAAATCACTGCAAAGACAAAACAGCTTTAATAGTTCCGTCCGTTACAATTAATACGTCCCGGGAGATTCCTTAGATAGTTTTATTACGTTATTGCCGCGTTATAAGAACACAAGATGTAATATAACCATTGTATGATTCACTCTATTTTTTATATTTTGGAATAAGTAGCACCAAATGCCATCATAGCTTGACGGTTCAGACTTTACATTGAAACTTAAGAACAAGTCACGTGTGACAAATGACAATGCCATTTTACGATATCTGCATTGCAGTAGTCTCCGTATGAGGTGGAATCCGTTACCAGTTACATTGACTATGGTTTTTCCCCAGATTACATGGCATTACGGAAGTTAGTTAAATGAGTTATTTACATGTACATATTTGAATAGGTCATATAAAGTATATTGATCGGTAACTGGTTTTCTGTGAACAACGTTATTTATCGCATTGGACTAAAGTATTCATTTAATGTGCATAGAATGCTGTAGCAGGGCCACTAAGATATATGTATTTCTTTATTTATAGAGGGTGACCTACTTAGTTCTGAACTAATCTTCCTTATGGCCCTCTTAAATTTCTTAACACTATAGCATTAATGCACATACACAATAATTATACAAAGTACACAGTTACGCAATGCAATATACATGTATAATGTTGTACACTGTAATTTAACCAAATCAGATAATGTTATCGAAATACAATACGACATAAGCATATTGAATGACAATCATTATATACATAACGTTCTAGTGTCTACCGATTAAAAAGTTGTTGTATCCATAATTTACAGTTTGTCTTGAACATATTTAAAGATCTGGACGTCTTAATTTCCAATGGTAGAACATTCCATTTCATTGGACCAGAGTATTCTAAAGATTTCTTGTACATTTCACATCTAGGTCTTGGAATATAGAGATCAATATTTGAAGCATATCTCAATGTCATATCTGAAGTAACTGTATTGCGATGTCTTAATTGAAAATGTTCATTCAAATAATTCGGTACAAGATTGTGCATAACAAGATGCTGTGTGGCTGCAACTATTGTGTGAAAGGATTTACTACCATGGGATGCTTTACACAAGCATGTGTATCTTGGGAATCATGACATTTCATTGATTTATTTTAAAAAAGTTTTGAAACTAATGAAAGTATGTATGCATAGATGATCCAACTTTTGAATGAAACATCGTTTATTATTATTACTTAGATATGAATTTTAGCCTATTTTTTGCCGTTATTTACCTACCCAAAAATACTGTCCACAACCCATGTTGAAACGCTGCGTTTTCCAGTCGGATATTATGTTTGATGGTTTGATACGGTCACGAGCCTGTACCAAACATCGTTTATTATTATTACTTAGATATGAATTTTAGCCTATTTGTGGCCGTAAAAATACTGTCCACCACCCATGTCGAAACGCTGTGTTTTCCAGTCGGATATTATGTTTGATGGTTTGATACGGTCACGAGCCTGTACCAAACCAGTAAAAGCCTTATAAAACTAATGAAAGTATGTATACATAGATGCAGCCTCACAACCAGTTAAGATGAATGGCCTGAAATGCAGGAAATGGAATTGGTATTGTGAACTCGATACAACATGATACTCACGGATCCGCCTTACTGGCTTTGTCACAACGACCACCACCCGTTCAAGCAATAATATTAATATACATTCTACATCCGTTATGTCGAATTCCGTCGGACCGAATAAAATACTTCGACATAACGGAAGTTTGACTTAACGAAATTCCATATAAACGGAGCCAGTTTAAACTTTATCTCCGATTGCAAGGCAAGTTCTAACAACTTATATTAATCACTCTCGTTGGCGCGGATGAAAGCGTATATGTGGTCATTCGTGTAGGAGGGAACCGGAATACCCGGAGAAAATCCACCTGTTCGATCTGGCGACAACCGTACCATCTCACATACTTCCTGGTCCGAGGATCGAACCCGGGTTGCATTGGTGAGATGTGAGCGCACTAACCACTGCGCTGAGTCAGTTATATGTAATATGATACGGGGCGTTGATCCGACTTCGAGATAACCTGATAATTCGACATAACCGACTTTGACATAACGGCTATAGACTGTTGTATATTTGCTACTGCAATTATACGTTTGCGAGATTGTATAAGGTTTCAAACCCGTGATTACTGAGTATGCAAGTTTATTTATTTTACAACGATTGTGAAACAAGATTTAACAATTTCTATTAATCACTCTCGTTTGAGCGGACGAAATCGTATATGTTGTCATTCGGTTGGGAGGGAACCGGAGTACCCGGAGAAAACCCACATGTCTGATCTGGCGACCACCTTACCATCTCACATCTTCCCGATCCGAATATCGAACTCGGGCTGCATCGGTGAGAAGCGAGCGTGCTAACCTCTGCGCTCATCGGACAGCCCAACCGTGATATCCAAAGCGCCGAATAGATATCAAACTAAAGAACGGTATTCGGTATACCGGTGTTTTACTATCGTACCACCGCATATCCGTATTCGGGTAACTATAGCATCATTCGTAAAAGTCTCCCCTGCGCCCTTAAATAAATATGCATACGAAAATAATACACACGTATACCGAATACCGTGTTCTTGTTATCTTTCATGTTCCTTTCTAAGAAGTATTTCTGGCACTGTTGAGCACCAAGTAGAACCATCGACCTACCAGAAGCAATCAGGATAACTTCCTCACATGATGAGATTCGAACCTACAGCGGTGAGTGGCAAGTGATTAGAAGTCAACAACCTTAACTCATGTGCCAGTTACCATAGTCTATATATATGAATTTGAATGAAATCTAAAGGGGCTAATATATTCAGAGAACATTAAAGTGAATGAACTTGAGTCTACTTTGATAAACATTTATGAACTATATGCAGATGACTATAAATATTTTAGGCATCGCTATAGCAAACCTGCTTGGACAGAATGATAACACATCTTAATCCTGTGCTGGCCTTTAATTAATGAAGGGTGTGATACTTGTTAATGAAACATTGTTATTAGTATTACTTAGATATGAATTTTAGCCTATTTTTCCACCACCCATGTCGAAACGCTGTGTTTTCCAGTCGGATATTATGTTTGCTGGTCACGAGCCCGTATAAACCAGAAACGGCCGTATCATAACTAGTTCCTGAGAAATAACGCATGCGCACTCGGTGCTAGTATGTTTACTTCCGTAACGTTCAGTGTGTCAAATTTGACAGATAACACATGTGTGTAGTTTCGTGGTAATATTACAATCGTGTTCGTGTATCTAATTCAGTAATTGTTATTTATTCCTGATAAATGGATAACAGAGAGCATGATTTAGATTATTAAATGTTCAAATTCTTATCAAAGTAATAAAGACCTTATTACGTGGATAGTTTCATATCAGCATAGGTGTCAACCCGAGGTAACTTGATATCGAACGTGTCGACCCGAGGTAACTTGATATCAGCCTGAAACCGAACGTATCGACCCGAGGTAACTTGATATCAGTCTGAAACCGAACGTATCGACCCGAGATAGCTTGATATTAGCCAGAGATTAAGTAGGTATCGACCCGAGGTAACTTGATATCAGCATGTGACCGCAGTAGGTATCGACCCGAGGTAACTTTATATCAGCATGTGACCGCAGTAGGTATCGACCCGAGATAGCTTGATATTAGCCAGAGACTAAGTAGGTATCGACCCGAGACAACTTGATATTAGCCAGAGACTAAGTAGGTATCGACCCGAGACAACTTGATATTAGCCAGAGACTAAGTAGGTATCGACCCGAGACAACTTGATATTAGCCAGAGACCGCAATAATGAGCATAGCATATTATATCTTACTGATCACTAATAATAAACGGTTGCAACACTGTCATACCGTAACTACCGTAACTACTTAGAGAAGACCCCTTAATGTTATACCGTAACTACTTAGAGAAGACCCCTTAATGTTATACCGTAACTACTTAGGGAAGACCCCTTAATGTTATACCGTAACTACTTAGAGAAGACACCTTAATGTTATACCGTAACTACTTAGAGAAGACCCCTTAATGTTATACCGTAACTACTTAGAGAAGACCCCTTAATGTTATACCGTAACTACTTAGAGAAGACCCCTTAATGTTATACCGTAACTACTTAGAGAAGACCCCTTAATGTTATACCGTAACTACTTAGGGAAGACCCCTTAATGTTATACCGTAACTACTTAGAGAAGACCCTTAATGTTATACCGTAACTACTTAGGGAAGACCCCTTAATGTTATACCGTAACTACTTAGAGAAGACCCCTTAATGTTATACCGTAACTACTTAGGGAAGACCCCTTAATGTTATACCGTAACTACTTAGAGAAGACACCTTAATGTTATACCGTAACTACTTAGAGAAGACCCCTTAATGTTATACCGTAACTACTTAGGGAAGACCCCTTAATGTTATACCGTAACTACTTAGGGAAGACCCCTTAATGTTATACCGTAACTACTTAGAGAAGACCCCTTAATGTTATACCGTAAC
>CM026395.1:32163536-32180503 GCA_014843695.1 Archivesica marissinica | reverse complement strand
TTCATAGTAAACGACCTAATTAGACATTACACAGTATGTTGGCATCTACGAAATCAACTTACTTTTGTTATACAAATGTAGTGTGTGTGTGTGTTTACATTTATGTATCGTCACTACCGGTTGCCCATATTAGCGACGTCTCCTGGAGAGATTAATCATTTTACATGTTAGTGGAAATTGCAATGATACAGATAGAGACACAATACCATAGTCAGTCACCTCTGGTTCTTTTACATGCATGGTGTAAAGCACCGATACCAGACCTTGGCTAACAGTCCAAACAACTGTTAGTATTATTAATTTAATGTCAGACTGGTGATCGAACTGATAGTGCAGTCCCAACGTGTAACTACGGTATTGGATATTATTAAATTATAGCAAAGTTTGTTGATTTTGAACACAGTGAAGTGCGGGGGATTCATTAAAATCGACAATTGTCGCGTACACCGGCCAGGGGTACTACGGCGTAAGACGAGGCCAAGGGTCGAGTTGACTAGGGTATGTGTTGACAGCGTACATGTATATAGTATGTCAGAGCTCCATGCAATCGGATGCTTATGAATTACCTCATTCGGATAGACTAAGTTATAAACCCCAAAGTGTAGAAAGTGTAAAAATTACGAGGCAAATAAAAATAAAAACGTACTCGTAAGCAAAAGAGCGTCGGATGTTCACAATTGACTGTCACAGTTTCCGGTGCGAATTCTTTCGGCAGTTTAATGATTTTACATATTCTGCATTCCATTTCCAAAATGTAATTCTAAAATGTTTGATCTACAAAATGTTTGATCTACAACACAATCACTACACATGATTTTCAGAAAATTTAGGTTGGTCTTGTCAGTCACGTGTGTGCAATTATATAAATGTGGGCTGGTAAAAATGTTCTCATGAAGTACGAAAGTTAGACTTGGTTGTAATTTTAAAACAAGCAGCAAGTGAATAAATGCACTTTATTATATATCTGTGTTTATACACGGACCAGCAACTACACGTTAGCCAATCTTTTCAACTAACCGGGACCAGCAATTGTTTTCTTTCCACAGTGTTATCACCCTACACGTTCTGACTAGGTCGTTGTTATCTCTCTAAATGTTACTAACTATGTCGTTGTTAGCACACTACATGTTGCTAACTATGTCGTTGTTATATATCTACATGTTGCTAACTAGGTCGTTGTTATCTCTCTACATGTTGCTAACTAGGTCGTTATTATCTCTCTACATGTTGCTAACTAGGTAGTTGTTATCTCTCTACATGTTGCTATCTAGAACGTTGTTATCTCTCTACATGTTGCTAACTATGTCGTTGTTATCTCTCTACATGTTGCTAACTATGTCGTTGTTATCTCTCTACATGTTGCTAACTATGTCGTTGTTATCTCTCTACATGTTGCTAACTAGGTCGTTGTTATCTCTCTACATGTTGCTAACTAGGTCGTTGTTATCTCTCTACATGTTGCTAACTATGTCGTTGTTATCTCTCTACATGTTGCTAACTATGTTGTTATCACATGTTGCTAACTATGTTGTTATCACCCTACATGTTGCTAACAGTGTCGTTGTTATCTCTCTACATGTTCTGACTAGGTCGTCGTTATCGTCATACATGTTGCTAACTAGGTCGTTGTTATCTCTACATGTTGCTAACTATGTTGTTATCACCCTACATGTTGCTAACAGTTTCGTTGTTATCTCTCTACATGTTCTGACTAGGTCGTTGTTATCGCCCTACATGTTGCTAACTATGTCGTTGTTATCACCCTACATGTTGTTAACTGTGTCGTTGTTATCACACTACATGTTGCTAACTAGATCGGTGTTATCACTCTACATGTTGCTAACTAGTCGTTGTTATCACTCTAGACGCTCTGACTAGGTCGTTGTTATCAACCTAGGTGTTGATAACTAGGTCGTTGTTATCACCGTACATGTTGCTATCTAGGTCGTTGTTATCAGACTACATGTTGCTAACTAGGCCGTTATCACCGTACATACTGCTAACTAGGTCGTTGTTATCACCCTACATGTTGCTAACAGTGTCGTTGTTATCACACTACATGTTGTTAACTAGGGCGTTGTTATCAGTCTATTCGCTCTGACTATGTCGTTGTTATCAACCTAGGTGTTGATAACTAGGTCGTTGTTATCACATACAGGTTGCTAACTAGGTCGTTGTTATCAGACTACATGTTGCTAACTAGGCCGTTATCACCGTACATGCTGCTAACTAGGCCGTTGTTATCACCGTACATGTTGCTAACTAGATCGTTGTTATCTCTCTACATGTTTCTAACTAGGTCGTTGTTATCTCTCTAAATGTTGCTAACTATGTCGTTGTTATCACCCTACATGTTGCTAACTATGTCGTTGTTATCACACTACACGTTCCGACTAGGTCGTTGTTATCTCTCTACATGTTGCTAACTATGTCGTTGTTATCACCCTGCATGTTGCTAACTATGTCGTTGTTATAACCATACATTTTGTTAACTAGGTCGTTTATTATCAGACTACATGTTGCTAACTTGGTCGTTTATTATCACCCTACAGAGTACAGCTAGTTGTTTTTGTCGGTATTGCAAAAAATGAATTGTTTCTTTGTGTGTTTTACGTTTATTTATCGTCGCTACCGGTTGCCTATATGAAATTGGTCATTTTAGGTTTTTAAGCTTTTATGACCTTTTTAGGCAGACATTGTGAGTACCATAATATTTAAAAATGCCTTTCTTATAAAATAAATATGTATTACTCACCTCACCCAGAGAACAGAACAACCAACTGATGTATATATAAAAAGCAACCTCAAAATAATTACGAAGAGATTAGAACCGATGACCTCAAAAGAAACGGTCCCGGTTTCGATACACGGTCAGGCCACGTATGTAGTGCCATTGAGCAAGGCACCGCACACACACTGTTTAGTACTGATTAACTGGCATAAAGGTCGGCTAAGCCTGCCCAGGAAAACGTGTCTAGGTCCCCGCTAGGGGTTTCACATTAATGGAACATACATACGTACATACATAAGAACGATTTTATTGTAGTTCTTACTCATTGCGCTATTTAGTTGCGCTTGTATTTAGCTTCAACATATTGTAGAAATACCGTACCTTTACTGTTTACCACAGCATTTAAATGTAAACAAAACAAATTTAAGTTTGTAGACCTATAATATATGCTCGCTGGTTTCTCTCGAAATTAATACTGTATTTGAGAAATATGTTGCAGTAATCGTATGATACAAATGTGCAGCCTACTTTTGAAACTACCCTGACGGTTTATCAGCCGAAACCGAAACTACAGGGATTATTTGCATAAACAATTTTGCGAAAATGAACTGACCTAGATTAACGCAAGTATAGTGTCATGATTCCCACAAGCACAACGACCATAATTTTTCGAAAATGACTACGAATACATAGAAGGTCACGTGACAGGCAGAGTACAATGTGATAATGGAGGACGTAACGTAGAAGAAAAGTTGAAGGTATAAGACATTTATAATGTTTTGATTCGTCTTAAAAACTTTATTTCAACGTGTAATTTTGACGTTTTACATTAGGCATAATCATTGTTTTGTAGGGGCCGTTGTCTAATGTTGTTAAAACGTGTGACCCAAACCACACAGAACAAAGTACATTCCAGTCATGGATTTATGTCCTTAAACGGGAAGAAGACACCATTTCTGCATTTGCATATATACGGTGGATGTATCGGCGTTTTGATTATATATGTCTAACGATTGGAACATTTCCTTTCACATGCGGATCTGTAGTCCAGTGGTTAACACGTTGGACTGGTAATCCAGGGATCGCAGGTTCGACCCCCCGTCCGGACCTTAGTAAAATTGACTGTCGTTCAGATGGGACTTTAAACCTAGGTCTCGTGTCGGTGCTTTACATTGTGGACGTAAAAGAACGAGAGGAAACTCTGGAATTGGTCTATGTCTGTATCACTGCACTATCCTCCTACACTCTAAAATGACTAATCTCTTCAGGAGGCGTCGATCATATGGGCAACTGGTAGCGACGATATATAAACGTAAACGACAACAATTTCCTTCATAGTAAACGACCTAATTAGACATTACACAGTATGTTGGCATCTACGAAATCAACTTACTTTTGTTATACAAATGTAGTGTGTGTGTTTACATTTATGTATCGTCACTACCGGTTGTCCATGTTAGCGACGTCTCCTGGAGAGATTAATCATTTAACATTTAGTGGAAATTGCAATTATACAGATAGAGACCCAATACCACAGTCCACCACCTCTGGTTCTTTTTCATGCATGGTGTAAAGCACCGATACAAGACCTTGGCTTAAAGTCCAAACAACTGTTAGTATTATTAATTTAATGTCAGACTGGTGATCTAAATGATATTGCAGTCCCAACGTGTTACACTACGGTACCGGATACATGTAAATGTGGGTGGTAAAAATGTTCTCATGAAATACGAAAGTTAGACTTGGTTGTAATTTTAAAACAAGCAGCAAGTGAATAAATGCACTTTATTATATATCTGTGTTTATACACGGACCAGTAACTACACGTTAGCCAATCTTTTCAACTAACCGGGACCAGCAATTGTTTTCTTTCCACAGTGTTATCACCCTACACGTTCTGACTAGGGATTCATTAAAATCGAAAATTGTCGCGTAAACCGGTCAGGGGTACTACGGCGTAAGACGAGGCCAAGGTTCGAGTTGATTAGGGTATGTGTTGACAGCGTACATGTATAATTATAGTAATGCAGAGCTCCATGCAATCGAATGCCTATGAATTACCTCATTCGGATAGACTAAGTTATAAAACCCAAAGTGTAGAAAGTGTAGAAATTACGAGGAAAATCAAAATAAAAACTTACTCGTAAGCAAAAGAGCGTCGGATGTTCACAATTGACTGTCACAGTTTCCGGTGCGAATTCTTTCGGCAGTTTAATGATTTTACATATTCTGCATTCCATTTCCAAAATTTAATTCTATAAGATTGATCTAAAATGTTTGATCTACAAGACAATCACTACACATGATTTTCAGAAAATTTAGGTTGGTCTTGTCAGTCACGTGTGTGCAATTATATAAATGTGGGCTGGTAAAAATGTTCTCATGAAGTACGAAAGTTAGACTTGGTTGTAATTTTAAAACAAGCAGCAAGTGAATAAATGCACTTTATTATATATCTGTGTTTATACACGGACCAGCAACTACACGTTAGCCAATCTTTTCAACTAACCGGGACCAGCAATTGTTTTCTTTCCACAGTGTTATCACCCTACACGTTCTGACTAGGTCGTTGTTATCTCTACATGTTGCTAACTAGGTCGTTGTTATAACCATACATGTTGCTGACTATGTCGTTGCTGTCACCCTACATGTTGCTAACTATGTTGTTGTTATCTCTCTAAAATGTTGCTAACTAGGTCGTTGTTATCTCTCTACATGTTGCTAACTAGGTCGTTGTTATCTCTCTACATGTTTCTAACTAGGTCGTTGTTATCTCTCTAAATGTTGCTAACTATGTCGTTGTTATCACCCAATATGTTGCTAACTATGTCGTTGTTATCACCCTACACGGTCTGACTAGATCGTTGTTATCTCTCTACATGTTGCTAACTATGTCGTTGTTATCACCCTACATGTTGCTAACTATGTCGTTGTTATAACCATACATGTTGCTAACTAGGTCTTTTATTATCAGACTACATGTTGCTAACTAGGTCGTTTATTATCACCCTACAGCGTACAGCTAGTTCTTTTTGTCGGTATTGCAAAACATGAATTGTTTCTTTGTGTGTTTTACGTTTATTTATCGTCGCTACCGGTTGCCTATATGAAATTGGTCATTTTAGGTTTTGAAGCTTTTATGACTTTCTTAGGCAGACATTGTGAGTACTATAATATTTAAAAATGCTTTTCTTATAAAATAAATATGTATTACTCACCTCACCCAGAGAACAGAACAACCAACTGAAGTATATATAAAAAGCAACCCCAAAATAATTACGAAGAGATTAGAACCGATGACCTCAAAAGAAACGGTCCCGGGTTCGATACACGGTCAGGCCACGTATGTAGTGCCATTGAGCAAGGTGCCGCACACACCTTGTTTAGTACTGATTAACCGGCATAAAAGTCGGCTAAGCCTGCCCAGGAAAACGTGTCTAGGTCCCCGCTAGGGGTTTCACATTAATGGAACATACATACGTACATACATAAGAACGATTTTATTGTAGTTCTTACTCATTGCGCTATTTAGTTGCGCTTGTATTTAGCTTCAACATATTGTAGAAATACCGTACCTTTACTGTTTACCACAGCATTTAAATGTAAACAAAACAAATTTAAGTTTGTAGACCTATAATATATGCTCGCTGGTTTCTCTCGAAATGAATACTGTATTTGAGAACTATTTTGCAGTAATCGTATGATACAAATGTGCAGCCTACTTTTGAAACTACCCTGACGTTTTATAAGCTGAAACCGAAACTACAGGCTTAAACAATTTTGCGAAAATGAACTGACCTAGATTAATGCAAGTATAGTTTCATGATTTCCACAAGCACAACGACCATAATTTTTCGAAAATGACTACGAATACATAGAAGGTCACGCGACAGGCAGCGTTCAATGTGATAATGGAAGACGTAACGTAGAAGAAAAGTTGAAGGTATAAGACATTTATAATGTTTTGATTCGTCTTAAAAACTTTATTTCAACGTGTAATTTTGACGTTTTACATAATAGGCATAATCATTGTTTTGTAGGGGCCGTTGTCTAATGTTGTTAAAATGCGTGACCCACAAACCACACTGGACAAATGTGACATTTTACTATCCAGGCATTTTTCAAAGTCTAAATCTCAATTACGCGTAGCATATTTTATATTCTATAAAGTCCTTTTTATAAATTAAAATTGTTAACAAGATCAACACACATACCGTTGTTTGAATTCTGCACAGTCTATAGCTTCTCTTGACACAATATTATACATGGAATTAACGTTTAAATTTCATGGCAGAGTTTCGCCATTCCAAATCGGCCATTTTGAATATTTGATTATTGCGAAAAATAGAACTCGAAATAGACGAACATGTTTATATCCGTGCCATTACTGTGAACCAAATAAGATGTCGTTTAATATCCAATTGTTCATATGCATGAAATGTACTAAATCATAAATCATTAGAATGTCTTTTGTGAAGAATGCGCAGAAAAAATAAGAGAATTTCACCTGTCGACTTCAAACAGCTAAATGACATGCACAACGGTAATACAATATATTTTTAACGGTCTTAATATCTATATTAGGATTATTATTATTATAAATGCACACATTTATAACCGTTCATGTCCGAAAAGCTTTAAAATATTGGTCAGAAATCCCGCCATCGGACCAGGGCGGAAAGTGCTATGCGAAAATGAGCTTTAACGATAAGACCTCGAAATAACAGAAGAAGAAACATTATGTATAGAGGTATTATTTATAGGACTACGGACAAAGTACATTCTAGTCATTGAGTTATGTCCTTAAACGGGAAGAAGAAACCAATTACATGCTCATGGCATGTATTGTATCATATTGTGTATGGCATAGTTACCATTGATTTGCAATAAAACATGATTCAACTTAATCTTTTTTATTCTGACAGTTTATATTTTACTATCGAAGGAACACATTGAAAGAAAAATCTACACGATACTCCTAACACTCATCTAGGGAGGGCTTGTCAGGGACAGTTGTTGAACATTACAACATCGGCCTACTAAGGTTAAAAACAGACATGTAGCGTTGCATGAGTGGTACAGTGACCACTAGCTCAACAAAAATGGTTAAGCTGGGACTACTGTACACATTTGCGTAGATAATGGTGGGACATTGTTACTCAAATAATTCAAAATATGTGACATGTCGTACCAATAATTTTGGATTGGCCACCGTGACTCGGTAGGTATACGAGTTGATAATCACTGTTCAAAGTCGACATATGTGTATCATGTAGTATATTTATATGCCGAGTTCATTGTGTCGTTCATGGCCAGATCTTGACTCGCCAGCTATGTTGCACCAATGTGAAATGTGTAGCTACGCCCCTGGTACATAGTAGGGGGATCCATTCCAAAGACGTATTGTTCGTGGGAAATATGAATTGATACACTGCTTGTATAGTTATATTCATTGCAAATATAATGTTCATGTGATCGTTGCACTTTGTCTGTTTTATATATGTGAGACTGTTGCCAAGGGTGACCGATGGATGAGCAATACTCGCGTTTAGGGACGAACATAGGTGTTATAATTGTTTTCTTTGGCCTTCTTATTTCTGGTCGTCATGTTCCTTTTAATGAATCTGAGAGAGTTAGTAGCCTAAGAGATGTTGTTTATATGTGTTAACCAGTTTATTCAATGTTCCGCATACTCAGACCTATATCCCGCCATCTATATGGAGCTCTGTATACCAGTATGCCAGTAACTACTGAGCGCTCTTGTAGCGTGATAGACGTGTAAAGAAGTACTTAAATACAATGACTACTAGTAGACTATCAGGGCGCGCCCTTCAAAATGTTTACATGGAGAAGGAGCTGGACAGTGAATGTGTTCTAGACTCTTTTACATGAAAGAACAGGAATCTGTCTCTAATATTTGAGTGACTGCAGCATATAATCAGAGTAGAGCTGTATTGTTCAGCTATATAGTACAGTACATTTATTGCACTATGACATATAGCAGAGTAAACTAATGCAACATGTGCAATGGAACGTAGTTCACGTGTCGACAGACAATACAGTAGTTGCATCATTTGATGCGATGTGGCTTCGATGAGCAGGTTTGTAACGATATCTACCCAAATGTGTGATGAAAGTGTTCAAGTGACTGTCTCCTTCACGGAAAGGCACGCCGCTGTGATAGCCATTCCATGCACCGAAGTCTGTCTTCTTCTTCCCATGGGGTACGGACCTAGCTTGTAGAATGGTGAAGGAGTGTGATGAGTTTCCCCTTGTGACATGAACATTAAATGGCTGGAGATCAACACTGAGTGCGACGTCGTTTCCATTTTTCTTGGCACATATTAACATCCTGTGGTACAAAGTGACGGGTTCACCGATGGGGATAGGTTTAAGCACACCCAGACGGACATCTTGATCGAGTCCAGCTTTGACGTCATCCTGCCAATGGATTGGGACAGGTATGGGTCTATGTGAAGCGACCGTTTCAGCAGCAGGATCTACCATTACATGCATTGGTGGGCCGTTCATTAAAGGCAGGGGTTGATGGTCACATGTGTTGAATGTGCTTGATCGGTAGTAGTTGAGAAGATACTGCTGCAGTTGTAAGCGATTGGCTTCAGTGGCTGGTAATGGCATCCTCTTTGGTGGCAGAGGTGGAAGTTGACGTGAAGGACGATCACATGTGGTGGTGAGACCACTGTCACATGTGGCAGTCGGTATGTGGCCGGTGCTCTCGTGTAGTGCTGAAGTTATTGCATCATGTCGTGTTTCATGCATTCCACACATAACAGGTAATCCGAGGGCAGCCTCTCTACTAAGAAACAGTTTGTCAGACGTGTCGATTACGTAAGTCATTCGCCTTGTGTCTATATGTCGATCGTGCTCGACTATGCTCGAGTACAGTGCCCACGAGGAACTTGATATTATTGTTGTCAGCCGTGTGCATTTTCATTGTAACATGAATAATGTCAGATTGACGTAGACCGAGGCGGTGAATAACTTTGATACCAGCGAGGCAGCTTTGACAGCCTATGTCTGTCATGGCAGATGTGACGATCGTCGTGGCGCAGGTTGTGTGAGTGAAGACAATGGCTTCATAATCCTCCGGTACAATCTTCATAGTCGCATTAATGAATAGCTGCTGCCTTGAGTTCTTCCTAAGCCATGAATTGGAAAGGGTACAATAGAGGTGATGGTGAAAGTAGTATTGCTAGTGCATAAGGCGTTAAATACAGCATCTTCATTGTCAGTAACGCTGGGACGTGTGTGTGTGTGTGTGTGTGTGTGTGTGTGTGTGTGGTGTGGTGTGGTGGTGGTGTGGTGTGGTGTGGTGTGGTGTGGTCTTTACTGCGACATACACTCTCCAGATGATGATCGTGGTTACAATGGCCGCATGTATGATCACATGCTGGATATTATTTATTGTGGATACGTGCCGGACTAGTTTTGCTATGTCCTTTTTTACTACAATATGAACATGGAGCATGCTTATCGTTCACAGTATTCTGCTTTGTCTTGCGGTATGAAATACTAGTTGCTTCCACATCATGTGAATCAAGCAGAAGAGAAACGGACCGCTTCCCAGTCTCTGGCTGCCACAAACTGAAATACCTCTTCTAAAGCCATGTCCTTATTTGTATCACCAAGGATATCTAATTGTATTTCGGGGTCAGTGATACCTCGAGTAAGTACATCGTGAAAGTATTGCCTCAGTGCCGTTTATGTTAATGTCACAACCTGGGCGCTTAATCAGTAATGTGCATACACCTGCATGGCCACGTAAACGGGCCCCAAAGCTGCATAATCGTTCATCGCGGTCTTGTCGCATATTTTGAAGTGTAACTCTTGCTACCTTAGTATTTTCTACGCGAATAGCGAGTCTTTTGATGGCGGCGAGTACCTCTGATTCAGTCTTGTTGATGAGGCTGCCACCTGTGGATCTCGTCAGGTCTTTGCGCAATGGTTCATCGCAACATTCCAGCAGCGGCACTACCTTATCACGACCGGTTGGTTTTGTGGCATCGACGTAATCTGACCACCGTGCTTCGGGAGGCTGCATCATTTGTCCAACCTGTGTGTGTGTGGTGTGGTGTGGTGTGGTGTGGGTGTGGTGTGGTGTGGTGTGTGTTAAATGTCCCTATCAGCTCTAATCTCTTTACTCCGTAACTCCTCTCTTTTTACAATCGTTTCAATATTTCAGCTTCAATAATCTTCGTCACACAATAGTAGATGATATTCACCGGAACTAAATATGTTCCTTATCTCGGCTGAATCATCTTATAACTCGTATTTATTTTTAAATAAGCATTTAACTTTCATAAGTTAATTTTCTCTTAATGTTTATAATAATCTATCATAGAAACAGTATTCTATATCTTAATTTGGAGATCACGTAACTATATACCGTATCCGGGATGTCACCTTAGTGTGTCTGATTTAAAAAAAACAAGTTTATTTATCGTCGCTACCGGTTGTCCATATGAGCGACGCCTCCTGAAAATATTAGTCATTTTAGATTTTGGAGGATAGTGCAATGATACAGAGAGAGACCCATTCCAGAGTCTTCTCTGGTTCTTTTACGTGGACGATGTAAAGCACCGAGACGAGACCTCGGTTTAACGTCCCATCTGAAAGACTGTTAATTTTATTAGGGTCAGACGGGGGATCGAACCTGTATTTAATTAATAAAGTTCGTTTCATATATACAGATCAGCGATGGTTGAGTAGACTTATAGACGCCCTGACATCTGTTAATATTATTAAGATTTTCCGCGCATCAAAAGATTCAGCCTTTTAAAATTGCACAACTGGCCACATGTGCAATCAGTCCCGATAATTAGTTTTTCCCGCGCAGCAATAGAATGGATATTTTAGGCGCGAAAATGATAGCAGACGATATGCATAAGACAAATATATATAGTACATGGTAAATCAATGATGTCGTATATTAATGTATTTATATAATACATTATTACTATTTATATATGACAATAATAACATTTCGTGCAAATATTGTTTGTTTTTCATATATTTTGCACAATATCCATAAATACTGAATACATTGCAAAACGGTGCCTCATACATGTTGGTTTCAAGCCTCAATAGGCGCCCTTGGGTTGCTCAATTAATGTCATAGGACACGAGGAAAATATGGTGGTGTCGTGTTTTAAGCCTGTCTGTCTGCATGCATTTATAGTGAGCTCTACGCGAGATTTACTGTAGGAAAGAATGTCGATATATGTATCTTAAATATCTACATGGAGGTACAGTGAAAAGAAATGGGAAAATGTTAATGTAGAATGTATATTAATTATTACTTTAATACCTGTTTTCACTAAATGCTTTTATTTCTATGAAAATGCACAATCAGTAGAAACATCGCTCAACATCGTGCAAGTAGCTATGGTAGTTACCGTGGGGGCCTTCGGCTTCCACGCACTTTCATCACACTGTAGTTCATTCCTTAAGTGAGTGAGTATGATACATACGTCTTTTCAAAATCTCTAATTTGCTATATTATCGATACTACAAACCACATGATCCGTGGTATATCAGCCCATGTTTTAAATTGAGTCTGTGCCTGAAATACTGTTTGGAGAGGCACCTGCAGGTCATCCTCTACCAACAAATAGCTGGAATCTCGCCATGTGACCTAAACTCAGTAAAGCTGTTGGTGCGAAATTAAGCTCTAAAACACACAAATAGCATATCGCTATTGGACAATGTGGCATCAACTCCATCATCAGGTTGCACTTAATTGGACCGAGAGTGGTACACATATTCTAGACTCTGTGTAATTTCGGTTCTGGTAACTACTTCGTTATGTCCCCTTTTGTACATCATTATATTATAACAATTACCTATGTTAGTTATGATAGCCGAATAGGGAACACTAAGAACTAGACACTAAAATCGTTTTTCAAAGCATTGTCGTGCAATGTTGACATTTTTCCTGTAATAATTGTTCGTGACCGCTATTAAGGTAATTGTCTCTTTCACCGCTACCGCTGTATGTACTAGGTTGGAATCACATGGGTTGTAGAATTCATCCATGCGAGAAAGCTGCCCAACGGGCTTGCGGAAGGTCATCGGCGCTACACGGGTGCCTGAACTCCTGCTTGGAGGGGCACCAAGAGTCTTCATCCACCAATACTAGTTGGAGAGTCGCCATATGAACTACGGTGTTAGTGCGACTTTAAACCCCCAAAACAAACAAACTGCTAATATAATCTGAGTTATGTTGTGTTTCAGAAATCATGTAATCATGGCGTCTGCGTCTCCAAGCGGTGTGAGTAAGTATATTAATTAAATATGATCTTATAAAGCAAGAGATGTTTCTGAATCACGCCCCTTTAATCCTTTTGTGGTGTGAAGTTATCTCAAAATAGGCCATTTGGATTAAAATCACATGGAGCGAACACAAAATAGTTTACCCATGGCTGCCCCTTGACTCTTTTAACCGTAACCTTACAGGCACGGACGAGGGTCCTCCACGAGACTCGTCTATTCCATATGATGAATATATGTGCTTAGTTCTTTCAAAACTATGGAACGAACACGATATATTGCACCCATTTCTGGTCTTTCCCCCCTTTGATTTTGGCCTTGAAGTTACGGACATGGGTCTTGTGTGTGACACATCGACTCCATATGGTGAATATATGTGCGACTCAATAATTTTATGGTGAATAATGTTGTGAAATTATTTGAAAAATTAGCTCAGTGTTTTCAGAGATATGGAGTAGACACGAAAATAGTACGGACGGACGGAATCACATTTGCAAAACAACATACCTCACTTTCCTTGGAACGATGCATACTAAAGTGTGTATGGTTTTTTAAAACTATGGTGCACCAGATTTAACCTACATGTCAAATAATCACTATTTTAATAATTGGTTGTTATGTCCATAGGTCTCGGAGAGCTTGGAGGCAGTGTTTGAAATTTTATAACTAATTGTGAAAATAAATATATTCTAGTCACATACTATGGTGGAGAAACACGAATATAAACTTGTGAAACTAGTGAGAAATGCGTAGAAGATAAAATAGTACTTTAATACACATTAATAGTTACATGTCTACGTGCTATATACATGTATAGATACAAAATTCTACTCTCACAGAATATGACTACTCGTTATCACATGTTCGGCCCCATGGCATTTGTCGGGATACAGAATATGACTGTAGTCGTTATCACATGTTCGGCCCCATGGCATTTGTCGGGATACAGAATATGACTGTAGTCGTTATCACATGTTCGGCCCCAGTCATAGTCTCTCTATATACATGTAGTTGCTCTCGTTTTGGGTTTTTCCAAATTATATCGTAACCTGCCGATTAAATTGGACGGAATGTGCAAACAATATAGATCGAGATCGGCCACGACGTAAAGCTGCGCCTGATTAGGATTTATGTTGTTTGCTATTCAGACAAGTGTTTTAGCTCCACTATCCGAATAGCAAACAGCATAGAGCCTGATCAGACGGCACATTCTGTGCTGTCTGATATGGCTCTATGCTGTTTGCAAAAGCGACTTTTGTTGTGATTGGCAAGTTACTTGTTAAATCATCCGCATGGTATTATACCATTACATTGTATGATTCTCGCAATATACCATTACATTGTATGATTCTGGCAATATATCATTACATTGTATGATTCTGGCAATATATCATTACATTGTATGATTCTGGCTATATACTATTACATTGTATGAGTATGGCTATATACCATTACATTGTATGATTCTGGCAATATACCATTACATTGTATGATTGTGGCAATATACCATTACATTGTATGATTCTGACTATATACCATTACATTGGTTGATTCTGGCTATATATCATATTGTATGATCCTGACTATATACCATTATATTGTATGATTCTGGCAATATACCATTACATTGTATGATTCTGGCTATATACCATTACATTGTATGATTCTGGCTATACATCATTACATTGTATGATTCTGGCTATATACTATTACATTATATGATTCTGGCTATATACCATTACATTGTATGATTCTGGCTATATACCATTACATTGCATGATTCTGGCAATATACCATTACATTGTATGATTCTGGCAATATACCATTGCATTGTATGATTCTGGCAATATACCATTGCATGATTCTGGCTATATACCATTACATTGTATGATTCTGACTATATACCATTACATTGTATGATTCTGGCAATATACCATTACATTGTATGATTCTGGCTATATACCATTACATTGTATGATTCTGGCTATATACCATTACATTGTATGATTCTGGCTATATACCATTACATTGTATGATTCTGGCAATATACCATTACATTGTATGATTCTGGCAATATACCATTACATTGTATGATTCTGACTATACATCATTACATTGTATGATTCTAGCAATACACCATTACATTGTATGATTCTGACTATATACCATTACATTGTATGATTCTGACTATATACCATTACATTGTATGATTCTGGCAATATACCATTACATTGTATGATTCTGACTATATACCATTACATTGTATGATTCTGACTATATACCATTACATTGTATGATTCTGACTATATACCATTACATTATATGATTCTGGCAATATACCATTGCATTGCATGATTCTGGCTATATACCATTACATTGTATGATTCTGACTATATACCATTACATTGTATGATTCTGGCAATATACCATTACATTGTATGATTCTGGCTATACATCATTACATTGTATGATTCTGGCTATACATCATTACATTGTATGATTCTGGCAATATACCATTACATTGTATGATTCTGGCAATATATCATTACATTGCATGATTCTGGCTATATACCATTATATTGTATGATTCTGGCTATATACCATTACATTGTATGATTCTGACTATATACCATTACATTGTATGATTCTGGCATTATACCATTACATTGTATGATTCTGGCAATATACCATTACATTGTATGATTCTGGCTATATACCATTACATTGTATGATTCTGGCTATATACCATTACATTGTATGATTCTGGCTATATACCATTACATTGTATGATTCTGGCTATATACCATTGCATTGTATGATTGTGGCAATATACCATTACATTGTATGATTCTGGCAATATACCATTGCATTGTATGATTCTGGCTATATACCATTACATTGTATGATTCTGGCTATATACCATTACATTGCATGATTCTGGCAATATACCATTACATTGTATGATTCTGGCAATATACCATTACATTGTATGATTCTGACTATATACCATTACATTGTGTGATTCTGGCTATATACCATTACATTGTATGAATCTGACATTATACCATAACATTGTATGATTCTGGCTATATATCATTATATTGTATGATTCTGGCATTATACCATTACATTGTATGATTCTCGCTATATACCATTACATTTTATGATTCTGGCAATATACCATTACATTGCATGAGACATGATTCTTGCAATATACCATTACATTGCATGAGACATGATTCTGGCATACCACATTGTAATTTATTTTTAATATATCATTATCATTTCAGCGTTCACATTGCCGGTTAAGTTGTGGACTGTTCCAAAAGTATCAATAAAACCACGTCAATATGAAAAGATCTTCGACTATATAGTGGCCCACGTTTTGGCATATCAAAGTTATGTACACACTGTTGAAGAGATAAAGTTTTTCAACGTTATCGGTATTTCAAAAGATTCAAATGAAAGGCATCACTTGGAATTGTCTGTATCAAACGGAAATGATTTCGAGAAGTTTTTCGAGTATTCCAAGACGCCGACCAAACAAGAACAACAGAATGGATTGTCATACAGTCTTAGTAGGTATTTCCAGAATCAGGAAATGCAAATGCAATGGGACTTTACTTCAAAAGCGAAAATTAATTTTTCGGTTGAGATGACTTATCAAATCAAACGAAAGGTTACCACTGAACTTGAAAAGAAGTTTGGAATGAGCTATGCTTCAGTAACGTAAGTAGAACTTAACATTTAAAGAGTTTATTCTCATAACCCACTCACTAAGGATTTTTTCTAATACTTTAGTTTTAACAAATTTCTACTAGCTCGAGTGTGAAGCGCCACAGTTAGTTATTCCGAGTTATGCTAAATAAGTGTACTGGAGACCTTATGCCAGATGAAGGCATCTCACGCCACGACAGAGAGATTAGAGACTCTATTGACAAGAGTC
>CM026395.1:32134945-32162536 GCA_014843695.1 Archivesica marissinica | reverse complement strand
TGCAGTCAATGCTAGACTCAGTCATTGCCTACAGTAGTGGTTACTAACAGATTCCGGCCATGCAGTCACTGCTAGACTCAGTCATTGCCCACAGTAGTGGTTACTAACAGATTCCAGCCATGCAGTCACTGCTAGACTCTGTCATTGCCCACAGTAGTGGTTACTAACAGATTCCAGCCATGCAGTCACTGCTAGACTCTGTCATTGCCCACAGTAGTGGTTACTAACAGATTCCAGCCATGCAGTCAATGCTAGACTCAGTCATTGCCCACAGTAGTGGTTACTAACAGATTCGATGCATCACTGCTAGACTCAGTGTGGTTCTAACAGATTCCAGCCATGCAGTCACTGCTAGACTCACAGCAGTAGTGGTTACTAACAGATTCCAGCCATGCAGTCACTGCTAGACTCAGTCATTGCCCACAGTAGTGGTTACTAACAGATTCCAGCCATGCAGTCACTGCTAGACTCTGTCATTGCCCACAGTAGTGGTTACTAACAGATTCCAGCCATGCAGTCACTGCTAGACTCAGTCATTGCCCACAGTAGTGGTTACTAACAGATTCCAGCCATGCAGTCACTGCTAGACTCAGTCATTGCCTACAGTAGTGGTTACTAACAGATTCCAGCCATGCAGTCACTGCTAGACTCAGTCATTGCCCACAGTAGTGGTTACTAACAGATTCCAGCCATGCAGTCACTGCTAGACTCAGTCATTGCCCACAGTAGTGGTTACTAACAGATTCCAGCCATGCAGTCACTGCTAGACTCTGTCATTGCCCACAGTAGTGGTTACTAACAGATTCCAGCCATGCAGTCACTGCTAGACTCTGTCATTGCCCACAGTAGTGGTTACTAACAGATTCCAGCCATGCAGTCACTGCTAGACTCTGTCATTGCCCACAGTAGTGGTTACTAACAGATTCCAGCCATGCAGTCACTGCTAGACTCTGTCATTGCCCACAGTAGTGGTTACTAACAGATTCCAGCCATGCAGTCACTGCTAGACTCAGTCATTGCCCACAGTAGTGGTTACTAACAGATTCCAGCCATGCAGTCACTGCTAGACTCACAGCAGTAGTGGTTACTAACAGATTCCAGCCATGCAGTCACTGCTAGACTCAGTCATTGCCCACAGTAGTGGTTACTAACAGATTGCAGTCACTGCTAGACTCTGTCATTGCCCACAGTAGTGGTTACTAACAGATTGCAGTCACTGCTAGACTCTGTCATTGCCCACAGTAGTGGTTACTAACAGATTCCAGCCATGCAGTCACTGCTAGACTCTGTCATTGCCCACAGTAGTGGTTACTAACAGATTCCGCCATGCAGTCACTGCTAGACTCAGTCATTGCCCACAGTAGTGGTTACTAACAGATTCCGGCCATGCAGTCACTGCTAGACTCTGTCATTGCCCACAGTAGTGGTTACTAACAGATTCCAGCCATGCAGTCACTGCTAGACTCTGTCATTGCCCACAGTAGTGGTTACTAACAGATTCCAGCCATGCAGTCACTGCTAGACTCTGTCATTGCCCACAGTAGTGGTTACTAACAGATTCCAGCCATGCAGTCACTGCTAGACTCAGTCATTGCCCACAGTAGTGGTTACTAACAGATTCCAGCCATGCAGTCACTGCTAGACTCACAGCAGTAGTGGTTACTAACAGATTCCAGCCATGCAGTCACTGCTAGACTCAGTCATTGCCACAGTAGTGGTTACTAACAGATTCCGGCCATGCAGTCACTGCTAGACTCAGTCATTGCCACAGTAGTGGTTACTAACAGATTCGCCATGCAGTCACTGCTAGACTCTGTCCACAGTAGTGGTTACTAACAGATTGCAGTCATGCTAGACTCTGCATTGCCCACAGTAGTGGTTACTAACAGATTCCAGCCATGCAGTCACTGCTAGACTCTGTCATTGCCCACAGTAGTGGTTACTAACAGATTCCGGCCATGCAGTCACTGCTAGACTCAGTCATTGCCCACAGTAGTGGTTACTAACAGATTCCGGCCATGCAGTCACTGCTAGACTCTGTCATTGCCCACAGTAGTGGTTACTAACAGATTCCAGCCATGCAGTCACTGCTAGACTCTGTCATTGCCCACAGTAGTGGTTACTAACAGATTCCAGCCATGCAGTCACTGCTAGACTCACAGCAGTAGTGGTTACTAACAGATTCCAGCCATGCAGTCACTGCTAGACTCAGTCATTGCCCACAGTAGTGGTTACTAACAGATTCCGGCCATGCAGTCACTGCTAGACTCAGTCATTGCCCACAGTAGTGGTTACTAACAGATTGCAGTCACTGCTAGACTCTGTCATTGCCCACAGTAGTGGTTACTAACAGATTCCAGCCATGCAGTCACTGCTAGACTCTGTCATTGCCCACAGTAGTGGTTACTAACAGATTCCAGCCATGCAGTCACTGCTAGACTCACAGCAGTAGTGGTTACTAACAGATTCCAGCCATGCAGTCACTGCTAGACTCAGTCATTGCCCACAGTAGTGGTTACTAACAGATTCCGGCCATGCAGTCACTGCTAGACTCAGTCATTGCCCACAGTAGTGGTTACTAACAGATTGCAGTCACTGCTAGACTCTGTCATTGCCCACAGTAGTGGTTACTAACAGATTCCAGCCATGCAGTCACTGCTAGACTCTGTCATTGCCCACAGTAGTGGTTACTAACAGATTCCAGCCATGCAGTCACTGCTAGACTCTGTCATTGCCCACAGTAGTGGTTACTAACAGATTCCAGCCATGCAGTCACTGCTAGACTCTGTCATTGCCCACAGTAGTGGTTACTAACAGATTCCAGCCATGCAGTCACTGCTAGACTCAGTCATTGCCCACAGTAGTGGTTACTAACAGATTCCAGCCATGCAGTCACTGCTAGACTCACACAGTAGTGGTTACTAACAGATTGTCATGTAACTCTGTCATTGCCCACAGTAGTGGTTACTAACATTCCAGCCATGCAGTCACTGCTAGACTCTGTCATTGCCCACAGTAGTGGTTACTAACAGATTCCAGCCATGCAGTCACTGCTAGACTCTGTCATTGCCCACAGTAGTGGTTACTAACAGATTCCGGCCATGCAGTCACTGCTAGACTCAGTCATTGCCCACAGTAGTGGTTACTAACAGATTCCGGCCATGCAGTCACTGCTAGACTCTGTCATTGCCCACAGTAGTGGTTACTAACAGATTCCAGCCATGCAGTCACTGCTAGACTCTGTCATTGCCCACAGTAGTGGTTACTAACAGATTCCAGCCATGCAGTCACTGCTAGACTCTGTCATTGCCCACAGTAGTGGTTACTAACAGATTCCAGCCATGCAGTCAATGCTAGACTCAGTCATTGCCCACAGTAGTGGTTACTAACAGATTCCAGCCATGCAGTCACTGCTAGACTCACAGCAGTAGTGGTTACTAACAGATTCCAGCCATGCAGTCACTGCTAGACTCAGTCATTGCCTACAGTAGTGGTTACTAACAGATTCCGGCCATGCAGTCACTGCTAGACTCAGTCATTGCCCACAGTAGTGGTTACTAACAGATTGCAGTCACTGCTAGACTCTGTCATTGCCCACAGTAGTGGTTACTAACAGATTCCAGCCATGCAGTCACTGCTAGACTCACAGCAGTAGTGGTTACTAACAGATTCCAGCCATGCAGTCACTGCTAGACTCAGTCATTGCCCACAGTAGTGGTTACTAACAGATTCCAGCCATGCAGTCACTGCTAGACTCATGTCATTGCCCACAGTAGTGGTTACTAACAGATTCCAGCCATGCAGTCACTGCTAGACTCTGTCATTGCCCACAGTAGTGGTTACTAACAGATTCCAGCCATGCAGTCACTGCTAGACTCTGTCATTGCCCACAGTAGTGGTTACTAACAGATTCCAGCCATGCAGTCACTGCTAGACTCTGTCATTGCCCACAGTAGTGGTTACTAACAGATTCCAGCCATGCAGTCACTGCTAGACTCTGTCATTGCCCACAGTAGTGGTTACTAACAGATTCCAGCCATGCAGTCACTGCTAGACTCTGTCATTGCCCACAGTAGTGGTTACTAACAGATTCCAGCCATGCAGTCACTGCTAGACTCTGTCATTGCCCACAGTAGTGGTTACTAACAGATTCCAGCCATGCAGTCACTGCTAGACTCTGTCATTGCCCACAGTAGTGGTTACTAACAGATTCCAGCCATGCAGTCACTGCTAGACTCTGTCATTGCCCACAGTAGTGGTTACTAACAGATTCCAGCCATGCAGTCAATGCTAGACTCAGTCATTGCCCACAGTAGTGGTTACTAACAGATTCCAGCCATGCAGTCACTGCTAGACTCACAGCAGTAGTGGTTACTAACAGATTCCAGCCATGCAGTCACTGCTAGACTCAGTCATTGCCCACAGTAGTGGTTACTAACAGATTCCGGCCATGCAGTCACTGCTAGACTCAGTCATTGCCCACAGTAGTGGTTACTAACAGATTGCAGTCACTGCTAGACTCTGTCATTGCCCACAGTAGTGGTTACTAACAGATTCCAGCCATGCAGTCACTGCTAGACTCACAGCAGTAGTGGTTACTAACAGATTCCAGCCATGCAGTCACTGCTAGACTCAGTCATTGCCTACAGTAGTGGTTACTAACAGATTCCAGCCATGCAGTCACTGCTAGACTCACAGCAGTAGTGGTTACTAACAGATTCCAGCCATGCAGTCACTGCTAGACTCAGTCATTGCTACAGTAGTGGTTACTAACAGATTCCAGCCATGCAGTCACTGCTAGACTCTGTCATTGCCCACAGTAGTGGTTACTAACAGATTCCAGCCATGCAGTCACTGCTAGACTCTGTCATTGCCCACAGTAGTGGTTACTAACAGATTCCAGCCATGCAGTCACTGCTAGACTCTGTCATTGCCCACAGTAGTGGTTACTAACAGATTCCAGCCATGCAGTCACTGCTAGACTCAGTCATTGCCCACAGTAGTGGTTACTAACAGATTCCAGCCATGCAGTCACTGCTAGACTCAGTCATTGCCCACAGTAGTGGTTACTAACAGATTCCAGCCATGCAGTCACTGCTAGACTCTGTCATTGCCCACAGTAGTGGTTACTAACAGATTCCAGCCATGCAGTCACTGCTAGACTCACAGCAGTAGTGGTTACTAACAGATTCCAGCCATGCAGTCACTGCTAGACTCTGTCATTGCCCACAGTAGTGGTTACTAACAGATTGCAGTCATTGTAGACTCTGTCATTGCCCACAGTAGTGGTTACTAACAGATTCCAGCCATGCAGTCACTGCTAGACTCTGTCATTGCCCACAGTAGTGGTTACTAACAGATTGCAGTCATGTAGACTCTGTCATTGCCACAGTAGTGGTTACTAACAGATTCCAGCCATGCAGTCATGCTAGACTCCATTGCCCACAGTAGTGGTTACTAACAGATTCCAGCCATGCAGTCACTGCTAGACTCTGTCATTGCCCACAGTAGTGGTTACTAACAGATTCCGGCCATGCAGTCACTGCTAGACTCTGTCATTGCCCACAGTAGTGGTTACTAACAGATTCCAGCCATGCAGTCACTGCTAGACTCTGTCATTGCCCACAGTAGTGGTTACTAACAGATTCCAGCCATGCAGTCACTGCTAGACTCTGTCATTGCCCACAGTAGTGGTTACTAACAGATTCCAGCCATGCAGTCAATGCTAGACTCAGTCATTGCCCACAGTAGTGGTTACTAACAGATTCCAGCCATGCAGTCACTGCTAGACTCACAGCAGTAGTGGTTACTAACAGATTCCAGCCATGCAGTCACTGCTAGACTCAGTCATTGCCTACAGTAGTGGTTACTAACAGATTCCAGCCATGCAGTCACTGCTAGACTCAGTCATTGCCCACAGTAGTGGTTACTAACAGATTCCAGCCATGCAGTCACTGCTAGACTCTGTCATTGCCCACAGTAGTGGTTACTAACAGATTCCAGCCATGCAGTCACTGCTAGACTCTGTCATTGCCCACAGTAGTGGTTACTAACAGATTCCAGCCATGCAGTCACTGCTAGACTCTGTCATTGCCCACAGTAGTGGTTACTAACAGATTCCAGCCATGCAGTCACTGCTAGACTCTGTCATTGCCCACAGTAGTGGTTACTAACAGATTCCAGCCATGCAGTCACTGCTAGACTCAGTCATTGCCCACAGTAGTGGTTACTAACAGATTCCAGCCATGCAGTCACTGCTAGACTCACACAGTAGTGGTTACTAACAGATTGCAGTCATTGTTAGACTCTGTCATTGCCCACAGTAGTGGTTACTAACAGATTCCAGCCATGCAGTCACTGCTAGACTCTGTCATTGCCCACAGTAGTGGTTACTAACAGATTCCAGTCATGCAGTCACTGCTAGACTCTGTCATTGCCCACAGTAGTGGTTACTAACAGATTCCGGCCATGCAGTCACTGCTAGACTCAGTCATTGCCCACAGTAGTGGTTACTAACAGATTTCGGCCATGCAGTCACTGTTAGACTCTGTCATTGCCCACAGTAGTGGTTACTAACAGATTCCAGCCATGCAGTCACTGCTAGACTCTGTCATTGCCCACAGTAGTGGTTACTAACAGATTCCAGCCATGCAGTCACTGCTAGACACTGTCATTGCCCACAGTAGTGGTTACTAACAGATTCCAGCCATGCAGTCAATGCTAGACTCAGTCATTGCCCACAGTAGTGGTTACTAACAGATTCCAGCCATGCAGTCACTGCTAGACTCACAGCAGTAGTGGTTACTAACAGATTCCAGCCATGCAGTCACTGCTAGACTCAGTCATTGCCTACAGTAGTGGTTACTAACAGATTCCGGCCATGCAGTCACTGCTAGACTCAGTCATTGCCCACAGTAGTGGTTACTAACAGATTGCAGTCACTGCTAGACTCTGTCATTGCCCACAGTAGTGGTTACTAACAGATTCCAGCCATGCAGTCACTGCTAGACTCACAGCAGTAGTGGTTACTAACAGATTCCAGCCATGCAGTCACTGCTAGACTCTGTCATTGCCCACAGTAGTGGTTACTAACAGATTCCAGCCATGCAGTCACTGCTAGACTCTGTCATTGCCCACAGTAGTGGTTACTAACAGATTCCAGCCATGCAGTCACTGCTAGACTCTGTCATTGCCCACAGTAGTGGTTACTAACAGATTCCAGCCATGCAGTCACTGCTAGACTCGTCATTGCCCACAGTAGTGGTTACTAACAGATTCCGCCATGCAGTCACTGCTAGACTCAGTCATTGCCCACAGTAGTGGTTACTAACAGATTCCGGCCATGCAGTCACTGCTAGACTCTGTCATTGCCCACAGTAGTGGTTACTAACAGATTGCAGTCATTGTTAGACTCTGTCATTGCCCACAGTAGTGGTTACTAACAGATTCCAGCCATGCAGTCACTGCTAGACTCTGTCATTGCCCACAGTAGTGGTTACTAACAGATTCCGGCCATGCAGTCACTGCTAGACTCAGTCATTGCCCACAGTAGTGGTTACTAACAGATTCCGGCCATGCAGTCACTGCTAGACTGTCATTCCACAGTAGTGGTTACTAACAGATTGCAGTCATGTAGACTCTTCATTGCCCACAGTAGTGGTTACTAACAGATTCCAGCCATGCAGTCACTGCTAGACTCTGTCATTGCCCACAGTAGTGGTTACTAACAGATTCCAGCCATGCAGTCACTGCTAGACTCTGTCATTGCCCACAGTAGTGGTTACTAACAGATTCCGGCCATGCAGTCACTGCTAGACTCTGTCATTGCCCACAGTAGTGGTTACTAACAGATTCCAGCCATGCAGTCACTGCTAGACTCTGTCATTGCCCACAGTAGTGGTTACTAACAGATTCCAGCCATGCAGTCACTGCTAGACACTGTCATTGCCCACAGTAGTGGTTACTAACAGATTCCAGCCATGCAGTCAATGCTAGACTCAGTCATTGCCCACAGTAGTGGTTACTAACAGATTCCAGCCATGCAGTCACTGCTAGACTCACAGCAGTAGTGGTTACTAACAGATTCCAGCCATGCAGTCACTGCTAGACTCAGTCATTGCCTACAGTAGTGGTTACTAACAGATTCCGGCCATGCAGTCACTGCTAGACTCAGTCATTGCCCACAGTAGTGGTTACTAACAGATTCCAGCCATGCAGTCACTGCTAGACTCTGTCATTGCCCACAGTAGTGGTTACTAACAGATTCCAGCCATGCAGTCACTGCTAGACTCTGTCATTGCCCACAGTAGTGGTTACTAACAGATTCCAGCCATGCAGTCACTGCTAGACTCTGTCATTGCCCACAGTAGTGGTTACTAACAGATTCCAGCCATGCAGTCACTGCTAGACTCTGTCATTGCCCACAGTAGTGGTTACTAACAGATTCCAGCCATGCAGTCACTGCTAGACTCAGTCATTGCCCACAGTAGTGGTTACTAACAGATTCCAGCCATGCAGTCACTGCTAGACTCACACAGTAGTGGTTACTAACAGATTGTCATTGCCCACAGTAGTGGTTACTAACAGATTCCAGCCATGCAGTCACTGCTAGACTCTGTCATTGCCCACAGTAGTGGTTACTAACAGATTCCAGCCATGCAGTCACTGCTAGACTCTGTCATTGCCCACAGTAGTGGTTACTAACAGATTCCAGCCATGCAGTCACTGCTAGACTCTGTCATTGCCCACAGTAGTGGTTACTAACAGATTCCAGCCATGCAGTCACTGCTAGACTCAGTCATTGCCCACAGTAGTGGTTACTAACAGATTCCGGCCATGCAGTCACTGCTAGACTCAGTCATTGCCCACAGTAGTGGTTACTAACAGATTCCGGCCATGCAGTCACTGCTAGACTCTGTCATTGCCCACAGTAGTGGTTACTAACAGATTGCAGTCATTGTTAGACTCTGTCATTGCCCACAGTAGTGGTTACTAACAGATTCCAGCCATGCAGTCACTGCTAGACTCTGTCATTGCCCACAGTAGTGGTTACTAACAGATTCCGGCCATGCAGTCACTGCTAGACTCAGTCATTGCCCACAGTAGTGGTTACTAACAGATTCCGGCCATGCAGTCACTGCTAGACTCTGTCATTACCCACAGTAGTGGTTACTAACAGATTGCAGTCATTGTTAGACTCTGCCATTGCCCACAGTAGTGGTTACTAACAGATTCCAGCCATGCAGTCACTGCTAGACTCTGTCATTGCCCACAGTAGTGGTTACTAACAGATTCCAGCCATGCAGTCACTGCTAGACTCTGTCATTGCCCACAGTAGTGGTTACTAACAGATTCCGGCCATGCAGTCACTGCTAGACTCTGTCATTGCCCACAGTAGTGGTTACTAACAGATTCCAGCCATGCAGTCACTGCTAGACTCTGTCATTGCCCACAGTAGTGGTTACTAACAGATTCCAGCCATGCAGTCACTGCTAGACACTGTCATTGCCCACAGTAGTGGTTACTAACAGATTCCAGCCATGCAGTCAATGCTAGACTCAGTCATTGCCCACAGTAGTGGTTACTAACAGATTCCAGCCATGCAGTCACTGCTAGACTCACAGCAGTAGTGGTTACTAACAGATTCCAGCCATGCAGTCACTGCTAGACTCAGTCATTGCCTACAGTAGTGGTTACTAACAGATTCCGGCCATGCAGTCACTGCTAGACTCAGTCATTGCCCACAGTAGTGGTTACTAACAGATTGCAGTCACTGCTAGACTCTGTCATTGCCCACAGTAGTGGTTACTAACAGATTCCAGCCATGCAGTCACTGCTAGACTCTGTCATTGCCCACAGTAGTGGTTACTAACAGATTCCAGCCATGCAGTCACTGCTAGACTCTGTCATTGCCCACAGTAGTGGTTACTAACAGATTCCAGCCATGCAGTCACTGCTAGACTCTGTCATTGCCCACAGTAGTGGTTACTAACAGATTCCAGCCATGCAGTCACTGCTAGACTCAGTCATTGCCCACAGTAGTGGTTACTAACAGATTCCAGCCATGCAGTCACTGCTAGACTCTGTCATTGCCCACAGTAGTGGTTACTAACAGATTCCAGCCATGCAGTCACTGCTAGACTCTGTCATTGCCCACAGTAGTGGTTACTAACAGATTCCAGCCATGCAGTCACTGCTAGACTCTGTCATTGCCCACAGTAGTGGTTACTAACAGATTCCAGCCATGCAGTCACTGCTAGACTCAGTCATTGCCCACAGTAGTGGTTACTAACAGATTCCAGCCATGCAGTCACTGCTAGACTCACAGCAGTAGTGGTTACTAACAGATTCCAGCCATGCAGTCACTGCTAGACTCAGTCATTGCCCACAGTAGTGGTTACTAACAGATTCCAGCCATGCAGTCACTGCTAGACTCACACAGTAGTGGTTACTAACAGATTCCAGCCATGCAGTCACTGCTAGACTCAGTCATTGCCCACAGTAGTGGTTACTAACAGATTCCGGCCATGCAGTCATGCTAGACTCAGTCATTGCCCACAGTAGTGGTTACTAACAGATTGCAGTCACTGCTAGACTCTGTCATTGCCCACAGTAGTGGTTACTAACAGATTCCAGCCATGCAGTCACTGCTAGACTCTGTCATTGCCCACAGTAGTGGTTACTAACAGATTCCAGCCATGCAGTCACTGCTAGACTCTGTCATTGCCCACAGTAGTGGTTACTAACAGATTCCAGCCATGCAGTCAATGCTAGACTCAGTCATTGCCCACAGTAGTGGTTACTAACAGATTCCAGCCATGCAGTCACTGCTAGACTCACAGCAGTAGTGGTTACTAACAGATTCCAGCCATGCAGTCACTGCTAGACTCAGTCATTGCCTACAGTAGTGGTTACTAAAGATTCCAGCCATGCAGTCACTGCTAGACTCACAGCAGTAGTGGTTACTAACAGATTCCAGCCATGCAGTCACTGCTAGACTCAGTCATTGCCTACAGTAGTGGTTACTAACAGATTCCGGCCATGCAGTCACTGCTAGACTCAGTCATTGCCCACAGTAGTGGTTACTAACAGATGGCAGTCACTGCTAGACTCTGTCATTGCCCACAGTAGTGGTTACTAACAGATTCCAGCCATGCAGTCACTGCTAGACTCTGTCATTGCCCACAGTAGTGGTTACTAACAGATTCCAGCCATGCAGTCACTGCTAGACTCTGTCATTGCCCACAGTAGTGGTTACTAACAGATTCCGGCCATGCAGTCACTGCTAGACTCAGTCATTGCCCACAGTAGTGGTTACTAACAGATTCCGGCCATGCAGTCACTGCTAGACTCTGTCATTGCCCACAGTAGTGGTTACTAACAGATTCCAGCCATGCAGTCACTGCTAGACACAGTCATTGCCCACAGTAGTGGTTACTAACAGTCAGGCCATGCAGTCACTGCTAGACTCTGTCATTGCCCACAGTAGTGGTTACTAACAGATTCCAGCCATGCAGTCACTGCTAGACTCTGTCATTGCCCACAGTAGTGGTTACTAACAGATTCCAGCCATGCAGTCACTGCTAGACTCAGTCATTGCCCACAGTAGTGGTTACTAACAGATTCCAGCCATGCAGTCACTGCTAGACTCTGTCATTGCCCACAGTAGTGGTTACTAACATATTCCGGCCATACAGTCACTGCTAGACTCTGTCATTGCCCACAGTAGTGGTTACTAACATATTCCGGACATGCAGTCACTGCTAGACACAGTCATTGCCCACCCACAGTAGTGGTTACTAACAGATTCCGGCCATGCAGTCACTGCTAGACTCTGTCATTGCCCACAGTAGTGGTTACTAACAGATTCCGGCCATGCAGTCACTCACTATTTCAATAGCAGTTTCACATTTTCGACGATGTAGAAGCGATCTTTAACAATTATGTAGCAGTGCCATCACAGTCCAATGGTGTACGAGCGACCGTTAGGGTTATGTATAGGAGTCACATGTGGTTCGCGCACACACCACTCATACCACACATTCTTTGTACTGACACGTCTCCAGAAGTCCACAACAACTTTGCAACCTTTTTTTAAATACAGCGGTGCCTGAAATAAAAGTGTGTTATCCATTACTCTCTATCACAAAAAAACATAGCTGCATCTGCCAACAGTGTGCATCCATATGGAATATTCTCTATCACAAAAAACATATACCTAGAGTTCGACAAGGTATAGTGGTTTGGCAGATACTGTACAAGCCTAGAGTTCTCCCTTTGAACAGACACTGTACAAACCACATGTGCCTAGAGTTATCCCTGTGAACAGACACTGTACCTAGAGTTCTCCCTGTGAACAGACACTGTACAAACCACATGTACCTAGAGTTCTCCCTGTGAACAGACACTGTACCTAGAGTTCTCCCTGTGAACAGACACTGTACAAACCACCTGTACATAGAGTTCTCACTGTGAACAGACACTGTACAAACCACCTGTACATAGAGTTATCCCTGTGAACAGACACTGTACAAACCACCTGTACATAGAGTTCTCCATGTAAACAGACACTGTACAAAACCACCTGTACCTAGAGTTATCCCTGTGAACAGACACTGTACCTAGAGTTATCCCTGTGAACAGACACTGTACAAACCACATGTACCTAGAGTTCTACCTGTAAACAGACACTGTACATAGATTTCTCCCTGTAAACAGACACTGTACCTAGAGTTCTCCCTGTAAACAGACACTGTACCTAGAGATCTCCCTGTAAACAGACACTGTACCTAGAGTTCTCACTGTGAACAGACACTGTACAAAACCACCTGTACCTAGAGTTCTCCCTGTGAACAGACACTGTACCTAGAGTTCTCCCTGTGAACACACACTGTACAAAACCACCTGTTCCTAGCGTTCTCCCTGTGAACAGACACTGTAACTAGAGTTCTCCCTGTGAACAGTCACTGTATACAACCACCTGTACCTAGAGTTATCCCTGTGAACAGACACGGTACAAACCATCTGTACCTAGAGTTCTCCCTGTGAACAGACACTGTACCTAGAGTTCTCCCTGTGAACAGACACTGTACCTAGAGTTCTCCCTGAGAACAGACACTGTACCTAGAGTTATCCCTGTGAACAGACACTGTACCTAGAGTTCTCCCTGTGAAAAGACACGGTACCTAGAGTTATCCCTGTGAACAGACACTGTACAAACCACCTGTACATAGAGATATCCCTGTGAACAGACACTGTACAAACCACCTGTACCTAGAGTTCTCCCTGTGAACAGACACTGTACCTAGAGTTCTCCCTGTGAACAGACACTGTACAAACCATCTGTACCAAGAGTTATCCCTGTGAACATACACTGTACAAACCACCTGTACATAGAGTTCTCCCTTTGAACAGACACTGTACAAACCACCTGTACATAGAGTTCTCCCTGTGAACAGACACTGTACCTAGAGTTCTCCCTGTGAACAGACACTGTATAAAACCACCTGTACCTAGAGTTATCCCTGTGAACAGACACTGTACAAACCACCTGTACCTAGAGTTCTCCCTGTGAACAGACACTGTACCTAGAGTTATCCCTGTGAACAGACTCTGTACCTAGAGTTCTCCCTGTGAACAGACACTGTACAAAACCACCTGTACCTAGAGTTATCCCTGTGAACAGACACTGTACAAACCACCTGTACCTAGTGCTATCCCTGTGAACAGACACTGTACAAACCACCTGTACCTAGAGTTCTCCCTGTGAACAGACACTGTACAAACCACCTGTACATAGAGTTATCCCTGTGAACAGACACTGTACAAACCACCTGTACATAGAGTTATCCCTGTGAACATACACTGTACAAACCACCTGTACATAGAGTTCTCCATGTAAACAGACACTGTACAAAACCACCTGTACCTAGAGTTATCCCTGTGAACAGACACTGTACCTAGAGTTATCCCTGTGAACAGAAACTGTACAAACCACAGGTACCTAGAGTTCTCCCTGTAAACAGACACTGTACATAGATTTCTCCCTGTAAACAGACACTGTACCTAGAGTTCTCCCTGTAAACAGACACTGTACCTAGAGTTCTCCCTGTGAACAGACACTGTTCAAAACCACCTGTACCTAGAGTTCTCCCTGTGAACAGACACTGTACAAACACGTGTACCTAGAGTTTCCCTGTGAACAGACACTGTACAAACCACCTGTACCTAGAGTTATCCCTGTGAACAGACACTGTACAAACCACCTGTACCTAGAGTTATCCCTGTAAATAGACACGGTACCTAGAGTTCTCCCTGTGAACAGACACTGTACAACCACCTGTACCTAGAGTTCTCCCTGTGAACAGACACTGTACAAACCATGTACCTAGAGTTCTCCCTGTGAACAGACACTGTACAAACCACCTGTACCTAGAGTTCTCACTGTGAACAGACACTGTACCTAGAGTTCTCCCTGTGAACAGACACTGTACCTAGAGTTCTCCCTGTGAACAGACACTGTACTAGAGTTCTCCCTGTGGACAGACACTGTACAAAACCACCTGTACCTAGAGTTCTCCCTGTGAACAGACACTGTACCTAGAGTACTCCCTGTGAACAGACACTGTACAAAACCACCTGTACCTAGAGTTTTCCCTGTAAACAGACACTGTACATATATTTCTCCCTGTAAACAGACACTGTGCCTAGAGTTCTCCCTGTAAACAGACACTGTACCTAGAGTTCTCCCTGTCAACAGACACTGTACAAAACCACCTGTACCTAGAGTTCTCCCTGTGAACAGACACTGTACCTAGAGTTCTCTCTGTGAACAGACAGTGTAAAAAACCACCTGTACCTAGAGTTCTCCCTGTGAACAGACACTGTACCTAGAGTTCTCCCAGTGAACAGACACTGTATACAACCACCTGTACCTAGAGTTATCCCTGTGAACAGACACGGTACAAACCATATGTACCTAGAGTTCTCCCTGTGAACAGACACTGTACCTAGAGTTCTCCCTGTGAACAGACACTGTACCTAGAGTTCTCCCTGAGAACAGACACTGTACCTAGAGTTATCCGTGTGAACAGACACTGTACCTAGAGTTATCCCTGTGAACAGAAACTGTACAAACCACCTGTACATAGAGATATCCCTGTGAACAGACCCTGTACAAACCACCTGTACCTAGAGTTCTTCCTGTGAACAGACACTGTACCTAGAGTTCTCCCTGTGAAATGACACTGTACAAACCATCTGTACGAAGAGTTATCCCTGTGAACATACACTGTACAAACCACCTGTACATAGAGTTCTCCCTTTGAACAGACACTGTACAAACCACCTGTACCTAGAGTTCTCCCTGTGAACAGACACTGTACCTAGAGTTCTCCCTGTGAACAGACACTGTATAAAACCACCTGTACCTAGAGTTATCCCTGTGAACAGACACTGTACAAACCACCTGTACCTAGAGTTCTCCCTGTGAACAGACACTGTACCTAGAGTTATCCCTGTGAACAGACACTGTACCTAGAGTTCTCCCTGTGAACAGACACTGTACAAAACCACCTGTACCTAGAGTTATCCCTGTGAACATACACTGTACAAACCACCTGTACCTAGTGCTATTCCTGTGAACAGACACTTTACAAACCACCTGTACCTAGAGTTATCCCTGTGAACAGACACTGTACAAACCACCTGTACCTAGAGTTATCCCTGTAAATAGACACGGTACCTAGAGTTCTCCCTGTGAACAGACACTGTACAAACCACCTGTACCTAGAGTTCTCAATGTGAACAGACACTGTACCTAGAGTTCTCCCTGTGAACAGACACTGTACCTAGAGTTCTCCCTGTGAACAAACACTGTACCTAGAGTTCTCCCTGTGGACAGACACTGTACAAAACCACCTGTACCTAGAGTTCTCCCTGTGAACAGACACTGTACCTAGAGTTCTCCCTGTGAACAGACACTGTATAAAACCACCTGTACCTAGAGTTCTCCCTGTGAACAGACACTGTACAAAACCACCTGTACCTAGAGTTATCCCTGTGAACAGACACTGTACAAACCACCTGTACCTAGAGTTATCCCTGTGAACAGACACTGTACAAACCACCTGTACCTAGAGTTATCCCTGTAAACAGACACGGTACCTAGAGTTATCCCATGAACAGACACTGTACCTAGAGTTATCCCTGTGAACAGACACTGTACAAACCACCTGTACCTAGAGCTATCCCTGTGAACAGACACTGTACAAACCATCTGTACGAAGAGTTATCCCTGTGAACATACACTGTACAAACCACCTGTACATAGAGTTCTCCCTTTGAACAGACACTGTACAAACCACCTGTACCTAGAGTTCTCCCTGTGAACAGACACTGTACCTAGAGTTCTCCCTGTGAACAGACACTGTATAAAACCACCTGTACCTAGAGTTATCCCTGTGAACAGACACTGTACAAACCACCTGTACCTAGAGTTATCCCTGTGAACAGACACTGTACCTAGAGTTATCCCTGTGAACAAACACTGTACCTAGAGTTCTCCCTGTGAACAGAAACTGTACAATACCATCTGTACCTAGAGTTATCCCTGTGAACAGACACTGTACAAACCACCTGTACCTAGTGCTATCCCTGTGAACAGACACTGTACAAACCACCTGTACCTAGAGTTATCCCTGTGATCAGACACTGTACAAACCACCTGTACCTAGAGTTATCCCTGTAAACAGACACAGTACCTAGAATTATCCCTGTGAACAGGCACTGTACAAACCACCTGTACCTAGAGTTCTCCCTGTGAACAGACACTGTACAAACCACATGTACCTAGAGTTCTCCCTGTGAACAGACACTGTACAAACCATCTGTACGTAGAGTTCTCCCTGTGAACAGACACTGTACCTAGAGTTCTCCCTGTGAACAGACACTGTACCTAGAGTTCTCCCTGTGAACAGACACTGTACAAAACCACATGTACCTAGAGTTTTCCCTGTGAACATACACTGTACAAACCACCTGTACCTAGAGTTCTCCCTGTGAACAACACTGTACTGTTGAACACTGTACCTAGAGTTCTCCCTGTGAACAGACACTGTATAAAACCACCTGTCCTAGAGTTATCCCTGTGAACATACACTGTACAAACCACCTGTACCTAGAGTTCTCCATGTGAACAGACACTGTACCTAGAGTTATCCCTGTGAACAGACACTGTACCTAGAGTTCTCTCTGTGAACAGACACTGTACAAAACCACCTGTACCTAGAGTTATCCCTGTGAACAGACACTGTACAAACCACCTGTACCTAGAGCTATCCCTGTGAACAGACACTGTACAAACCACCTGTACCTAGAGTTATCCCTGTGAACAGACATGTACCTAGAGTTATCCCTGTGAACAGACAATGTACCTAGAGTTCTCCCTGTGAACAGACACTGTACAAAACCACCTGTACCTAGAGTTCTCCCTGTGAACAGACACTGTACAAACCACCTGTACCTAGAGTTATCCCTGTGAACAGACACTGTACCTAGAGTTATCCCTGTGAACAGACACTGTACCTAGAGTTCTCCCTGTGAACAGACACTGTACAAACCACCTGTACCTAGAGTTCTCCCTGTGAACAGACACTGTACAAACCACCTGTACCTAGAGTTCTCCCTGTGAACAGACACTGTACAAACCACCTGTACCTAGAGTTCTCCCTGTGAACAGACACTGTACCTAGAGTTCTCCCTGTGAACAGACACTGTACCTAGAGTTCTCCCTGTGAACAGACACTGTACAAAACCACCTGTACCTAGAGTTCTCCCTGTGAACAGACACTGTACCTAGAGTTCTCCCTGTGAACAGACACTGTACAAAACCACCTGTACCTAGAGTTATCCCTGTGAACAGACACTGTACAAACCACCTGTACCTAGAGTTCTCCCTGTGAACAGACACTGTACCTAGAGTTCTCCCTGTGAACAGACACTGTACCTAGAGTTCTCCCTGTGAACAGACACTGTACAAACCACCTGTACCTAGAGTTCTCCCTGTGAACAGACACTGTACCTAGAGTTCTCCCTGTGAACAGACACTGTACCTAGAGTTATCCCTGTGAACAGACACTGTACCTAGAGTTATCCCTGTAAACAGACACTACAAACCACCTGTACCTAGAGTTATCCCTGTGAACAGACACTGTACCTAGAGTTCTCCCTGTAAACAGACACTGTACAAACCACCTGTACCTAGAGTTCTCCCTGTGAACAGACACTGTACCTAGAGTTCTCCCTGTGAACAGACACTGTACCTAGAGTTCTCCCTGTGAACATACACTGTACCTAGAGTTCTCCCTGTGAACAGACACTGTAGAAACCACATGTACCTAGAGTTCTCCCTGTGAACAGACACTGTACAAAACCACCTGTATCTACAGTTCTCCCTGTGAACAGACACTGTACCTAGAGTTCTCCCTGTGAACAGACACTGTACAAAACCACCTGTACCTAGAGTTCTCCCTGTGAACAGACACGGTACAAAACCACCTGTACCTAGAGTTCTCTCTGTGAACAGACACTGTACAAACCACCTGTACCAAGAGTTATCCCTGTGAACATACACTGTACAAACCACCTGTACATAGAGTTCTCCCATTGAACAGACACTGTACAAACCACCTGTACCTAGAGTTCTCCCAGTGAACAGACACTGTACCTAGAGTTCTCCCTGTGAACAGACACTGTATAAAACCACATGTACCTAGAGTTATCCCTGTGAACAGACACTGTACAAACCACCTGTACCTAGAGTTCTCCCTGTGAACAGACACTGTACCTAGAGTTATCCCTGTGAACAGACAATGTACCTAGAGTTCTCTCTGTGAACAGACACTGTACAAAACCACCTGTACCTAGATTTCTCCCTGTGAACAGACACTGTATAAAACCACCTGTACCTAGAGCTATCCCTGTGAACAGACACTGTACAAACCACCTGTACCTAGAGTTATCCCTGTAAACAGACACTGTACCTAGAATTCTCCCTGTGAACAGACACTGTACAAACCACCTGTACCTAGAGTTCTCCCTGTGAACAGACACTGTACAAACCACCTGTACCTAGAGTTCTCCCTGTGAACAGACACTGTACCTAGAGTTCTCCCTGTAAACAGACACTGTACCTAGAGTTCTCCCTGTGAACAGACACTGTACAAAACCACCTGTACCTAGAGTTCTCCCTGTGAACAGACACTGTACCTAGAGTTCTCCATGTGAACAGACACTGTACAAAACCACCTGTACCTAGAGGTCTCCCTGTGAACAGACACTGTACCTAGAGTTCTCCCTGTGAACAGACACTGTATAAAACTACCTGTACCTAGAGTTATCCCTGTGAACAGACACTGTACAAACCACCTGTACCTAGAATTCTCCCTGTGAACAGACACTGTACCTAGAGGTATCCATGTGAACAGACACTGTACCTAGAGTTCTCCCTGTGAATAGACACTGTACAAAACCACCTGTACCTAGAGTTATCCCTGTGAACAGACACTGTACAAACCACCTGTACTTAGAGTTCTCCCTGTGAACAGACACTGTACCTAGAGTTATCCCTGTGAACAGACACTGTACCTAGAGTTCTCCCTGTGAACAGACACTGTACAAAACCACCTGTACCTAGAGTTATCCCTGTGAACAGACACTGTACAAATCACCTGTACCTAGAGTTCTCCCTGTGAACATACACTGTACCTAGAGTTCTGCCTGTGAACAGACACTGTACAAAACCACCTGTACGTAGAGTTCTCCTTGTGAACAGACAGTGTACCTAGAGTTCTCCCTGTGACAAGACACTGTACAAAACCACCTGTACCTAGAGTTCTCCCTGTGAACAGACACTGTACCTAGAGTTCTCCCTGTGAACAGACACTGTACAAAACCACCTGTACCTAGAGTTTTCCCTGTGAACATACACTGTACAAACCACCTGTACCAAGAGTTATCCCTGTGAACATACACTGTACAAACCACCTGTACCTAGAGTTCTCCCTGTGAACAGACACTGTACCTAGAGTTCTCCCTGTGAACAGACACTGTATAAAACCACCTGTACCTAGAGTTATCCCTGTGAACATACACTGTACAAACCACCTGTACCTAGAGTTCTCCATGTGAACAGACACTGTACCTAGAGTTATCCCTGTGAACAGACACTCTACCTAGAGTTCTCTCTGTGAACAGACACTGTACAAAACCACCTGTACCTAGAGTTATCCCTGTGAACAGACATTGTACAAACCATCTGTACCTAGAGCTATCCCTGTGAACAGACACTGTACAAACCACCTGTACCTAGAGTTATCCCTGTGAACAGACATTGTACCTAGAGTTATCCCTGTGAACAGACAATGTACCTAGAGTTCTCTCTGTGAACAGACACTGTACAAAACCACCTGTACCTAGATTTCTCCCTGTGAACAGACACTGTATAAAACCACCTGTACCTAGAGCTATCCCTGTGAACAGACACTGTACAAACCACCTGTACCTAGAGTTATCCCTGTAAACAGACACTGTACCTAGAATTCTCCCTGTGAACAGACACTGTATACAACCACCTGTACCAAGAGTTCTCCCTGTGAACAGACACTGTACAAACCACCTGTACCTAGAGTTCTCCCTGTGAACAGATACTGTACCTAGAGTTCTCCCTGTAAACACACACTGTACCTAGAGTTCTCCCTGTGAACAGACACTGTACAAAACCACCTGTACCTAGAGTTCTCCCTGTGAACAGACACTGTACCTAGAGTTCTCCCTGTGAACAGACACTGTACCTAGAATTCTCCCTGTGAACAGACACTGTACAAAACCACCTGTACCTAGAGGTCTCCCTGTGAACAGACACTGTACCTAGAGTTCTCCCTGTGAACAGACACTGTATAAAACTACCTGTACCTAGAGTTATCCCTGTGAACAGACACTGTACAAACCACCTGTACCTAGAGTTCTCCCTGTGAACAGACACTGTACAAAACCACCTGTATATACAGTTCTCCCTGTGAACAGACACTGTACCTAGAGTTCTCCCTGTGAACAGACACTGTACAAACCACCTGTACCTATAGTTCTCCCTGTGAACAGACACTGTACCTAGAGCTCTCCCTGTGAACAGAAACTGTACCGAGAGTTATCCCTGTGAACAGACACTGTACCTAGAGTTATCCCTGTAAACAGACACTACAAACCACATGTACCTAGAGTTATCCCTGTAAACAGACACTGTACCTAGAGTTCTCCCTGTAAACAGACACTGTACAAACCACCTGTACCTAGAGTTCTCCCTGTGAACAGACACTGTACCTAGAGTTCTCCCTGTGAACAGACACTGTACAAAACCACCTGTACCTAGAGTTATCCCTGTGAACAGACACTGTACAAATCACCTGTACCTAGAGTTCTCCCTGTGAACAGACACTGTACCTAGAGTTCTCCCTGTGAACAGACACTGTACCTTGAGTTCTCCCTGTGAACAGACACTGTACCTAGAGTTCTCCCTGTGAACAGACACTGTACAAAACCACCTGTACCTAGAGTTCTCCCTGTGAACAGACACTGTACCTAGAGTTCTCCCTGTGAACAGACACTGTATAAACACCTGTACCTAGAGTTATCCCTGTGAACAGACACTGTACAAACCACCTGTACCTAGAGTTCTCCCTGTGAACAGACACTGTACAAAACCACCTGTATCTACAGTTCTCCCTGTGAACAGACACTGTACCTAGAGTTCTCCCTGTGAACAGACACTGTACAAAACCACCTGTACCTAGAGTTATCCTTGTGACCAGACACTGTACCTAGAGTTCTCCCTGTGAACAGACACTGTACAAAACCACCTGTACCTAGAGTTCTCTCTGTGAACAGACACTGTACAAACCACCTGTACGAAGAGTTATCCCTGTGAACACACACTGTACAAACCACCTGTACATAGAGTTCTCCCATTGAACAGACACTGTACAAACCACCTGTACCTAG
This sequence comes from Archivesica marissinica, assembly GCA_014843695.1. Taxonomy (NCBI): domain Eukaryota; kingdom Metazoa; phylum Mollusca; class Bivalvia; order Venerida; family Vesicomyidae; genus Archivesica; species Archivesica marissinica. Next base: position 32,140,483 of record CM026395.1, on the reverse strand, counting down.
AGTTCTCCCAGTGAACAGACACTGTACCTAGATTTCTCCCTGTGAACAGACACTGTATAAAACCACATGTACCTAGAGTTATCCCTGTGAACAGACACTGTACAAACCACCTGTACCTAGAGTTCTCCCTGTGAACAGACACTGTACCTAGAGTTATCCCTGTGAACAGACAATGTACCTAGAGTTCTCTCTGTGAACAGACACTGTACCTAGAGTTATCCCTGTGAACAGACAATGTACCTAGAGTTCTCTCTGTGAACAGACACTGTAAAAAACCACCTGTACGTAGATTTCTCCCTGTGAACAGACACTGTATAAAACCACCTGTACTTAGAGCTATCCCTGTGAACAGACACTGTACAAACCACCTGTACCTAGAGTTATCCCTGTAAACAGACACTGTACCTAGAATTCTCCCTGTGAACAGACACTGTACAAACCACCTGTACCTAGAGTTCTCCCTGTGAACAGACACTGTACAAACCACCTGTACCTAGAGTTCTCCCTGTGAACAGACATTGTACCTAGAGTTCTCCCTGTAAACAGACACTGTACCTAGAGCTCTCCCTGTGAACATACACTGTACAAAACCACCTGTACCTAGAGTTCTCCCTGTGAACAGACACTGTACCTAGAGTTCTCCCTGTGAACAGACACTGTACCTAGAGTTCTCCCTGTGAACAGACACTGTACAAAACCACCTGTACCTAGAGGTCTCCCTGTGAACAGACACTGTACCTAGAGTTCTCCCTGTGAACAGACACTGTATAAAACTACCTGTACCTAGAGTTATCCCTGTGAACAGACACTGTACAAACCACCTGTACCTAGAGTTCTCCCTGTGAACAGACACTGTACAAAACCACCTGTATCTACAGTTCTCCCTGTGAACAGACACTGTACCTAGAGTTCTCCCTGTGAACAGACACTGTACAAAACCACCTGTACCTAGAGTTATCCTTGTGAACAGACACTGTACCTAGAGTTCTCCCTGTGAACAGACACTGTACAAAACCACCTGTACCTAGAGTTCTCTCTGTGAACAGACACTGTACAAACCACCTGTACCAAGAGTTATCCCTGTGAACATACACTGTACAAACCACCTGTACATAGAGTTCTCCCATTGAACAGACACTGTACAAACCACCTGTACCTAGAGTTCTCCCAGTGAACAGACACTGTACCTAGAGTTCTCCCTGTGAACAGACACTGTATAAAACCACATGTACCTAGAGTTATCCCTGTGAACAGACACTGTACAAACCACCTGTACCTAGAGTTCTCCCTGTGAACAGACACTGTACCTAGATTTCTCCCTGTGAACAGACACTGTATAAAACCACCTGTACCTAGAGCTATCCCTGTGAACAGACACTGTACAAACCACCTGTACCTAGAGTTATCCCTGTGAACAGACACTGTACCTAGAATTCTCCCTGTGAACAGACACTGTACAAACCACCTGTACCTAGAGTTCTCCCTGTGAACAGACACTGTACCTAGAGTTCTCCCTGTGAACAGACACTGTACCTAGAGTTCTCCCTGTAAACAGACACTGTACCTAGAGTTCTCCCTGTGAACAGACACTGTACCTAGAGTTCTCCCTGTGAACAGACACTGTACAAAACCACCTGTACCTAGAGTTCTCCCTGTGAACAGACACTGTACCTAGAGTTCTCCCTGTGAACAGACACTGTATAAAACTACCTGTACCTAGAGTTATCCCTGTGAACAGACACTGTACAAACCACCTGTACCTAGAATTCTCCCTGTGAACAGACACTGTACCTAGAGGTATCCATGTGAACAGACACTGTACCTAGAGTTCTCCCTGTGAACAGACACTGTACAAAACCACCTGTACCTAGAGTTATCCCTGTGAACAGACACTGTACCTAGAGGTATCCATGTGAACAGACACTGTACCTAGAGTTCTCCCTGTGAACAGACACTGTACAAAACCACCTGTACCTAGAGTTATCCCTGTGAACAGACACTGTACAAACCACCTGTACTTAGAGTTCTCCCTGTGAACAGACACTGTACCTAGAGATATCCCTGTGAACAGACACTGTACCTAGAGTTCTCCCTGTGAACAGACACTGTACAAAACCACCTGTACCTAGAGTTATCCCTGTGAACAGGCACTGTACCTAGAGTTCTGCCTGTGAACAGACACTGTACAAAACCGCCTGTACGTAGAGTTCTCCTTGTGAACAGACAGTGTACCTAGAGTTCTCCCTGTGACCAGACACTGTACAAAACCACCTGTACCTAGAGTTATCCCTGTGAACAGACACTGTACAAACCACCTGTACCTAGAGTTCTCCCTGTGAACAGACACTGTACCTAGAGGTATCCATGTGAACAGACACTGTACCTAGAGTTCTCCCTGTGAACAGACACTGTACAAACCACCTGTACTTAGAGTTCTCCCTGTGAATAGACACTGTACCTAGAGTTATCCCTGTGAACAGACACTGTACCTAGAGTTCTCCCTGTGAACAGACACTGTACAAAACCACCTGTACCTAGAGTTATCCCTGTGAACAGACACTGTACAAATCACCTGTACCTAGAGTTCTCCCTGTGAACAGACACTGTACCTAGAGTTCTCCCTGTGAACAGACACTGTACCTAGAGTTCTCCCTGTGAACATACACTGTACCTAGATTTCTCCCTGTGAACAGACACTGTAGAAACCACATGTACCTAGAGTTCTCCCTGTGAACAGACACTGTACAAAACCACCTGTATCTAGAGTTCTCCCTGTGAACATACACTGTACCTAGAGTTCTGCCTGTGAACAGACACTGTACAAAACCACCTGTACGTAGAGTTCTCCTTGTGAACAGACAGTGTACCTAGAGTTCTCCCTGTGACCAGACACTGTACAAAACCACCTGTACCTAGAGTTCTCCCTGTTAACAGACACTGTACAAACCACCTGTACCAAGAATTATCCCTGTGAACATACACTGTACAAACCACCTGTACCTAGAGGTCTCCCAGTGAACAGACACTGTACCTAGAGTTCTCCCTGTGAACAGACACTCTATAAAACCACATGTACCTAGAGTTATCCCTGTGAACAGACACTGTACAAACCACCTGTACCTAGAGTTCTCCCTGTGAACAGACACTGTACCTAGAGTTATCCCTGTGAACAGACACTGTACCTAGAGTTCTCCCTGTGAACAGACACTGTACAAAACCACCTGTACCTAGAGTTCTCCATGTGAACAGACACTGTATAAACCACCTGTACCAAGAGTTATCCCTGTGAACAGACACTGTACAAACCACCTGTACCTAGAGTTATCCCTGTGAACAGACACTGTACAAACCACCTGTACCTAGAGTTATCCCTGTAAACAGACACTGTACCTAGAATTCTCCCTGTAAACAGACACTGTACCTAGAGTTCTCCCTGTGAACAGACACTGTACCTAGAGTTCTCCCTGTGAACAGACACTGTACAAACCACATGTACCTAGAGTTCTCCCTGTGAACAGACACTGTACAAACCACCTGTACTAGAGTTCTCCCTGTGAACAGACACTGTACCTAGAGTTCTCCCTGTGAACAGACACTGTACAAAACCACCTGTACCTAGAGTTCTCCCTGTGAACAGACACTGTACCTAGAGTTCTCCCTGTGAACAGACACTGTACAAACCACCTGTACCTAGAGTTATCCCTGTGAACATACACTGTACAAACCACCTGTACCTAGAGTTCTCCCTGTGAACAGACACTGTACAAACCACCTGTACCTAGAGTTCTCCCTGTGAACAGACACTGTACCTAGAGTTCTCCCTGTGAACAGACACTGTATAAAACAACATGTACCTAGAGTTATCCCTGTGAACAGACACTGTACAAACCACCTGTACCTAGAGTTCTCCCTGTGAACAGACACTGTACCTAGAGTTATCCCTGTGAACAGACACTGTACCTAGAGTTCTCCCTGTGAACAGACACTGTACAAAACCACCTGTACCTAGAGTTATCCCTGTGAACAGACACTGTACAAAACACCTGTACCTAGAGTTATCCCTGTGAACAGACACTGTACAAACCACCTGTACCTAGAGTTATCCCTGTGAACAGACACTGTACAAACCACCTGTACCTAGAGTTCTCCCTGTGAACAGACACTGTACAAACCACCTGTACCTAGAGTTCTCCCTGTGAACAGACACTGTACCTAGAGTTCTCCCTGTGAACAGACACTGTACAAACCACCTGTACCTAGAGTTCTCCCTGTGAACAGACACTGTACAAACCACCTGTACCTAGAGTTCTCCCTGTGAACAGACACTGTACAAACCACCTGTACCTAGAGTTCTCCCTGTGAACAGACACTGTACCTAGAGTTCTCCCTGTGAACAGACACTGTACAAAACACCTGTACCTAGAGTTTCCTGTGAACAGACACTGTACCTAGAGTTCTCCCTGTGAACAGACACTGTACAAAACACTGTACCTAGAGTTATCCCTGTGAACAGACACTGTACAAAACCTGTACTAGAGTTCTCCCTGTGAACAGACACTGTACACCCTGTCTAGAGTTCTCCCTGTGAACAGACACTGTACCTAGAGTTCTCCCTGTGAACAGACACTGTACAAAACCACCTGTACCTAGAGTTATCCTTGTGAACAGACACTGTACCTAGAGTTCTCCCTGTGAACAGACACTGTACAAAACCACCTGTACCTAGAGTTCTCCCTGTGAACAGACACTGTACAAACCACCTGTACCAAGAGTTATCCCTGTGAACACACACTGTACAAACCACCTGTACATAGAGTTCTCCCTTTGAACAGACACTGTACAAACCACCTGTACCTAGAGTTCTCCCTGTGAACAGACACTGTACCTAGAGTTCTCCCTGTGAACAGACACTGTATAAAACCACATGTACCTAGAGTTATCCCTGTGAACAGACACTGTACAAACCACCTGTACCTAGAGTTCTCCCTGTGAACAGACACTGTACCTAGAGTTATCCCTGTGAACAGACACTGTACCTAGAGTTCTCTCTGTGAACAGACACTGTACCTAGAGTTATCCCTGTGAACAGACAATGTACCTAGAGTTCTCTCTGTGAACAGACACTGTACAAAACCACCTGTACGTAGAGTTCTCCCTGTGAACAGACACTGTACAAACCACCTGTACTTAGAGTTATCCCTGTGAACAGACACTGTACAAACCACCTGTACCTAGAGTTATCCCTGTGAACAGACACTGTACCTAGATTTCCCTGTGAACAGACACTGTACAAACCACCTGTACCTAGAGTTCTCCCTGTGAACAGACACTGTACACTGTACCTAGAGTTCTCCCTGTGAACAGACACTGTACCTAGAGTTCTCCCTGTGAACAGACACTGTACCTAGAGTTCTCCCTGTGAACATACACTGTACAAAACCACCTGTACCTAGAGTTATCCCTGTGAACAGACACTGTACCTAGAGTTCTCCCTGTGAACAGACACTGTACCTAGAGTTATCCCTGTGAACAGACACT
>CM026395.1:32104791-32133945 GCA_014843695.1 Archivesica marissinica | reverse complement strand
AAACCACCTGTACCTAGAGTTATCCCTGTGAACAGACACTGTACAAACCACCTGTACCTAGAGTTATCCCTGTGAACAGACACTGTACCTAGAGTTATCCCTGTGAACAAACACTGTACCTAAAGTTCTCCCTGTGAACAGAAACTGTACAAAACCATCTGTACCTAGAGTTATCCCTGTGAACAGACACTGTACAAACCACCTGTACCTAGTGCTATCCCTGTGAACAGACACTGTACAAACCACCTGTACCTAGAGTTATCCCTGTGAACAGACACTGTACAAACCAATTGTACCTAGATTTATCCCAGTAAACAGACACAGTACCTAGAGTTCTCCCTGTGAACAGACACTGTACAAACCACCTGTACCTAGAGTTCTCCCTGTGAACAGACACTGTACAAACCACGTGTACCTAGTGCTATCCCTGTGAACAGACACTGTACAAACCACCTGTACCTAGAGTTATCCCTGTGAACAGACACTGTACAAACCAACTGTACCTAGAGTTATCCCTGTAAACAGACACAGTACCTAGAGTTCTCCCTGTGAACAGACACTGTACAAACCACCTGTACCTAGAGTTCTCCCTATGAACAGACACTGTACAAACCACCTGTACCTAGAGTTCTCCCTGTGAACAGACACTGTACCTAGAGTTCTCCCTGTGAACAGACACTGTACCTAAGTTCTCCCTGTGAACAGACACTGTACAAACCACCTGTACCTAGAGTTCTCCCTGTGAACAGACACTGTACAAACCACCTGTACCTAGAGTTATCCCTGTGAACAGACACTGTACAAACCACCTGTACCTAGAGTTCTCCCTGTAAACAGACACCGTACCTAGAGTTATCCCTGTGAACAAACACTGTACAAACCACCTGTACCTAGAGTTATCCCTGTGAACAGACACTGTACAAACCACCTGTACCTAGAGTTATCCCTGTGAACAGACACTGTACAAACCACCTGTACCTAGAGTTATCCCTGTAAACAGACACTGTACCTAGAGTTCTCCCTGTGAACAGACACTGTACAACCACCTGTACCTAGAGTTCTCCCTGTGAACAGACACTGTACAAACCACATGTACCTAGAGTTCTCCCTGTGAACAGACACTGTACAAACCACCTGTACCTATAGTTCTCCCTGTGAACAGACACTGTACCTAGAGTTCTCCCTGTGAACAGAAATTGTACCTAGAGTTATCCCTGTGAACAGACACTGTACCTAGAGTTATCCCTGTAAACAGACACTGTACCTAGAGTTCTCCTGTAAACAGACACTGTACAAACCACCTGTACCTAGAGTTCTCCCTGTGAACAGACACTGTACATAGAGTTCTCCCTGTGAACATACACTGTACAAAACCACCTGTACCTAGAGTTATCCCTGTGAACAGACACTGTACAAATCACCTGTACCTAGAGTTCTCCCTGTGAACAGACACTGTACCTAGAGTTCTCCCTGTGAACATACACTGTACCTAGATTTCTCCCTGTGAACAGACACTGTAGAAACCACATGTACCTAGAGTTCTCCCTGTGAACAGACACTGTACAAAACCACCTGTATCTACAGTTCTCCCTGTGAACAGACACTGTACCTAGAGTTCTCCCTGTGAACAGACACTGTACAAAACCACCTGTACCTAGAGTTCTCCCTGTGAACAGACACGGTACAAAACCACCTGTACCTAGAGTTCTCTCTGTGAACAGACACTGTACAAACCACCTGTACCAAGAGTTATCCCTGTGAACATACACTGTACAAACCACCTGTACATAGAGTTCTCCCTTTGAACAGACACTGTACAAACCACCTGTACCTAGAGTTCTCCCAGTGAACAGACACTGTACCTAGAGTTCTCCCTGTGAACAGACACTGTATAAAACCACATGTACCTAGAGTTATCCCTGTGAACAGACACTGTACAAACCACCTGTACCTAGAGTTCTCCCTGTGAACAGACACTGTACCTAGAGTTATCCCTGTGAACAGACAATGTACCTAGAGTTCTCTCTGTGAACAGACACTGTACAAAACCACCTGTACCTAGATTTCTCCCTGTGAACAGACACTGTATAAAACCACCTGTACCTAGAGCTATCCCTGTGAACAGACACTGTACAAACCACCTGTACCTAGAGTTATCCCTGTAAACAGACACTGTACCTAGAATTCTACCTGTGAACAGACACTGTACAAACCACCTGTACCTAGAGTTCTCCCTGTGAACAGACACTGTACCTAGAGTTCTCCCTGTGAACAGACACTGTACCTAGAGTTCTCCCTGTGAACAGACACTGTACAAACCACCTGTACCTAGAGTTCTCCCTGTGAACAGACACTGTACCTAGAGTTCTCCCTGTGAACAGACACTGTACCTAGAGTTCTCCCTGTGAACAGACACTGTACAAAACCACCTGTACCTAGAGTTCTCCCTGTGAACAGACACTGTACCTAGAGTTCTCCCTGTGAACAGACACTGTATAAAACTACCTGTACCTAGAGTTATCCCTGTGAACAGACACTGTACAAACCACCTGTACCTAGAGTTCTCCCTGTGAACAGACACTGTACAAAACCACCTGTACTAGAGTTCTCCCTGTGAACAGACACTGTACCTAGAGTTCTCCCTGTGAACAGACACTGTACAAACCACCTGTACCTAGAGTTCTCCCTGTGAACAGACACTGTACCTAGAGTTATCCCTGTGAACAGACACTGTACCTAGAGTTCTCCCTGTGAACAGACACTGTACAAAACCACCTGTACCTAGAGTTATCCCTGTGAACAGACACTGTACAAACCACCTGTACCTAGAGCTATCCCTGTGAACAGACACTGTACAAACCACCTGTACCTAGAGTTATCCCTGTGAACAGACACTGTACAAACCACCTGTACCTAGAGTTATCCCTGTAAACAGACACTGTACCTAGAGTTCTCCCTGTGAACAGACACTGTACAAACCACCTGTACCTAGAGTTCTCCCTGTGAACAGACACTGTACAAACCACATGTACCTAGAGTTCTCCCTGTGAACAGACACTGTACAAACCACCTGTACCTAGAGTTCTCCCTGTGAACAGACACTGTACCTAGAGTTCTCCCTGTGAACAGACACTGTACCTAGAGTTATCCCTGTGAACAGACACTGTACCTAGAGTTATCCCTGTAAACAGACACTACAAACCACCTGTACCTAGAGTTCTCCCTGTAAACAGACACTGTACAAACCACCTGTACCTAGAGTTCTCCCTGTGAACAGACACTGTACCTAGAGTTCTCCTGTGAACAGACACTGTACAAAACCACCTGTACCTAGAGTTATCCCTGTGAACAGACACTGTACAAACCACCTGTACCTAGAGTTCTCCCTGTGAACAGACACTGTACCTAGAGTTCTCCCTGTGAACAGACACTGTACCTAGAGTTCTCCCTGTGAACATACACTGTACCTAGAGTTCTCCCTGTGAACAGACACTGTAGAAACCACATGTACCTAGAGTTCTCCCTGTGAACAGACACTGTACAAAACCACCTGTACCTAGAGTTCTCCCTGTGAACAGACACTGTACCTAGAGTTCTCCCTGTGAACAGACACTGTACAAAACCACCTGTACCTAGAGTTATCCCTGTGAACAGACACTGTACCTAGAGTTCTCCCTGTGAACAGACACTGTACAAACCACCTGTACCAAGAGTTATCCCTGTGAACATACACTGTACAAACCACCTGTACATAGAGTTCTCCCTTTGAACAGACACTGTACAAACCACCTGTACCTAGAGTTCTCCCAGTGAACAGACACTGTACCTAGAGTTCTCCCTGTGAACAGACACTGTATAAAACCACATGTACCTAGAGTTATCCCTGTGAACAGACACTGTACAAACCACCTGTACCTAGAGTTCTCCCTGTGAACAGACACTGTACCTAGAGTTCTCCCTGTGAACAGACACTGTAAAAACCACCTGTACCTAGAGTTATCCCTGTGAACAGACACTGTACAAACCACCTGTACCTAGAGTTATCCCTGTGAACAGACACTGTACCTAGAGTTCTCCCTGTGAACAGACACTGTACAAACCACCTGTACCTAGAGTTCTCCCTGTGAACAGACACTGTACCTAGAGTTCTCCCTGTAAACAGACACTGTACCTAGAGTTCTCCCTGTGAACAGACACTGTACAAAACCACCTGTACCTAGAGTTCTCCCTGTGAACAGACACTGTACCTAGAGTTCTCCCTGTGAACAGACACTGTACCTAGAGTTCTCCCTGTGAACAGACACTGTACAAAACCACCTGTACCTAGAGTTCTCCCTGTGAACAGACACTGTACCTAGAGTTCTCCCTGTGAACAGACACTGTATAAAACTACCTGTACCTAGAGTTATCCCTGTGAACAGACACTGTACAAACCACCTGTACCTAGAGTTCTCCCTGTGAACAGACACTGTACAAAACCACCTGTATCTACAGTTCTCCCTGTGAACAGACACTGTACCTAGAGTTCTCCCTGTGAACAGACACTGTACAAACCACCTGTACCTATAGTTCTCCCTGTGAACAGACACTGTACCTAGAGTTCTCCCTGTGAACAGAAACTGTACCTAGAGTTATCCCTGTGAACAGACACTGTACCTAGAGTTATCCCTGTAAACAGACACTACAAACCACCTGTACCTAGAGTTATCCCTGTAAACAGACACTGTACCTAGAGTTCTCCCTGTAAACAGACACTGTACAAACCACCTGTACCTAGAGTTCTCCCTGTGAACAGACACTGTACCTAGAGTTCTCCCTGTGAACAGACACTGTACAAAACCACCTGTACCTAGAGTTATCCCTGTGAACAGACACTGTACAAACCACCTGTACCTAGAGTTCTCCCTGTGAACAGACACTGTACCTAGAGTTCTCCCTCTAAACAGACACTGTACCTAGAGTTCTCCCTGTGAACATACACTGTACCTAGAGTTCTCCCTGTGAACAGACACTGTAGACCAATGTACCTAGAGTTCTCCCTGTGAACAGACACTGTACAAAACCACCTGTACCTAGAGTTCTCCCTGTGAACAGACACTGTACCTAGAGTTCTCCCTGTGAACAGACACTGTACAAAACCACCTGTACCTAGAGTTATCCTTGTGAACAGACACTGTACCTAGAGTTCTCCCTGTGAACAGACACTGTACAAAACCACCTGTACGAAGAGTTATCCCTGTGAACATACACTGTACAAACCACCTGTACCTAGAGTTATCCCTGTGAACAGACACTGTACAAACCACCTGTACCTAGAGTTCTCCCTGTGAACAGACACTGTACCTAGAGTTATCCCTGTGAACAGACAATGTACCTAGAGTTCTCTCTGTGAACAGACACTGTACAAAACCACCTGTACCTAGATTTCTCCCTGTAAACAGACACTGTATAAAAACACCTGTACTTAGAGCTATCCCTGTGAACAGACACTGTATAAACCACCTGTACCTAGAGTTATCCCTGTAAACAGACACTGTACCTAGAATTCTCCCTGTGAACAGACACTGTACAAACCACCTGTACCTAGAGTTCTCCCTGTGAACAGACATTGTACCTAGAGTTCTCCCTGTAAACAGACACTGTACCTAGAGTTCTCCCTGTGAACAGACACTGTACAAAACCACCTGTACCTAGAGTTCTCCCTGTGAACAGACACTGTACCTAGAGTTCTCCCTGTGAACAGACACTGTACCTAGAGTTCTCCCTGTGAACAGACACTGTACAAAACCACCTGTACCTAGAGGTCTCCCTGTGAACAGACACTGTACCTAGAGTTCTCCCTGTGAACAGACACTGTATAAAACTACCTGTACCTAGAGTTATCCCTGTGAACAGACACTGTACAAACCACCTGTACCTAGAATTCTCCCTGTGAACAGACACTGTACCTAGAGGTATCCATGTGAACAGACACTGTACCTAGAGTTCTCCCTGTGAATAGACACTGTACAAAACCACCTGTACCTAGAGTTATCCCTGTGAACAGACACTGTACAAACCACCTGTACTTAGAGTTCTCCCTGTGAACAGACACTGTACCTAGAGTTATCCCTGTGAACAGACACTGTACCTAGAGTTCTCCCTGTGAACAGACACTGTACAAAACCACCTGTACCTAGAGTTATCCCTGTGAACAGACACTGTACAAATCACCTGTACCTAGAGTTCTCCCTGTGAACATACACTGTACCTAGAGTTCTGCCTGTGAACAGACACTGTACAAAACCACCTGTACGTAGAGTTCTCCTTGTGAACAGACAGTGTACCTAGAGTTCTCCCTGTGACCAGACACTGTACAAAACCACCTGTACCTAGAGTTCTCCCTGTGAACAGACACTGTACAAACCACCTGTACCAAGAGTTATCCCTGTGAACATACACTGTACAAACCACCTGTACCTAGAGTTCTCCCAGTGAACAGACACTGTACCTAGAGTTCTCCCTGTGAACAGACACTGTATAAAACCACATGTACCTAGAGTTATCCCTGTGAACAGACACTGTACAAACCACCTGTACCTAGAGTTCTCCCTGTGAACAGACACTGTACCTAGAGTTATCCCTGTGAACAGACACTGTACCTAGAGTTATCCCTGTGAAAAGACACTTTACAAACCACCTGTACCTAGAGCTATCCCTGTGAACAGACACTGTACAAACCACCTGTACCTAGAGTTATCCCTGTGAACAGACACTGTACAAACCACCTGTACCTAGAGTTATCCCTGTAAACAGACACTGTACCTAGAGTTCTCCCTGTGAACAGACACTGTACAAACCACCTGTACCTAGAGTTCTCCCTGTGAACAGACACTGTACAAACCACATGTACCTAGAGTTCTCCCTGTGAACAGACACTGTACAAACCACCTGTACCTAGAGTTCTCCCTGTGAACAGACACTGTACCTAGAGTTCTCCCTGTAAACAGACACTGTACCTAGAGTTCTCCCTGTGAACAGACACTGTACAAAACCACCTGTACCTAGAGTTCTCCCTGTGAACAGACACTGTACCTAGAGTTCTCCCTGTGAACAGACACTGTACAAAACCACCTGTACCTAGAGTTATCCCTGTGAACAGACACTGTACCTAGAGTTCTCCCTGTGAACAGACACTGTACAAAACCACCTGTACCTAGAGTTCTCCCTGTGAACAGACACTGTATCTAGAGTTATCCCTGTGAACAGACACTGTACCTAGAGTTCTCCCTGTGAACAGACACTGTACCTAGAGTTCTCCCTGTGAACAGACACTGTACAAACCACCTGTACCTAGAGTTATCCAAAACACAAATCCTGTGAACAGACACTGTACAAACCACCTGTACCTAGAGTTATCCCTGTGAACAGACACTGTACAAACCACCTGTACCTAGAGTTATCCCTGTGAACAGACACTGTACCTAGAGTTATCCCTGTGAACAGACACTGTACCTAGAGTTCTCCCTGTGAACAGACACTGTACAAACCACCTGTACCTAGAGTTCTCCCTGTGAACAGACACTGTACAAACCACCTGTACCTAGAGTTCTCCCTGTGAACAGACACTGTACAAACCACCTGTACCTAGAGTTCTCCCTGTGAACAGACACTGTACCTAGAGTTATCCCTGTGAACAGACACTGTACCTAGAGTTATCCCTGTAAACAGACACTACAAACCACCTGTACCTAGAGTTCTCCCTGTGAACAGACACTGTACCTAGAGTTCTCCCTGTGAACAGACACTGTACAAAACCACCTGTACCTAGAGTTATCCCTGTGAACAGACACTGTACAAACCACCTGTACTTAGAGTTCTCCCTGTGAACAGACACTGTACCTAGAGTTATCCCTGTGAACAGACACTGTACCTAGAGTTCTCCCTGTGAACAGACACTGTACCTAGAGTTCTCCCTGTGAACATACACTGTACCTAGAGTTCTCCATGTGAACATACACTGTAGAAACCACATGTACCTAGAGTTCTCCCTGTGAACAGACACTGTACAAAACCACCTGTACCTAGAGTTATCCTTGTGAACAGACACTGTACCTAGAGTTCTCCCTGTGAAAAGACACTGTACAAAACCACCTATACCTAGAGTTCTCTCTGTGAACAGACACTGTACAAACCACCTGTACCAAGAGTTATCCCTGTGAACATACACTGTACAAACCACCTGTACCTAGAGTTCTCCCTGTGAACAGACACTGTACAAACCACCTGTACCTAGAGTTCTCCCTGTGAACAGACACTGTACAAACCACCTGTACCTAGAGTTATCCCTGTGAACAGACACTGTACAAACCACCTGTACCTAGAGTTCTCCCTGTGAACAGACACTGTACCTAGAGTTATCCCGTGAACAGACACTGTACCTAGAGTTATCCCTGTGAACAGACACTGTACAAACCACCTGTACCTAGAGCTATCCCTGTGAACAGACACTGTACAAACCATCTGTACCAAGAGTTATCCCTGTGAACATACACTGTACAAACCACCTGTACATAGAGTTCTCCCTTTGAACAGACACTGTACAAACCACCTGTACCTAGAGTTCTCCCTGTGAACAGACACTGTACCTAGAGTTCTCCCTGTGAACAGACACTGTATAAAACCACCTGTACCTAGAGTTATCCCTGTGAACAGACACTGTACAAACCACCTGTACCTAGAGTTCTCCCTGTGAACAGACACTGTACCTAGAGTTATCCCTGTGAACAGACACTGTACCTAGAGTTCTCCCTGTGAACAGACACTGTACAAAACCACCTGTACCTAGAGTTTTCCCTGTGAACATACACTGTACAAACCACCTGCACCAAGAGTTATCCCTGTGAACATACACTGTACAAACCACCTGAACATAGAGTTATCCCTTTGAACATACACTGTACAAACCACCTGTACCTAGAGTTCTCCCTGTGAACAGACACTGTACCTAGTGTTCTCCCTGTGAACAGACACTGTATAAAACCACCTGTACCTAGAGTTATCCCTGTGAACATACACTGTACAAACCACCTGTACCTAGAGTTCTCCATGTGAACAGACACTGTACCTAGAGTTATCCCTGTGAACAGACACTGTACCTAGAGTTCTCTCTGTGAACAGACACTGTACAAAACCACCTGTACCTAGAGTTATCCCTGTGAACAGACACTGTACAAACCACCTGTACCTAGAGCTATCCCTGTGAACAGACACTGTACAAACCACCTGTACCTAGAGTTATCCCTGTGAACAGACACTGTACAAACCACAATATCCCACATTGTAGCTGGCCATCATAGTCTGTTAGATACAGTAACTGCTGTGTCTGGGTATATACCAATATCCCACATTGTAGCTGGCCATCATAGTCTGTTAGATACATTAATACAGTAACTGCTGTGTCTGGGTATATACCAATATCCCACATTGTAGCTGGCCATCATAGTCTGTTAGATACAGTAACTGCTGTGTCTGGGTATATACCAATTCCACATTGTAGCTGGCCATCATAGTCTGTTAGATACAGTAACTGCTGTGTCTGGGTATATACCAATATCCCACATTGTAGCTGGCCATCATAGTCTGTTAGATACAGTAACTGCTGTGTCTGGGTATATACCAATATCCCACATTGTAGCTGGCCATCATAGTCTGTTAGATACAGTAACTGCTGTGTCTGGGTATATACCAATATCCCACATTGTAGCTGGCCATCATAGTCTGTTAGATACAGTAACTGCTGTGTCTGGGTATATACCAATATCCCACATTGTAGCTGGCCATCATAGTCTGTTAGATACATTATACAGTAACTGCTGTGTCTGGGTATATACCAATATCCCACATTGTAGCTGGCCATCATAGTCTGTTAGATACATTAATACAGTAACTGCTGTGTCTGGGTATATACCAATATCCCACATTGTAGCTGGCCATCATAGTCTGTTAGATACATTAATACAGTAACTGCTGTGTCTGGGTATATACCAATATCCCACATTGTAGCTGGCCATCATAGTCTGTTAGATACAGTAACTGCTGTGTCTGTGTATATACCAATATCCCACATTGTAGCTGGCCATCATAGTCTGTTAGATACAGTAACTGCTGTGTCTGTGTATATACCAATATCCCACATTGTAGCTGGCCATCATAGTCTGTTAGATACATTAATACAGTAACTGCTGTGTCTGGGTATATACCAATATCCCACATTGTAGCTGGCCATCATAGTCTGTTAGATACATTAATACAGTAACTGCTGTGTCTGGGTATATACCAATATCCCACATTGTAGCTGGCCATCATAGTCTGTTAGATACATTAACTGCTGTGTCTGGGTATATACCAATATCCCACATTGTAGCTGGCCATCATAGTCTGTTGGTTACATTAATACAGTAACTGCTGTGTCTGGGTATATACCAATATCCCACATTGTAGCTGGCCATCATAGTCTGTTAGATACAGTAACTGCTGTGTCTGGGTATATACCAATATCCCACATTGTAGCTGGCCATCATAGTCTGTTAGATACATTAATACAGTAACTGCTGTGTCTGGGTATATACCAATATCCCACATTGTAGCTGGCCATCATAGTCTGTTAGATACATTAATACAGTAACTGCTGTGTCTGGGTATATACCAATATCCCACATTGTAGCTGGCCATCATAGTCTGTTAGATACATTAATACAGTAACTGCTGTGTCTGGGTATATACCAATATCCCACATTGTAGCTGGCCATCATAGTCTGTTAGATACATTAATACAGTAACTGCTGTGTCTGGGTATATACCAATATCCCACATTGTAGCGAACCATCATAATCTGTTAGATACAGTAACTGCTGTGTCTGGGTATATACCAATATCCCTCATTGTAGCTGGCCATCATAGTCTGTTAGATACAGTAACTGCTGTGTCTGGGTATATACCAATATCCCACATTGTAGCTGGCCATCATAGTCTGTTGGTTACATTAATACAGTAACTGCTGTGTCTGGGTATATACCAATATCCCAAATTGTAGCGAACCATCACAGTCTGTTAGATACAGTAACTGCTGTGTCTGGGTATATACCAATATCCCACATTGTAGCTGGCCATCATAGTCTGTTGGTTACATTAATACAGTACCTGCTGTGTCTGGGTATATACCAATATCCCACATTGTAGCTGGCCATCATATTCTGTTGGTTACATTAATACAGTAACTGCTGTGTCTGGGTATATACCAATATCCCACATTGTAGCGAACCATCATAGTCTGTTAGATACAGTAACTGCTGTGTCTGGGTATATACCAATATCCCACATTGTAGCGAACCATCATAGTCTGTTAGATACAGTAACTGCTGTGTCTGGGTATATACCAATATCCCACATTGTAGCTGGCCATCATAGTCTGTTAGATACATTAATACAGTAACTGCTGTGTCTGGGTATATACCAATATCCCACATTGTAGCTGGCCATCATAGTCTGTTAGATACAGTAACTGCTGTGTCTGGGTATATACCAATATCCCACATTGTAGCTGGCCATCATAGTCTGTTAGATACAGTAACTGCTGTGTCTGGGTATATACCAATATCCCACATTGTAGCTGGCCATCATAGTCTGTTAGATACATAATCGTCTGCTGTGTCTGGGTATATACCAATATCCCACATTGTAGCTGGCCATCATAGTCTGTTAGATACAGTAACTGCTGTGTCTGGGTATATACCAATATCCCACATTGTAGCTGGCCATCATAGTCTGTTGGTTACATTAATACAGTAACTGCTGTGTCTGGGTATATACCAATATCCCACATTGTAGCGAACCATCATAGTCTGTTAGATACAGTAACTGCTGTGTCTGGGTATATACCAATATCCCACATTGTAGCGAACCATCATAGTCTGTTAGATACAGTAACTGCTGTGTCTGGGTATATACCAATATCCCACATTGTAGCGAACCATCATAGTCTGTTAGATACAGTAACTGCTGTGTCTGGGTATATACCAATATCCCACATTGTAGCTGGCCATCATAGTCTGTTAGATACATTAATACAGTAACTGCTGTGTCTGGGTTTCATCGGTTGACTGATGCGAGTGTTTGTACCCTCTCCTCCCTTTGACAATACTTATAAATATACACAGACCTAATATCTAATACAGTTTTGTTCCATTACTCTCTTCATGGGCTGCAATGTCTCTGTATTTAGCTGTGTTAATGCTGCTTGAGATGTGATATTTTATGTCACGGTCGTACTACAAGCCATGTCGGAGGACATAGAGGTCTCAAGTGTCCTATAATCGTTAAGACATCTCCTAGTCTGTAGCCATATGTGCAATTGCTCCCAGTTCTCCTGCTCACAGAGAAAGTATCTACCTACTGTTGTTTCATATTCAATACTTCATGGTTATATAAAACTTCAACTTTTTAATTTTGTGTTGCTTTTTTTAAAAGTTAGTTTTAAAAGAAATTGTTTATTTTAGATCACGTTTTCTAAACGATGTCCATTATCAAATATGCCCAAAGATGCTTACATAATGTACATGTACCTTAGAACCTTAAAGAGTACCTCAATTTTCTTTTAAGATGGGGGGGGCATGACCCCCTCCCTGGAACCACAGCATTACCAAGACAGACTCCCACCTACATACCGGACAAGTGGGAGTTCCCTCCCACTTTATATTTTTTCCAATTTGAGACCTCCGAGAATAGTGTAGTAGTATCTGTCATTGAAGTGTAGTAATTTATACATTGATTGTGTACTGACTTGTGAGATAATTCCATTCTTACAAACCTTTCTAATGTTTGCTGTTGTTCATAATTCTGAATGGAATATTTTAAATTGTTTATGGGAATATTAAATAATGTGAATTGTGAAATGTATATTTGGAAATATTTAACCCATTTCATTCTGGATACCGTTCAAACAGTATTTGCAAAGAACATAGAGCCAGATAAGCTGCCACAGAACGTTCCGTCTGGTCAGGCTCTATGATGTTTGCTATTCAGATGATCTTGCTAAGACACTTGTCTATTTAGCAAACAACATAGATCCTGATCAGCATGCAGCGTCACACTGCGGCTGATCTGGATCTATGTTGTTTGCAAAAGCCTTTAAATGTATCCAGAATGAAATGGGTTAACTGAACAGTTTGTGTGTGGTTAGTACAGACTGGATATATAGCACACACACCTGTTGTCTGCCTGTCCACAAACTAGGAGAAATAATTTTGATCTGTTTCAAAATACTATCAATTGACCCTTTGTCCGAGTTTTATACCCCCCACCATCGCCATTCAAGAATGAGAATAATGGCATGTCGCACACCGAAGTTCATGCCTCCAAGGTCGCTGTTGCTAAAAATTAGGGATGGCAACGAATATTCGCTCCAACATCCGAATACTATTCCAGTATTCGAATATTCGGAAGAGTGTTTTTATATTGTCCTCAAAAATGCCACCCACTTGGAAATGCTGGAATCGCTCTAAGAATAAGAAAACTGCTAGGTGTAATCTATGCAAATTGGATACAACATATTCGGGTACAATATCAATCTGAATAATCATTCGAAGAAGATATTGTTTATGCGTAAAACATAAATTAGGTTAGTTTGGCAATTTGTATAAGAATTTGAGTGATTTTGATAGCATTCTATCGAATATTCGAATAGTATAATCGCTATTCATTGCCATCCCTACTAAAAATAGATAATCATTTCCGCTAATAACCTGGTATGACATCATTGCTATTTCAAAATCTGTAGTTGCCAATCAAATGTCACTCTTTGCAGAAATTTGACTTAAAGTTTCATCTTGTAAAACCTTCATCATACTGACTGCCAAACTCGCAGGAGTACGGTCATTGTCATACTGACTGCCAAACTCGCAGGAGTACGGTCATTGTCATACTGACTGCCAAACTCGCAGGAGTACGGTCATTGTCATACTGACTGCCAAACTCGCAGGAGTACGGTCATTGTCATACTGACTGCCAAACTCGCAGGAGTACGGTCATTGTCATACTGACTGCCAAACTCGCAGGAGTACGGTCATACTGACTGCCAAACTCGCAGGAGTACGGTCATTGTCATACTGACTGCCAAACTCAGGAATACAGTCATTGTCATACTGACTGCCAAACTCGCATGAGTATGGTCATTGTCATACTGACTGCCAAACTCAGGAATACGGTCATTGTCATACTGACTGCCAAACTCGCAGGAGTATGGTCATTGTCATACTGACTGCCAAACTCAGGAATACGGTCATTGTCATACTGACTGCCAAACTCGCAGGAGTACGGTCATTGTCATACTGACTGCCAAACTCGCAGGAGTATGGTCATTGTCATACTGACTGCCAAACTCGCAGGAGTATGGTCATTGTCATACTGACTGCCAAACTCGCAGGAGTATGGTCATTGTCATACTGACTGCCAAACTCGCAGGAGTATGGTCATTGTCATACTGACTGCCACACTCAGGAGTACGGTCATTGTCATACTGACTGCCAAACTCGCAGGAGTATGGTCATTGTCGTACTGACTGCCAAACTCGCAGGAGTATGGTCATTGTCATACTGACTGCCAAACCCGCAGGTGTACGGTCATACTGACTGTCAAACTTGCAGGAGTACTGCCATTGTCATACTGACTGCCAAACTCGCAGGAGTATGGTCATTGTCGTACTGAATGCCAAACTCGTAGGATTACAGTCATTGTCATACTGAATGCCAATCTAATTTCATTTGTTTTACCTACACTTACAACTATCGTACAAAACTAAACAATGTTGCATTAGAGAGATAATGCAGATCAAAATGTGTATAATAGAGCATACTTAGTTACATATATATATATATACACATGACGCATTGAAATATGCCAAGTTGCCAACCGCAACATTTATTTTTATTGAATGATTCCCTTTGTTTCTGGGGTGGATTTTTTTTACCAAAGGAGTTATTTTTAATTCCATTATGATCAAATATATACCAAGAATAAATGCAGGCAGGTGAGTGATCAGGCCAATGTGGTGGCATTGGCCTCAATCTTATGCATTTATATTTTGCCTGTGAAAATTGGCATTTAACCCTTTCAACACCACAGACCTCTCAATAGGCTTACAAAAAGTGTAGATCCAGATGAGCCGGCTCGTGATGAGCCGTCTCGTCTCATCAGGATCTGCACTTTTTGCCAGTAATATTACTATTTTTAAACAAAAATTACCACTTTTGATAAATGAACTGGTCCAGGTCTTATTCATTTATTGGTCTGAAAATATCATGCACCAGTCCATGTCAGTTACTTGGTGTTGAATGGGTTAATGTTCATTTCATCTGTGATGTTAAAGGAAAACCATTAACAAGATTCATGATGATCAATAAACTCAAAGCTCACTAAAACATAAAATAATTATGGTAATTGCACGGCAAATAACGAGTTATGACGGCAAATAACGAGTTATGACGGCAAATAACGAGTTATGCCGGCAAATAACGAGTTATGACGGCAAATAACGAGTTATGACGGCAAATAACGAGTTATGACGGCAAATAACGAGTTATGACGGCAAATAACGAGTTATGACGGCAAATAACAGTTATGACGGCAAATAACGAGTTATGACGGCAAATAACGAGTTATGGCGGCAAATAACGAGTTATGACGGCAAATAACGAGTTATGACGGCAAATAACGAGTTATGACGGCAAATAACAGTTATGACGGCAAATAACAGTTATGACGGCAAATACCAGTTATGACAGCTAATAACGAGTTATGACGGCTAATAACGAGTTATGACGGCAAATAACAGTTATGACGGCAAATAACAGTTATGACGGCAAATACCAGTTATGACAGCTAATAACGAGTTATGACAGCTAATAACGAGTCATGACGGGCCAAATATCTCAAATACAAAATTATGGCGGCGACCATCTTGGATTAACCAAGTCGTATAACTTTTTAAAAAATCAAACTATTCATTTTATGAATACAAATATTTCATTTAACATTTCTATTCAAAGCTGCTTGTGTAGTTACATATATATTATTTAAAAAGCATAGTTATTTATGTTTGTGTCTGCTGCAGGAAGTCAGTGTTTATGTAGCTCCGATGTTATAACTACCCACAAATATTCATTTTGAGCAATATTTCATGTTTTCAAATTCCCATAACTTATTTACTTGAAGCGTGATTTTCATAATATGTTCAGTATTATGCTCACATTTCTAAATAGATGCTCCTTAATTAAATACAGTCTGCTGAAGTTTAATGAAATCGGAATTTTTTTCAAATGATACAAATATTGGAGATTGCGTGAGTTCCCAGTTTGTTGTTGTGACGTTAAAGTAATGGCTTTGTTTGAAAAGGACTGTGAACCTATTTTGTATATCTCATACAAATGTTGCTATACATTGGTGAAATATTTAAAAAGTTTTTCCACCACACCTCTTACATGGATTAGTTCCTTCAATTTGATTAGTTTTGTCATTTCAAAATATGTATATTTACAAGGTGCAGCCGAATATGTAATTAGTCAATGTGCAAATGCTGTTACTTTAAATAGCTTGTTGTTTTTGTTGTGACAAACAATTCCCACTTTACTGCAATAAAAACATTAATATTTAAACCTAATTCTTTCCATTGTTTTATTTTCTCAAAGTTAAATATTTGTCAACTGAGCTATGCACCTGGTGGTTGTGCTTTAGTGACATTTCTCTTGTAGTCAATAACATATTCAGACATTGTGTAGTGCAATGTCTGGTCACAAGTGGATTCAGGTTATGTGGTCACTGCTAGACTCACAGCAGTAGTGGTTACTAACAGATTCCGGCCATGCAGTCACTGCTAGACACTGTCATTGCCCACAGTAGTGGTTACTAACATATTTCGGCCATGCAGTCACTGCTAGACTCTGTCATTGCCCACAGTAGTGGTTACTAACAGAATCCAGCCATGCAGTCACAGCTAGACTCTGTCATTGCCCACAGTAGTGGTTACTAACAGATTCCAGCCATGCAGTCAATGCTAGACTCTGTCATTGCCCACAGTAGTGGTTACTAACAGATTCCGGTCATGCAGTCAATGCTAGACTCAGTCATTGCCCACAGTAGTGGTTACTAACAGATTCCAGCCATGCAGTCACTGCTAGACTCAGTCATTGCCCACAGTAGTGGTTACTAACAGATTCCAGCCATGCAGTCACTGCTAGACTCTGTCATTGCCCACAGTAGTGGTTACTAACAGAATCCAGCCATGCAGTCACTGCTAGACTCTGTCATTGCCCACAGTAGTGGTTACTAACAGAATCCAGCCATGCAGTCACTGCTAGACTCAGTCATTGCCCACAGTAGGGGTTACTAACAAATTCTGGCCATGCAGTCACTGCTAGACTCAGTCATTGCCCACAGTAGTGGTTACTAACAGATTCCGGCCATGCAGTCACTGCTAGACTCTGTCATTACCCACAGTAGTGGTTACTAACAGATTGCAGTCATTGTTAGACTCTGCCATTGCCCACAGTAGTGGTTACTAACAGATTCCAGCCATGCAGTCACTGCTAGACTCTGTCATTGCCCACAGTAGTGGTTACTAACAGATTCCGGCCATGCAGTCACTGCTAGACTCAGTCATTGCCCACAGTAGTGGTTACTAACAGATTTCGGCCATGCAGTCACTGTTAGACTCTGTCATTGCCCACAGTAGTGGTTACTAACAGATTCCAGCCATGCAGTCACTGCTAGACTCTGGCATTGCCCACAGTAGTGGTTACTAACAGATTCCAGCCATGCAGTCACTGCTAGACACTGTCATTGCCCACAGTAGTGGTTACTAACAGATTCCAGCCATGCAGTCAATGCTAGACTCAGCCATTGCCCACAGTAGTGGTTACTAACAGATTCCAGCCATGCAGTCACTGCTAGACTCACAGCAGTAGTGGTTACTAACAGATTCCAGCCATGCAGTCACTGCTAGACTCAGTCATTGCCTACAGTAGTGGTTACTAACAGATTCCGGCCATGCAGTCACTGCTAGACTCAGTCATTGCCCACAGTAGTGGTTACTAACAGATTCCAGCCATGCAGTCACTGCTAGACTCAGTCATTGCCCACAGTAGTGGTTACTAACAGATTCCAGCCATGCAGTCACTGCTAGACTCTGTCATTGCCCACAGTAGTGGTTACTAACAGATTCCAGCCATGCAGTCAATGCTAGACTCAGTCATTGCCCACAGTAGTGGTTACTAACAGATTCCGGCCATGCAGTCACTGCTAGACTCAGTCATGCCCACAGTAGTGGTTACTAACAGATTCCAGCCATGCAGTCACTGCTAGACTCACAGCAGTAGTGGTTACTAACAGATTCCAGCCATGCAGTCACTGCTAGACTCAGTCATTGCCCACAGTAGTGGTTACTAACATTCCGGCCATGCAGTCACTGCTAGACTCTGTCATTGCCCACAGTAGTGGTTACTAACAGATTGCAGTCATTGTTAGACTCTGTCATTGCCCACAGTAGTGGTTACTAACAGATTCCAGCCATGCAGTCACTGCTAGACTCTGTCATTGCCCACAGTAGTGGTTACTAACAGATTCCGGCCATGCAGTCACTGCTAGACTCAGTCATTGCCCACAGTAGTGGTTACTAACAGATTCCGGCCATGCAGTCACTGCTAGACTCTGTCATTACCCACAGTAGTGGTTACTAACAGATTGCAGTCATTGTTAGACTCTGTCATTGCCCACAGTAGTGGTTACTAACAGATTCCAGCCATGCAGTCACTGCTAGACTCTGTCATTGCCCACAGTAGTGGTTACTAACAGATTCCAGCCATGCAGTCACTGCTAGACTCTGTCATTGCCCACAGTAGTGGTTACTAACAGATTCCGGCCATGCAGTCACTGCTAGACTCAGTCATTGCCCACAGTAGTGGTTACTAACAGATTCCGGCCATGCAGTCACTGCTAGACTCTGTCATTGCCCACAGTAGTGGTTACTAACAGATTCCAGCCATGCAGTCACTGCTAGACTCTGTCATTGCCCACAGTAGTGGTTACTAACAGATTCCAGCCATGCAGTCACTGCTAGACTCTGTCATTGCCCACAGTAGTGGTTACTAACAGATTCCAGCCATGCAGTCACTGCTAGACTCTGTCATTGCCCACAGTAGTGGTTACTAACAGATTCCAGCCATGCAGTCACTGCTAGACTCAGTCATTGCCCACAGTAGTGGTTACTAACAGATTCCAGCCATGCAGTCACTGCTAGACTCACAGCAGTAGTGGTTACTAACAGATTCCAGCCATGCAGTCACTGCTAGACTCAGTCATTGCCTACAGTAGTGGTTACTAACAGATTCCAGCCATGCAGTCACTGCTAGACTCACAGCAGTAGTGGTTACTAACAGATTCCAGCCATGCAGTCACTGCTAGACTCAGTCATTGCCCACAGTAGTGGTTACTAACAGATTGCAGTCACTGCTAGACTCTGTCATTGCCCACAGTAGTGGTTACTAACAGATTGCAGTCACTGCTAGACTCTGTCATTGCCCACAGTAGTGGTTACTAACAGATTCCAGCCATGCAGTCACTGCTAGACTCTGTCATTGCCCACAGTAGTGGTTACTAACAGATTCCAGCCATGCAGTCACTGCTAGACTCACAGCAGTAGTGGTTACTAACAGATTCCAGCCATGCAGTCACTGCTAGACTCAGTCATTGCCCACAGTAGTGGTTACTAACAGATTCCAGCCATGCAGTCACTGCTAGACTCAGTCATTGCCCACAGTAGTGGTTACTAACAGATTCCAGCCATGCAGTCACTGCTAGACTCTGTCATTGCCCACAGTAGTGGTTACTAACAGATTCCAGCCATGCAGTCACTGCTAGACTCAGTCATTGCCCACAGTAGTGGTTACTAACAGATTCCGGCCATGCAGTCACTGCTAGACTCAGTCATGCCCACAGTAGTGGTTACTAACAGATTCCAGCCATGCAGTCACTGCTAGACTCACAGCAGTAGTGGTTACTAACAGATTCCAGCCATGCAGTCACTGCTAGACTCAGTCATTGCCCACAGTAGTGGTTACTAACAGATTCCGGCCATGCAGTCACTGCTAGACTCTGTCATTACCCACAGTAGTGGTTACTAACAGATTGCAGTCATTGTTAGACTCTGCATTGCCCACAGTAGTGGTTACTAACAGATTCCAGCCATGCAGTCACTGCTAGACTCTGTCATTGCCCACAGTAGTGGTTACTAACAGATTCCAGTCATGCAGTCACTGCTAGACTCTGTCATTGCCCACAGTAGTGGTTACTAACAGATTCCGGCCATGCAGTCACTGCTAGACTCAGTCATTGCCCACAGTAGTGGTTACTAACAGATTGCAGTCACTGCTAGACTCTGTCATTGCCCACAGTAGTGGTTACTAACAGATTCCAGCCATGCAGTCACTGCTAGACTCTGTCATTGCCCACAGTAGTGGTTACTAACAGATTCCAGCCATGCAGTCACTGCTAGACTCTGTCATTGCCCACAGTAGTGGTTACTAACAGATTCCAGCCATGCAGTCAATGCTAGACTCAGTCATTGCCCACAGTAGTGGTTACTAACAGATTCCAGCCATGCAGTCACTGCTAGACTCACAGCAGTAGTGGTTACTAACAGATTCCAGCCATGCAGTCACTGCTAGACTCAGTCATTGCCTACAGTAGTGGTTACTAACAGATTCCAGCCATGCAGTCACTGCTAGACTCACAGCAGTAGTGGTTACTAACAGATTCCAGCCATGCAGTCACTGCTAGACTCAGTCATTGCCCACAGTAGTGGTTACTAACAGATTGCAGTCACTGCTAGACTCTGTCATTGCCCACAGTAGTGGTTACTAACAGATTGCAGTCACTGCTAGACTCTGTCATTGCCCACAGTAGTGGTTACTAACAGATTCCAGCCATGCAGTCACTGCTAGACTCTGTCATTGCCCACAGTAGTGGTTACTAACAGATTCCGGCCATGCAGTCACTGCTAGACTCAGTCATTGCCCACAGTAGTGGTTACTAACAGATTCCGGCCATGCAGTCACTGCTAGACTCAGTCATTGCCCACAGTAGTGGTTACTAACAGATTCCAGCCATGCAGTCACTGCTAGACTCAGTCATTGCCTACAGTAGTGGTTACTAACAGATTCCAGCCATGCAGTCACTGCTAGACTCTGTCATTGCCCACAGTAGTGGTTACTAACAGATTCCAGCCATGCAGTCACTGCTAGACTCTGTCATTGCCCACAGTAGTGGTTACTAACAGATTCCAGCCATGCAGTCAATGCTAGACTCAGTCATTGCCCACAGTAGTGGTTATTAACAGATTCCGGCCATGCAGTCACTGCTAGACTCAGTCATGCCCACGTAGGGTTACTAACATATTCCAGCCATGCAGTTACTGCTAGACTCACAGCAGTAGTGGTTACTAACAGATTCCAGCCATGCAGTCACTGCTAGACTCAGTCATTGCCCACAGTAGTGGTTACTAACAGATTCCGGCCATGCAGTCACTGCTAGACTCTGTCATTGCCCACAGTAGTGGTTACTAACAGATTGCAGTCATTGTTAGACTCTGTCATTGCCCACAGTAGTGGTTACTAACAGATTCCAGTCATGCAGTCACTGCTAGACTCTGTCATTGCCCACAGTAGTGGTTACTAACAGATTCCGGCCATGCAGTCACTGCTAGACTCAGTCATTGCCCACAGTAGTGGTTACTAACAGATTTCGGCCATGCAGTCACTGTTAGACTCTGTCATTGCCCACAGTAGTGGTTACTAACAGATTCCAGCCATGCAGTCACTGCTAGACTCTGGCATTGCCCACAGTAGTGGTTACTAACAGATTCCAGCCATGCAGTCACTGCTAGACTCTGTCATTGCCCACAGTAGTGGTTACTAACAGATTCCAGCCATGCAGTCACTGCTAGACTCAGTCATTGCCCACAGTAGTGGTTACTAACAGATTCCAGCCATGCAGTCACTGCTAGACTCACAGCAGTAGTGGTTACTAACAGATTCCAGCCATGCAGTCACTGCTAGACTCACAGCAGTAGTGGTTACTAACAGATTCCAGCCATGCAGTCACTGCTAGACTCAGTCATTGCCCACAGTAGTGGTTACTAACAGATTCCGGCCATGCAGTCACTGCTAGACTCAGTCATTGCCCACAGTAGTGGTTACTAACAGATTCCGGCCATGCAGTCACTGCTAGACTCAGTCATTGCCCACAGTAGTGGTTACTAACAGATTCCAGCCATGCAGTCACTGCTAGACTCAGTCATTGCCCACAGTAGTGGTTACTAACAGATTCCGGCCATGCAGTCACTGCTAGACTCAGTCATTGCCCACAGTAGTGGTTACTAACAGATTCCAGCCATGCAGTCACTGCTAGACTCAGTCATTGCCCACAGTAGTGGTTACTAACAGATTCCAGCCATGCAGTCACTGCTAGACTCTGTCATTGCCCACAGTAGTGGTTACTAACAGATTCCAGCCATGCAGTCACTGCTAGACTCTGTCATTGCCCACAGTAGTGGTTACTAACAGATTCCGGCCATGCAGTCACTGCTAGACTCAGTCATTGCCCACAGTAGTGGTTACTAACAGATTGCAGTCACTGCTAGACTCTGTCATTGCCCACAGTAGTGGTTACTAACAGATTCCAGCCATGCAGTCACTGCTAGACTCTGTCATTGCCCACAGTAGTGGTTACTAACAGATTCCAGCCATGCAGTCACTGCTAGACTCTGTCATTGCCCACAGTAGTGGTTACTAACAGATTCCAGCCATGCAGTCAATGCTAGACTCAGTCATTGCCCACAGTAGTGGTTACTAACAGATTCCAGCCATGCAGTCACTGCTAGACTCACAGCAGTAGTGGTTACTAACAGATTCCAGCCATGCAGTCACTGCTAGACTCAGTCATTGCCTACAGTAGTGGTTACTAACAGATTCCGGCCATGCAGTCACTGCTAGACTCAGTCATTGCCCACAGTAGTGGTTACTAACAGATTCCAGCCATGCAGTCACTGCTAGACTCAGTCATTGCCCACAGTAGTGGTTACTAACAGATTCCAGCCATGCAGTCACTGCTAGACTCTGTCATTGCCCACAGTAGTGGTTACTAACAGATTCCAGCCATGCAGTCACTGCTAGACTCTGTCATTGCCCACAGTAGTGGTTACTAACAGATTCCAGCCATGCAGTCACTGCTAGACTCAGTCATTGCCCACAGTAGTGGTTACTAACAGATTCCAGCCATGCAGTCACTGCTAGACTCTGTCATTGCCCACAGTAGTGGTTACTAACAGATTCCAGCCATGCAGTCACTGCTAGACTCTGTCATTGCCCACAGTAGTGGTTACTAACAGATTCCAGCCATGCAGTCACTGCTAGACTCAGTCATTGCCCACAGTAGTGGTTACTAACAGATTCCGGCCATGCAGTCACTGCTAGACTCAGTCATGCCCACAGTAGTGGTTACTAACAGATTCCAGCCATGCAGTACTGCTAGACTCACAGCAGTAGTGGTTACTAACAGATTCCAGCCATGCAGTCACTGCTAGACTCAGTCATTGCCCACAGTAGTGGTTACTAACAGATTCCAGCCATGCAGTCACTGCTAGACTCTGTCATTGCCCACAGTAGTGGTTACTAACAGATTGCAGTCATGCTAGACTCTGTCATTGCCCACAGTAGTGGTTACTAACAGATTCCAGCCATGCAGTCACTGCTAGACTCTGTCATTGCCCACAGTAGTGGTTACTAACAGATTCCAGCCATGCAGTCACTGCTAGACTCTGTCATTGCCCACAGTAGTGGTTACTAACAGATTCCAGCCATGCAGTCACTGCTAGACTCAGTCATTGCCCACAGTAGTGGTTACTAACAGATTCCGGCCATGCAGTCACTGCTAGACTCAGTCATTGCCCACAGTAGTGGTTACTAACAGATTCCAGCCATGCAGTCACTGCTAGACTCTGTCATTGCCCACAGTAGTGGTTACTAACAGATTCCAGCCATGCAGTCACTGCTAGACTCAGTCATTGCCCACAGTAGTGGTTACTAACAGATTCCGGCCATGCAGTCACTGCTAGACTCAGTCATGCCCACAGTAGTGGTTACTAACAGATTCCAGCCATGCAGTCACTGCTAGACTCACAGCAGTAGTGGTTACTAACAGATTCCAGCCATGCAGTCACTGCTAGACTCAGTCATTGCCCACAGTAGTGGTTACTAACATTCCGGCCATGCAGTCACTGCTAGACTCTGTCATTGCCCACAGTAGTGGTTACTAACAGATTGCAGTCATTGTTAGACTCTGTCATTGCCCACAGTAGTGGTTACTAACAGATTCCAGCCATGCAGTCACTGCTAGACTCTGTCATTGCCCACAGTAGTGGTTACTAACAGATTCCAGCCATGCAGTCACTGCTAGACTCTGTCATTGCCCACAGTAGTGGTTACTAACAGATTCCGGCCATGCAGTCACTGCTAGACTCTGTCATTGCCCACAGTAGTGGTTACTAACAGATTCCAGCCATGCAGTCACTGCTAGACTCTGTCATTGCCCACAGTAGTGGTTACTAACAGATTCCAGCCATGCAGTCACTGCTAGACTCTGTCATTGCCCACAGTAGTGGTTACTAACAGATTCCAGCCATGCAGTCAATGCTAGACTCAGTCATTGCCCACAGTAGTGGTTACTAACAGATTCCAGCCATGCAGTCACTGCTAGACTCACAGCAGTAGTGGTTACTAACAGATTCCAGCCATGCAGTCACTGCTAGACTCAGTCATTGCCTACAGTAGTGGTTACTAACAGATTCCAGCCATGCAGTCACTGCTAGACTCACAGCAGTAGTGGTTACTAACAGATTCCAGCCATGCAGTCACTGCTAGACTCAGTCATTGCCCACAGTAGTGGTTACTAACAGATTGCAGTCACTGCTAGACTCTGTCATTGCCCACAGTAGTGGTTACTAACAGATTGCAGTCACTGCTAGACTCTGTCATTGCCCACAGTAGTGGTTACTAACAGATTCCAGCCATGCAGTCACTGCTAGACTCTGTCATTGCCCACAGTAGTGGTTACTAACAGATTCCGGCCATGCAGTCACTGCTAGACTCAGTCATTGCCCACAGTAGTGGTTACTAACAGATTCCGGCCATGCAGTCACTGCTAGACTCAGTCATTGCCCACAGTAGTGGTTACTAACAGATTCCAGCCATGCAGTCACTGCTAGACTCTGTCATTGCCCACAGTAGTGGTTACTAACAGATTCCAGCCATGCAGTCACTGCTAGACTCTGTCATTGCCCACAGTAGTGGTTACTAACAGATTCCAGCCATGCAGTCACTGCTAGACTCTGTCATTGCCCACAGTAGTGGTTACTAACAGATTCCAGCCATGCAGTCACTGCTAGACTCAGTCATTGCCCACAGTAGTGGTTACTAACAGATTCCAGCCATGCAGTCACTGCTAGACTCACAGCAGTAGTGGTTACTAACAGATTCCAGCCATGCAGTCACTGCTAGACTCAGTCATTGCCCACAGTAGTGGTTACTAACAGATTCCGGCCATGCAGTCACTGCTAGACTCTGTCATTGCCCACAGTAGTGGTTACTAACAGATTGCAGTCACTGCTAGACTCTGTCATTGCCCACAGTAGTGGTTACTAACAGATTCCAGCCATGCAGTCACTGCTAGACTCTGTCATTGCCCACAGTAGTGGTTACTAACAGATTCCAGCCATGCAGTCACTGCTAGACTCAGTCATTGCCCACAGTAGTGGTTACTAACAGATTCCGGCCATGCAGTCACTGCTAGACTCAGTCATTGCCCACAGTAGTGGTTACTAACAGATTCCAGCCATGCAGTCACTGCTAGACTCTGTCATTGCCCACAGTAGTGGTTACTAACAGATTCCAGCCATGCAGTCACTGCTAGACTCTGTCATTGCCCACAGTAGTGGTTACTAACAGATTCCAGCCATGCAGTCACTGCTAGACTCAGTCATTGCCCACAGTAGTGGTTACTAAAGATTCCAGCCATGCAGTCACTGCTAGACTCCACAGTAGTGGTTACTAACAGATTCCAGCCATGCAGTCACTGCTAGACTCACAGCAGTAGTGGTTACTAACAGATTCCAGCCATGCAGTCACTGCTAGACTCAGTCATTGCCCACAGTAGTGGTTACTAACAGATTCCAGCCATGCAGTCACTGCTAGACTCTGTCATTGCCCACAGTAGTGGTTACTAACAGATTCCAGCCATGCAGTCACTGCTAGACTCAGTCATTGCCCACAGTAGTGGTTACTAACAGATTCCAGCCATGCAGTCACTGCTAGACTCAGTCATTGCCCACAGTAGTGGTTACTAACAGATTCCAGCCATGCAGTCACTGCTAGACTCAGTCATTGCCCACAGTAGTGGTTACTAACAGATTCCAGCCATGCAGTCACTGCTAGACTCAGTCATTGCCCACAGTAGTGGTTACTAACAGATTCCAGCCATGCAGTCACTGCTAGACTCTGTCATTGCCCACAGTAGTGGTTACTAACAGATTCCAGCCATGCAGTCACTGCTAGACTCTGTCATTGCCCACAGTAGTGGTTACTAACAGATTCCAGCCATGCAGTCACTGCTAGACTCTGTCATTGCCCACAGTAGTGGTTACTAACAGATTCCAGCCATGCAGTCACTGCTAGACTCTGTCATTGCCCACAGTAGTGGTTACTAACAGATTCCAGCCATGCAGTCACTGCTAGACTCTGTCATTGCCCACAGTAGTGGTTACTAACAGATTCCAGCCATGCAGTCACTGCTAGACTCTGTCATTGCCCACAGTAGTGGTTACTAACAGATTCCAGCCATGCAGTCACTGCTAGACTCAGTCATTGCCCACAGTAGTGGTTACTAACAGATTCCGGCCATGCAGTCACTGCTAGACTCAGTCATTGCCCACAGTAGTGGTTACTAACAGATTCCGGCCATGCAGTCACTGCTAGACTCTGTCATTACCCACAGTAGTGGTTACTAACAGATTGCAGTCATTGTTAGACTCTGCCATTGCCCACAGTAGTGGTTACTAACAGATTCCAGCCATGCAGTCACTGCTAGACTCTGTCATTGCCCACAGTAGTGGTTACTAACAGATTCCAGCCATGCAGTCACTGCTAGACTCTGTCATTGCCCACAGTAGTGGTTACTAACAGATTCCGGCCATGCAGTCACTGCTAGACTCAGTCATTGCCCACAGTAGTGGTTACTAACAGATTCCGGCCATGCAGTCACTGCTAGACTCTGTCATTGCCCACAGTAGTGGTTACTAACAGATTCCAGCCATGCAGTCACTGCTAGACTCTGTCATTGCCCACAGTAGTGGTTACTAACAGATTCCAGCCATGCAGTCACTGCTAGACTCTGTCATTGCCCACAGTAGTGGTTACTAACAGATTCCAGCCATGCAGTCACTGCTAGACTCAGTCATTGCCCACAGTAGTGGTTACTAACAGATTCCAGCCATGCAGTCACTGCTAGACTCAGTCATTCACAGTAGTGGTTACTAAAGATTCCACCATGCAGTCACTGCTAGACTCACAGCAGTAGTGGTTACTAACAGATTCCAGCCATGCAGTCACTGCTAGACTCAGTCATTGCCTACAGTAGTGGTTACTAACAGATTCCAGCCATGCAGTCACTGCTAGACTCTGTCATTGCCCACAGTAGTGGTTACTAACAGATTCCAGCCATGCAGTCACTGCTAGACTCTCATTGCCCACAGTAGTGGTTACTAACAGATTCCAGCCATGCAGTCACTGCTAGACTCTGTCATTGCCCACAGTAGTGGTTACTAACAGATTCCAGCCATGCAGTCACTGCTAGACTCTGTCATTGCCCACAGTAGTGGTTACTAACAGATTCCAGCCATGCAGTCACTGCTAGACTCTGTCATTGCCCACAGTAGTGGTTACTAACAGATTCCAGCCATGCAGTCACTGCTAGACTCTGTCATTGCCCACAGTAGTGGTTACTAACAGATTCCAGCCATGCAGTCACTGCTAGACTCAGTCATTGCCCACAGTAGTGGTTACTAACAGATTCCGGCCATGCAGTCACTGCTAGACTCTGTCATTACCCACAGTAGTGGTTACTAACAGATTGCAGTCATTGTTAGACTCTGCCATTGCCCACAGTAGTGGTTACTAACAGATTCCAGCCATGCAGTCACTGCTAGACTCTGTCATTGCCCACAGTAGTGGTTACTAACAGATTCCAGTCATGCAGTCACTGCTAGACTCTGTCATTGCCCACAGTAGTGGTTACTAACAGATTCCGGCCATGCAGTCACTGCTAGACTCAGTCATTGCCCACAGTAGTGGTTACTAACAGATTTCGGCCATGCAGTCACTGTTAGACTCTGTCATTGCCCACAGTAGTGGTTACTAACAGATTCCAGCCATGCAGTCACTGCTAGACTCTGTCATTGCCCACAGTAGTGGTTACTAACAGATTCCAGCCATGCAGTCACTGCTAGACACTGTCATTGCCCACAGTAGTGGTTACTAACAGATTCCAGCCATGCAGTCAATGCTAGACTCAGCCATTGCCCACAGTAGTGGTTACTAACAGATTCCAGCCATGCAGTCACTGCTAGACTCACAGCAGTAGTGGTTACTAACAGATTCCAGCCATGCAGTCACTGCTAGACTCAGTCATTGCCTACAGTAGTGGTTACTAACAGATTCCAGCCATGCAGTCACTGCTAGACTCTGTCATTGCCCACAGTAGTGGTTACTAACAGATTCCAGCCATGCAGTCACTGCTAGACTCTGTCATTGCCCACAGTAGTGGTTACTAACAGATTCCAGCCATGCAGTCACTGCTAGACTCTGTCATTGCCCACAGTAGTGGTTACTAACAGATTCCAGCCATGCAGTCACTGCTAGACTCTGTCATTGCCCACAGTAGTGGTTACTAACAGATTCCAGCCATGCAGTCACTGCTAGACTCTGTCATTGCCCACAGTAGTGGTTACTAACAGATTCC
>CM026395.1:32062718-32103791 GCA_014843695.1 Archivesica marissinica | reverse complement strand
GTGTACTTGGGTGAGGTGTTGTGCTGAAGGCTAGAGTATTGAGGGCTTAGTGTACTGGGGTGAGGTGTTGTGCTGAAGGCTAGAGTATTGAGGGCTTAGTGTACTGGGGTGAGGTGTTGTGCTGAAGGCTAGAGTGTACTGGGGTGAGGTGTTGTGCTGAAGGCTAGAGTGTACAGGGGGTGAGATGTTGTGCTGAAGGCTAGAGTGTACAGGGGGTGAGGTGTTGTGCTGAAGGCTAGAGTGTTGAGGGCTGAGTGTACTGGGGGTGAGGTGTTGTGCTGAAGGCTAGAGTGTACAGGGGGTGAGGTGTTGTGCTGAAGGCTAGAGTGTACTCGTGTTGAGGGCTGAGTGTACTGGGGGTGAGGTGTTGTGCTGAAGGCTAGTGTGTACAGGGGGTGAGGTGTTGTGCTGAAGGCAAGAGTGTACAGGGGGTGAGGTGTTGTGCTGAAGGCTAGAGTGTTAGGGGTGAGGTGTCGTGCTGAAGGCTAGAGTGTACAGGGGGTGAGGTGTTGTGCTGAAGGCTAGTGTGTACAGGGGGTGAGGTGTTGTGCTGAAGGCTAGAGTGTACAGGGGGTGAGGTGTTGTGCTGAAGGCTAGAGTGTACTCGTGTTGAGGGCTGAGTGTACTGGGGGTGAGGTGTTGTGCTGAAGGCTAGTGTGTACAGGGGGTGAGGTGTTGTGCTGAAGGCAAGAGTGTACAGTGGGTGAGGTGTTGTGCTGAAGGCTAGAGTGTACTCGTGTTGAGGGCTGAGTGTACTGGGGGTGAGGTGTTGTGCTGAAGGCTAGTGTGTACAGGGGGTGAGGTGTTGAGCTGAAGGCTAGAGTGTACAGGGGGTGAGTTGTTGAGCTGAAGGATAGAGTGTACAGGGGGTGAGGTGTTGAGCTGAAGGCTAGAGTGTTGAGGGCTTAGTGTACTG
The DNA here is from genome assembly GCA_014843695.1 of Archivesica marissinica. Lineage (NCBI taxonomy): Eukaryota > Metazoa > Mollusca > Bivalvia > Venerida > Vesicomyidae > Archivesica > Archivesica marissinica. The sequence goes on along the minus strand of CM026395.1, from coordinate 32,102,875 downwards.
GGGTGAGGTGTTGAGCTGAAGGCTAGAGTGTACATGGGTGATGTGTTGAGCTGAAGGCAAGAGTGTACATGGGTGATGTGTTGTGCTGAAGGCTAGAGTGTTGAGGGCTTAGTGTACTGGGGTGAGGTGTTGTGCTGAAGGCTAGAATATTGAGGGCTTAGTGTACTGGGGGTGAGGTGTTGTGCTGAAGGCTAGTGTATTGAGGGCTTAGTGTACTGGGGTGAGGTGTTGTGCTGAAGCTAGAGTGTTGAGGGCTTAGTGTACTGGGGTGAGGTGTTGTGCTGAAGGCTAAAGTGTTGAGGGCTTAGTGTACTGGGGGTGAGATGTTGTGCTGAAGGCTAGAGTATTGAGGGTTTAGTGTACTGGGATGAGGTGTTGTGCTGAAGGCTAGAGTGTTGAGGGCTTAGTGTACTGGGGTGAGGTGTTGTGCTGAAGGCTAGAGTATTGAGGGCTTAGTGTACTGGGGTGAGGTGTTGTGCTGAAGGCTAGAGTGTACTGGGGTGAGGTGTTGTGCTGAAGTCTAGAGTATTGAGGGCTTAGTGTACTGGGGTGAGGTGTTGTGCTGAAGGCTAGAGTGTACTTGGGTGAGGTGTTGTGCTGAAGGCTAGAGTATTGAGGGCTTAGTGTACTGGGGTGAGGTGTTGTGCTGAAGGCTAGAGTATTGAGGGCTTAGTGTACTGGGGTGAGGTGTTGTGCTGAAGGCTAGAGTGTACTGGGGTGAGGTGTTGTGCTGAAGTCTAGAGTATTGAGGGCTTAGTGTACTGGGGTGAGGTGTTGTGCTGAAGGCTAGAGTGTACTTGGGTGAGGTGTTGTGCTGAAGGCTAGAGTATTGAGGGCTTAGTGTACTGGGGTGAGGTGTTGTGCTGAAGGCTAGAGTATTGAGGGCTTAGTGTACTGGGGTGAGGTGTTGTGCTGAAGGCTAGAGTGTACTGGGGTGAGGTGTTGTGCTGAAGGCTAGAGTATTGAGGGCTTAGTGTACTGGGGTGAGGTGTTGTGCTGAAGGCTAGAGTGTTGAGAGCTTAGTGTACTGGGGTGAGGTGTTGTGCTGAAGGCTAGAGTGTTGAGAGCTTAGTGTAGGGGTGAGGTGTTGTGCTGAAGGCTAGAGTGTTGAGAGCTAGTGTACGGGGTGAGGTGTTGTGCTGAAGGCTAGAGTGTTGAGGGCTTAGTGTACTGGGGGTGAGGTGTTGTGCTGAAGGCTAGAGTGTTGAGGGCTAGTGTATGGGTGAGGTGTTGTGCTGAAGGCTAGAGTATTGAGGCTTAGTGTACAGGGGGTGAGGTGTTGTGCTGAAGGCTAGAGTATTGAGGGCTTAGTGTACTGGGGTGAGGTGTTGTGCTGAAGGCTAGAGTGTTGAGGGCTTAGTGTACTGGGGTGAGGTGTTGTGCTGAAGGCTAGAGTATGAGGTGCTTAGTGTACTGGGGTGAGGTGTTGTGCTGAAGGCTAGAGTGTTGAGGGCTTAGTGTACTGGGGTGAGGTGTTGTGCTGAAGGCTAGAGTATTGAGGGCTTAGTGTACTGGGGTGAGGTGTTGTGCTGAAGGCTAGAGTGTACTGGGGTGAGGTGTTGTGCTGAAGGCTATAGTGTACTGGGGTGAGGTGTTGTGCTGAAGGCTAGGTGTACGTGTTGAGGGCTTAGTGTACTGGGTGAGGTGTTGTGCTGAAGGCTAGAGTATTGAGGGCTTAGTGTACTGGGGTGAGGTGTTGTGCTGAAGGCTAGAGTATTGAGGGCTTAGTGTACTGGGGTGAGGTGTTGTGCTGAAGGCTAGAGTATTGAGGGCTTAGTGTACTGGGGTGAGGTGTTGTGCTGAATGCTAGAGTATTGAGGGCTTAGTGTACTTGGGGTGAGGTGTTGTGCTGAAGGCTAGAGTATTGAGGGCTTAGTGTACTAGGGTGAGGTGTTGTGCTGAATGCTAGAGTATTGAGGGCTTATTGTACTGTGGTGAGGTGTTGTGCTGAAGGCTAGAGTGTACTGGGGTGAGGTGTTGTGCTGAAGGCTATAGTGTACTGGGGTGAGGTGTTGTGCTGAAGGCTAGTGTGTACTTGTGTTGAGGGCTGAGTGTACTGGGGTAAGGTGTTGAAGGCTAGAGTGTACTGAGGGTGTGATGTTGTGCTGAAGGCAAGAATGTACTGGGGTGACGTGTTGAGGCCGAGTCTACTGGGGTGAGGTGTTGAGCTGAAGGCTAGAGTGTCCTGGGGTGAGTTGTTGCGCTGAAGGCTAGTGTGTGCTCGGTGTTGTGCTGAAGGCTAGAGTGTACAGGGGGTGAGGTGTTGCTTTGAAGGCTAGAGTCTACTGGGGTATGGTGTTGTGCTGAAGGCTAGAGTGTACTGGGGGTATGGTGTTGTGCTGAAGGCTAGAGTGTACTAGGGGTGAGGTGTTGCTTTAAAGGATTGAGTGTACTGGGGGTGAGGTGTTGTGCTGAAGGCTAGAGTCTACTGGGGGTAAGGTGTTGTGCTGAAGGTTAGAGTGTGTGAGGTGTTGAGCTCAAGGCTAGATTGTACTGGGGGTGAGGTGTTGAGCTGAAGGCTAGAGTGTACTGGGGGTGAGGAGTTACTTTGAATGCTAGAGTGTACTCGGGGCGAGGTGTTGTGCTGAAGTCACATACCTGGTCAACATACACCAAGTCACATACCTGGTCAACATACACCAAGTCACATACCTGGTCAACATACACCAAGTCACATACCTGGTCAACATACACCCAGTCACATACCTGGTCAACATACACCCAGTCACATACCTGGTCAACATACACCCAGTCACATACCTGGTCAACATACACCAAGTCACATACCTGGTCAACATACACCCAGTCACATACCTGGTCAACATACACCAAGTCACATACCTGGTCAACATACACCAAGTCACATACCTGGTCAACATACACCCAGTCACATACCTGGTCAACATACACCCAGTCACATACCTGGTCAACATACACCAAGTCACATACCTGGTCAACATACACCCAAGGTTGTTTTAGGTGAAATTGTCATCAAAATATAATTGCGACCAAATTGGGTCAAAAAGTAAGTAAGTAAGTAAGTAAGTAAGTAAATTCTTTATTTAGAGAGGGTAACCCATTTAGCAAGGCTAATCTTCCATGGGGCCCCCTTAAACATAAAACATATTTATACACACATGACATACAAAACAACTGAACTAAAAGACATGTGGTATTAGAACTAATAAAAGTAAGAATGCATCTACATAAACTACAAGTTGTATGCATGGATTATGAACAGTAGTTGACAGTATTAGTAAATATTAGACATCCAGCCATTTTAAACAATTCGATTTAAACAAAGTAAGTGAGCTTGAAGTTTTTATTTCCAAGGGTAGACAGTTCCAAACAATTGGTCCAGAGTATAAAAGGCTACCCTTAAACATGTCACAATTTGCGTTAGGTATATAAAAATTTAGATTTGTATTTGAACGAAGTGTTAAAAATGCATTATCAGTTTGTGATTTTTGTTGGAACATGGGGATAATTAGGATAAAAATCATTAGACATTTTAAACATGCTTTAAGATAAAAGACTCGTCGGTCAAATCGCTGGATGTTAAGAAACTTCAAAGCTTCATTGAAGCCGTGATATTTGTTACCTAAGATTGTACGACAGGCACGTTTTTGCATCTTTAAAATCTTTTGAGTATTATACACTGATGTACCACCCCAAAGAATAACACAATAAACCAAATGAGGCTGGATATAAGCTTTATAAAATCGATACTGTACAGTTAAACCCTCCCTAATTCTATATAACAGCCAGATATATGATGATATCTTTTTACAAAGTGCTTTATTATGGGTGTTCCATTTCATGTTCTTAACAGGATGCGCTAAAACATCTAGACTACAGTATGCACAAGGCAAATATTGATCTAGTGATGGAAACATTATGAAACCAAAATATACATTTAACCCTACCAGGTTGCTTCCAACCAAGTTTCATCATATTCTATCACAGAGCCATCACTTTTACTAGAGGGCTGTAATAGTTATTTTGCGCAATGTAATATTTCAAATCAGTTCAGTTGAAAATTGGCACATTCGACTTAATAGTTAGTTAATTTGATCAAGAAAGGCATGAAGACTGTGTCGACTTATTTAATTGCAAACGTCTGGGATGTTAGTCCCATAGCCTCATAACACTAGTAGAATGTATTTTCTGTAGGATGTGTTTTCTGCGATATCTTGACATGTCTGCCGGCGGTGTACAATCCAGCAAGATCAGAGGACTTCAGCTCCAGGAAGTGCACAGTTGCTGCCATATACACTGAAAAACATGTGTAAGAGATAGGATATTTGTCATCTAAGTGTTAGCAGTGTAAGAGATAGGATATTTGATATCTAAGTGTTAGCAGTGTAAGAGATAGGATATTTGATATCTAAGTGTTAGCAGTGTAAGAGATAGGATATTTGATATCTAGGTGTTAGCCATGTAAGAGATAGGATATTTGATATCTAAGTGTTAGCCGCATAAGAGATAGGATATTTGTCATCTAAGTGTTAGCAGTGTAAGAGATAGGATATTTGATATCTAAGTGTTAGCAGTGTAAGAGATATATATTTGATATCTAAATGTTAGCAGTGTAAGAGATAGGATATTTGTCATCTAAGTGTTAGCAGTGTAAGAGATAGGAGATTTGTCATCTAAGTGTTAACTGTGTAAGAGATAGATATTTGATATCTAAGTGTTAACCGTGTAAGAGATAGGATATTTGATATCTAAGTGTTAACCGTGTAAGAGATAGGATATTTGATATCTAAGTGTTAACTGTGTAAGAGATAGGATATTTGATATCTAAGTGTTAACCGTGTAAGAGATAGGATATTTGATATCTAAGTGTTAGCAGTGTAAGAGATAGGATATCTAAGTGTTAGCAGTGTAAGAGATAGGATATTTGATATCTAAGTGTTAGCAGTTTAAGAGATAGGATATCTAAGTGTTAGCAGTTTAAGAGATAGGATATCTAAGTGTTAGCAGTGTAAGAGATAGGATATTTGATATATAAGTGTTAGCAGTTTAAGAGATAGGATATCTAAGTGTTAGCAGTTTAAGAGATAGGATATCTAAGTGTTAGCAGTGTAAGAGATAGGATATTTGATATCTAAGTGTTAGCAGTTTAAGAGATAGGATATCTAAGTGTTAGCAGTTTAAGAGATAGGATATTTGATATCTAAGTGTTAGCAGTTTAAGAGATAGGATATCTAAGTGTTAGCAGTTTAAGAGATAGGATATTTGATATCTAAGTGTTAACCGTGTAAGAGATAGGATATTTGATATCTAAGTGTTAGCCGTGTAAGAGATAGGATATTTGATATCTAAGTGTTAACTGTGTAAGAGATAGATATTTGATATCTAAGTGTTAGCAGTGTAAGAGATAGGATATCTAAGTGTTAGCTTAATAATAAACCAACTTTGATGTTATTTCAAAATCCCTCGTGCAGTTCAAGAAATATGGAGTGCACACTACTTTACATACGCTCACACAGACATGTCACAGTGGTTGGGTTAAAGGGTGCTACCTTACAATCACTTGCTCCACAAATATATGTTTGAATCTCAACGAAGGTGTCAAATTCTTTCATGTGAGAAATATACCCAGCTGGCTTGCATAAGGTCAGTGGTTGCACCCGGATGCTCACTTATTTATGCAATATTGATTGGAGGTCTTGATCCATCATTAAAGTTGTAAGTCCCCATATGACCTACACTGTGTGTGCCACTTTAAACCTGAACATAATCAAACAAACAACTTTACTTACAGTCTAGTGTATTGTGTAGATCTGTATGACCGTCTGCCCAGGACTTCTCGAGTGTGTCACACATACCTGGCTTATCGGGGGTAAATGTATCAACTAGCAACTTTTTACATAAATGTATCTCCCGAAACCACCTTTCCGATGTCTCTATCCATTGTAGCATATCTGAAAATAATATATGCACTGAACAACTTGAAGAATACAGCAGTGTGTGTTATTGGTGTGGTGTTGGTGTGTTGTTGTGTTGTTGGTGTGTTGTTGTTGTGTTGTTGGTGTGTTGTTGGTGTGTTGTTGGTGTGTTGTTGTGTTGTTGGTGTGTTGTTGGTGTGTTGTTGGTGTGTTGTTGTTGGTGTGTTGTTGGTGTGTTGTTGTGTTGTTGTTGTTGTGTTGTTGTTGGTGTGCTGTTGGTGTGTTGTTGTTGTTGTGTTGTTGTTGGTGTGTTGTTGGTGTGTTGCTGGTGTGGTGTTGTGTTGTTGTTGGTGTGTTGTTGTTGGTGTGTTGTTGGTGTGTTGTTGGCTGTGTTGTATATGTATTGATGGTGTTTTGTTGGTGTGTTGTTGTTGGTGTGTTGTTGTTGGTGTGTTGTTGGTGTGTTGTTGTGTTGTTGTTGGTGTATTGTGGTGTTGGTGTGGTGTTGGTGTGGTGTTGGTGTGTTGTTGGTGTGTTGTTGGTGTGTTGTTGTTGGTGTGTTGTTGGTGTGTTGTTGGTGTGTTGTTGGTGTGTTGTTGGTGTGTTGTTGGTGTGTTGTGTTGTTGGTGTGTTGTTGGTGTGGTGTTGGTGTGTTGTTGTTGGTGTATTGTTGTTGGTGTGTTGTTGTTGGTGTGTTGTTGTTGGTGTGTTGTTGTGTTGTTGTTGTTGGTGTGTTGTTGTTGGTGTGTTGTTGTTGGTGTGTTGTTGTTGTTGGTATGGTGTTGTTGTGTTGTTGTGTTGTTGTTGGTGTGTTGTTGTTGGTGTGTTGTTGTGTTGTTGTTGGTGTGTTGTTGTTGGTGTGTTGTTGTTGGTGTGTTGTTGTTGGTATGGTGTTGTTGTGTTGTTGTTGTGTTGTTGTTGGTGTGTTGTTGGTGTGGTGTTGGTGTGTTGTTGGTGTGTTGTTGGTGTGGTGTTGGTGTGTTGTTGGTGTGTTGTTGGTGTGTTGTTGGTGTGTTGTTGTTGTGGTGTTGGTGTGTTGTTGGTGTGTTGTTGGTGTGTTGTTGTTGGTGTGTTGTTGTTGGTGTGTTGTTGGTGTGTTGTTGTGGTGTGTTGTTGTTGGTGTGTTGTTGTTGGTGTGTTGTTGGTGTTTTGTGGTGTGTTGTTGGTGTGGTGTTGGTGTGTTGTTGGTGTGTTGTTGGTGGTTGTTGGTTGTGTTGGTGTGTTGTTGGTGTTGTTGTTGGTGTGTTGTTGGTGTGTTGTTGTTGTGTTGTTGGTGTGTTGTGGTGTTGGTGTGTTGTTGTTGGTGTGTTGGTGTGGTGTTGGTGTGGTGTTGGTGTGTTGGTGTGTTGTTGTTGGTGTGGTGTTGGTGTGGGTTGGTGTGGTGTTGTGGTGTTGTTGTTGGTGTGTTGTTGTTTGTGTGGTGTTGGTGTGGTGTTGGTGTGTTGTTGGTGTGGTGTTGTGGTGTTGGTGTGTTGTTGTTGGTGTGTTGTTGTTGGTGTGTTGTTGGTGGGTGTGGTGTGTTGTGGTGTTGGTGTGTTGTGGTGTTGGTGTGTTGTGGTGTTGGTGTGTTGTTGTTGGTGTGTGCGCATGTGGTGTGTACACGTGCACACTGTATGTGCGCATGTGCACTGTGTGTGCGCGCCGTGTGTGTGCGCGTGCCATGTGTGCCATAGGAGACTAACATATGGAATGTGGATAAGACATTTCAATATTGTACACTAAAATGCATTCCACCGAAGCTGAATTTTAAGCTTAAATGAAATGACAAGAAAACGTCAGTATGCTACAATCCCCAACCCCATAGTCTCACCCACTTTTCTACATAAATTCTCTTACCACTTCTCCATAAATCTTACCACTTCTCTTTAAATCTTACAACTTCTCCATAAATCTTACCATTTATCTTTAAATCTTACCATTTCTCCATAAATCTTACCACTTCTCCATAAATCTTACCACTTCTCCATAAATCTTACCATTTCTCCATAAATCTTACCACTTCTCTTTAAATCTTACAACTTCTCCATAAATCTTACCACTTCTCCATAAATCTTACCACTTCTCCATAAATCTTACCACTTCTCCATAAATCTTACCATTTCTCCATAAATCTTACCACTTCTCTTTAAATCTTACAACTTCTCCATAAATCTTACCACTTCTCCATAAATCTTACCATTTCTCCATAAATCTTACCATTTCTCCATAAATCTTACCACTTCTCCATAAATCTTACCACTTGTCCATCAAACTTAAATTAAATCTTACCATTTGGACCTGGCTTATGCCCTGTTACAAACCAAACGCAAAATATACTACACGTCCTAATATATACCCAGCATTTCTGTCATGATTCAGGTCCAAACATAATATAATATGCCAGGTTCATGGATCGACAGTAATCATTTATTTATGTTTTTGTGGAGGACTGTGGTACTAATTCTTCAATACTGTAACATACCTGTGACTGATGGATACAGAGCAGATCTCTGTTGTTACTGAGATAACTCCCCATTGGTACTAATTCTTCAATACTGTAACATACCTGTGACTGATGGATAAAGAGCGGATCTCTCTTCCAATTGAAATACCTCCCCAGTGGTACTAAATCTTCTATACTGTGACATACAGCGATCATATTGGTCCCCCAGCCGGTCACTGTAATCTTTTAGCCTGTAACTGATTACACATGTATTAGTATAACATTGCTCTTCACTACTCTACCACTGTTTCTGTGTGGGTCATCCAGGTGGCTTCCAACCATTTTGCAGCTGAATTAATGAGTATATGACAAATACGTTGTTATTTTATATGTTTATGATGTGCATCAAAATGGTCTATTGATGTGAAGTTGTTCTAGGTTTAGTGTGCTTGTCGCCTTTGCATTTAGTCTCCACCGCTGAATAGTCTTCATGAAAGGCAAGTAGAATGCACAAGTCTTGCCCTGCCAGTGCCTAACCATTCAGTAGACTAACCCTATGCAGTGACATGCATCAATTCAGTGCTGCAAGGGGACTCTCCGGTGGTCTCCTCGCAGACATGAGGCATGCCAAGCCCATCGACATATAAACACGCCATGCAAAGACCACCAGCTATGGTATGCCCTCAGTTACAGGGAGATACATCCTTCATACCACAACAAACCTAGAGAACAGATACATCCTTCATTCCACAACAAACCCAGAGAACAGATACATCCTTCATTCCACAACAAACCCAGAGGAAAGTACCTAGAAGCATCATCAGCCTGTCAATGTGGAGACAGATGAAACTATGGAGCATGCCCTCCAAAGATGCACAGCCTGTCAATGTGGAGACAGATGAAACTATGGAGCATGCCCTCCAAAGATGCACAGCCTGTCAATGTGGAGACAGATGAAACAATGGAGCATGCCCTCCAAAGATGCACAGCCTGTCAATGTGGAGAAAGATGAAACTATGGAGCATGCCCTCCAAAGATGCACAGCCTGTCAATGTGGAGACAGACGAAACTATGGAGCATGCCCTCCAAAGATGCACAGCCTGTCAATGTGGAGACAGACGAAACTATGGAGCATGCCCTCCAAAGATGCACAGCCTGTCAATGTGGAGAAAGATGAAACTATGGAGCATGCCCTCCAAAGATGCACAGCCTGTCAATGTGGAGACAGATGAAACTATGGAGCATGCCCTCCAAAGATGCACAGCCTGTCAATGTGGAGACAGATGAAACTATGGAGCATGCCCTCCAAAGATGCACAGCCTGTCAATGTGGAGACAGATGAAACTATGGAGCATGCCATCCAAAGATGCACAGCCTGTCAATGTGGAGACAGATGAAACTATGGAGCATGCCCTCCAAAGATGCAGTGATGCAACAGACACAATTGGGACAGAATAGCGATGTAGCTATCAGACACGACACTACACTACATAGGGACATAGACGATCTGAGGCTATCAGACACGACACTACATAGGGACATAGACGATCTAAGGCTATCAGACACGACACTACATAGGGACATAGACGATCTAAGGCTATCAGACACGACACGACATAGGGACATAGACGATCTAAGGCTATCAGACACGACACTACATAGGGACATAGACGATCTAAGGCTATCAGACACGACACTACATAGGGACATAGACGATCTAAGGCTATCAGACACGACACTACATAGGGACATAGACGATCTGAGGCGGACCACACATTTCATTGTGATTGCTGGCCAGGTAATGAAGGTGCGAATGAAAAAAGTATAAGAACATTTATGTTATGTTATATTTCGGGTTTTACGCCTGCATCAGCACCATTTTGGGCTATATTGCCGGTGGGCAGTTTACCTAACAACACCTTTTCTGGGCAGGCTCCAGCGGTTAACCAGTACTTGGGTGCACCAATCTCCGTAAGAAACTGCCAACTTTTTCATATAAATGAGACACGGTCTGAGCGGGGCTCGAACCCGTGACCATCAGTGTTGATAGGTTACAGTTGTATACAAGTCAGCGACCTTAACCACTCGACCATGGAGGCGGACCGTATGAAGATTTAAATGACTAATTTCATTGATAACAATAAGACTGTACAACTATGAATGAATGATTATTTAATCTAATATGTCTCATCCTTATGCCAGTCTTTAAGATTATTCACAGGGCTATTTTGCAAAATACAAAAGGCACACTTTATATTTTCACCCATCATCACAGGTACACACGTAACATTTGCCATAACAGATCACTGAAATTTAGAAAAGTTAAAAACACTTACACCTCTCTCTGCACGTTACTGATATTTTCATTTATTTCTGTAGATATCTTAAACAACAGCTTCTGCTGGACTTCACTGGCATCTAGGCTTACTGGCAGGGATGAGACAGGAACATTGTTACAACACTGGTACTGTTCGGAGAGGTTAACCATCGTCTTTATACATGGTCTAGTTGCATCTTCAGCATCTTTCAGCAACTTATAGCATTGTTTGAGAACACAGAACGACTTTTGAAGCTGTTTCTTCAGGCTTGCTATGTCTACCTTGTTCCCAGAATGCATTAGTAAGGCCATTCTGGAATAACAAGACTGATATACAGGGCATACAAACATAAATAGCATGAGGACAATTGCAATAGTCACCTGATATTAATGTTTGTGGTACATTTCTCAACATTAAATTTCAATTGACAAGTTTCACTCCATTCGTTTAATTAATGTATTCAGGTCCACTTGTTATTCTCCCATCATTGTCATTTCTCACTACAGTATATGATATATCTTTGAGTCACCTGCAAATAGTCGAAAAGCATTCCTATAGGCAATGTACAATAGGCACATGCCTACATATTTATTTCCAAAAAAATAAAAATATGAAAAAGCGAAAAATGAAATAAAACTGAAAGGTAAAGGTCACTGAACAATAGTACCAGATATATGTAAACAATTAATTATGAGGTTGTCATGGAGGCTCTCCGAGACAAGATACAAATCAACAATATTAAATTGCATATCACTGAGAAAACATGCATTATTACTGTTAGGTGATACTGATACAAAGCAAACATTAAGAGATCAACATATTGTTGTGTATGCTGTGGACAATATTATAATGAATGTTGCAATGAAGGATGGCCCTTTGAAATGATAGACAGTATATCGGGCAGATGAGCCTGTTCGGGGAGATAATTAGCGGCAGTATGGTTAGAGGCAAAATCAAAAACACTGACATTGTAAAAATTCTTCACTGTGTCCCAATTCTCCCCCGCTGGCAATAGATGTAGGCCACTTCAAGACAATAACCGAACGCCTAGTAGACATTGTTAAAAAATCCACGAGACAGCTCATTTCAGGAGATCAGAGATCAGCATTGTATAGCGCGGTAACAGTAAATAAATTGTACTTTAACTGTAAATAGGGCGATCAACGCAGAGATTGTCCATATGATATAATGTGCCATTAGTGTAAAAAAAGAAGGCCATAAACAAATTGATTGTCCCAGGAATCTGCATCGTAATTATATGGAGGAAGATCTCTAGGGAAAACTTTGTCAAGCAGAAGAAAGCGAGTACGACAGCGATGCTGAATCACCGGATGAACAAACACCTGCCATGGACAATCAACAGATGAAGTCCGAAATCGGAACAAGGCTGTCGGAAGCACAACAGGAAATGCATCAACGGCTGGATAGTGCTACCAATCAATGCATGTACATATCCATTGCAGCTCAGGGAATCTCATAGTCTTATATAGACTTATGTTGTCTTGCAAGTCCAGTTCTACAGACAAACCATTCCCATTCGGAGCTAATGTCCAGGAACTTGTGGCGGCGCACGGTCTCGAGAGTGTTCAGGTAGCAGACTTCAGGTCGGACCTGGTACCACCCTGGACGCTAGTAGATCCAGTGATAGATATTACAATATCGAGCAAAGTGTAGAAATCTGGCTCACCTCGTCAGATTTGAAGTACAATGGATCAAACTGCCCTGATTCTGGCAAAGTAGCTGTAGTCATTCCATCCTTACAATGTGCATATGAAGAAAGGTTAACCGATCTATACAGCCGGGCTAATTGCAATTAAAAATGTGCTGGATAGTAGATAATAATTCACCGAAAAATGTGATAGTATCTGATTCACTCTCATCACTGGTCTTACAATCAAGTAATAGTAAATCTAGACCAAATCTAATTAATGACATAGTTACATTATATAATGAGGGTTTGAACTTGAACCTCCAGGTTACCATAGCATGGTGTCCAGCACATATAGGTATCACTGGAAATGAGCTGGCTGATAGGGCGGCCAAGTCTGGCCTAGAGCATACAAATGTTGAAAATATTGTGATGCCTGCACCCACAGAGTTCTACTCTATTGTCAGGGCTCAAACAATTACCCGTTGGAGCCAAACCTTAAATAATAGACCATTTAAACAAACCTATAAGAAGAGCTCCATGGCGCTCAGACAACCGGTGCCTTATTCACATTCTATAAGAATAGATAAATGCATTACTAGACTGAAACTGGGGACAAACCTGTTGCCGGTAATGCCGGACAATATATATACTTAATTTGGATCCGATTTGTCTCTCTCACGTGTCGTGTCAGCTACACCACTGAACATTTTCTGCTACATTGTGGCGTACACGAGACCCATCAAGCTGTTCTGCGAGCGGCTGTTGCAAAAGTTGGAATGACATTCTCGAGAATGTACTTAACCCATTCAACACCAAGTAACTGACATGGACTGGTCCATGATATTTTTAGACCAACAAATTAATAAGAAAATTATATTTGAACCAGTTCATTTATCAAAATGGGTAATTTTGTCTAAAAATAGTAATATCACTGGCAAAAAGTGCAGATCCTGATGAGACGGCTCGTCACCGGTTCATCTGGATCTACACTTTTTGTAAGCCTATTTAGAGGTCTGTGGTGTTGAAAGGGTTAAAGGTTGCTTGTAGATAAATAAACCCAGCCATAGAACAGAAACTAGTCTCAATAGAGCCCTTTCCGAAAAGCAATTTCAAATAAGACTGTAAATAAAGATACATAATCCCATCCGATTCTTGAATTGAGGCCTCAATCCTATCATATATATAAGGTTTGACAGAAATTTTCCTTTATGGGTACTTTTATACAAGTTAAACCTATAGTTCTAATTGTAATAAATTAATACCGGTAATCACCGAAAAGATATAGTATCGGTAAACATAGATGAATGTGGCAACGCGGGGAGAATCGGAGGCATAACTAAACATTTGCACCTCAGGACCACAATAATGTAAGATTACACTCAATATGGCTTTAGTATCCACTAATAAATTGTGATTGCTATCAAACATGGTGAGGAGAAGAATTATATAAGACTCTGTCTTCCATTCTAATCCTGTTTCTGTATTCTGATTATGCGTGATGTATGCATTGTTCAATATGTATTATATTGGGAAATAAAATATGTTTAAACTAAACATGGTGAAACTTATACAAAAGCAGTATTCAGTATCAGTATCAGAGCAATTTGTCATAAACATTTTAAAAGAGCAGCGTTTGTTTTACAAGAAACTGTTTACTTCGCAACGCGCACATTACCTACTTTCAGTATTAGAAACTAAAATATCACAACTATCTTGTGGAATATATTAAGCATTCGAAATCCCCGGGCGAAGATGGCCAAGAATGCCAGCGGAATGGTACCAACACTTTTGGTTTAATCAAATACAAATTTCACTCGCTTACTAGATATACCGTTACTCGACAAAAATTCCCTCACCCATTCTCAATATAAAGGTGTATTATCACTTGTAACGAATGTGAAAATTTAAAGAACTGGAGGCCAATAACTCTTCTATTTGTGGATTATCAAATAATACCAAGATGCTTAGCTGACAGACTAGAACCATTATTACCATCAATTATAAATTCTGACAAAAAATGTTCTACCATAGATCACTCTAAAGCATTTGACAGATGTGAGTAGAAATGGATAGATATGTGCTTGGAACATTTCTACTTTGGTCCCAAATACCATCAATGGATCAGCTCTTTACTCAAATCAGTTGAACTGCAATAGTTACAAATGCTTTTATGCCAAGCTATTTTTCTATAACCAGATCAATAAAACAAGGGTATCCTTGTGCCCCGATATTGTACATCCTACAGGCAGAGCCCATGGCCTGTTCTATTAGACATAACGACAAAATTCAAGGAATAGTACTGCTCTCTCCTGGAAATAGCTTAACCCTTTCCCTCATAGAAACACCTCTTGACGCCATTACCAATACGACATACACCGACAAGGTAGTAGCTAAAGCAATGCTCATAATAAAGGTCAGAATCTCATATAGTTCCAGTAATATCTATGGACATGGGATAATTATGGCAACTACTTATCATCTGCATGATAGCTAAATGTCTGTCATTTGTATGGCGATATAATAGTATATTAACATAAATCTCTATGAAGGAAAGGGTGAACAGCAAAAATTAATCAATAATTATTTGTCAATGACACACAATTATTTGCAAAAACCGATAAGTCTTTACCATTATATATTTAATGAATTGCACTACTATAAGAAAGCATCCGTAAGAAATAAATCGTAACTGAATCAATAACAAAGTGAAACTGTGAAAGCAACAGCAGTTTATACCAGTAGCAATACATGCCATAATTATAAGGCAATCATGTGATGTCACATGAGTAGTGGGCACCTTAAACATGTCCAATGCAGCCGATGGATAACGGCACCGTAAACATGTCCAATGCAGCCGATGGATAACAAATTAATTGAAATTCACCTAAATATTGACTATGTGAATGAAAACCGACAAGTGTAATGAAACATTATTTTTTATATGAATAAAGGTAAATTTACCTGTAGAAATGACATTTCAGCTCATTTTTGCTATGAACAGTTGCGGAAATCTAATTATAGTAAGCACAAAATGAGCATGTGCGGTTGGATTTATTCTGATGTCACCGCTCATTAGTATTCACCGATATTAGGATCACTGGGGATAACATTAATGACAGTTTTTAACCTTGGTGTGTAGAGTGCTGGAACCTATGCTCGGCGTATTCCTATGCTCGGCGTATTTGTCCATTTACACCCGTATTTAAATATTTATATAGTTCTAGGTTAAAACGCTGACAGAGCTGAAGCATGGTTCAATAGCATTCCGTTATGTGTATCGGTAGCCTGATGCAACTGTCACGTGACTGGTCCAGCAGACAAATATAAACAAACAAATCATTGGGAGAATATTTCCACCGAAACTGATACGGTCTATGAGCAATTCAGATAGCTATCCGAATTTAAAAAATCTACACCTAACCCGAAAAATAGTTTCTATACCATATCTGATTAAAACTAATAAGTGTTTTTATTGAATGATTTATCTATATCAAAATAAGATATTCAACGAGTTATGTTAGAAAAATAACAAGTACGCCGTGCATAGGTGCCCTAAAGTCTTGAGTTCCCCATATAAACGGGTACCGACCCAACACGTTGTGATAGCTGTATTGAGCAGCAAAGTCATGTGATGAAGCTAAAACTGTCAACAAGAGCTTTTTGAAAGTTATTTTCATGACTGTAGAAAATAATAATATACGGTGTGTGTTTTACGTTTATTTATCGTTGCCCATATGAGCAATACCTCCTGAAGAGATTAGTCATATTGGAGGATAGTGCAATGATACAGACAGAGACCCATTCCAGAGTCTGATCTGGTTATTTTACGTGCACTGTCGCCACTGTGTAAAGCACCGACACAAGACATCGGTTCAACGTCCCATCTGAAAGACTGTTAATTTTATTAGGGTCAGACAGGGGATCAAACCTGCGATTCCTGGATTGCAAGTCCAGCGTGTTACCACTGGACTACAGATCCGTCTGTATATATATATATAATATACGGCAAGTGCAATTAACATTTTATACTGCCATTACTACTGGTCATTATATGTGGCATTTACGCCTTACGGCGAGCATAGGTTCCACCACTCTAGTTAATTTTAACACTCTCTGTCTCATGTAATGTGATTTTGTAACAACTGTCCCTGACAAGCGCCTCCCTGTCATACTCAGTATTGGGTGTATGTGTGTTTTACGTTTATTTATCGTCGCTACCGGTTAAGACTGTTAATGTTATTAGGGTCAGACGGGGGATCGAACCTGCGATCCCTGGATTACCAGTCCAGCGTGTTACCACTGGACTACAGATCCGTCTGTCTGTCATACTCAGTATTGGGTGTAACTGTTGGAAGTATCATATGTAGTTTACCTACTTACGTGATTACACCATCCGTAACATTGATTGTGCAAATGGCGGTGCCAAAACTAAGGGACACAACTTCCGATGTGTAAGATTATAGGGAATGACAAGAACCAGAAAAAAAATTCTAATGTATTTGGGCATGCAAAAATTAAATATTTTGTTTACCGAGCTGAAATGCGACGTCTTTGCATGAAACTTCACAAAAAACAAAATGACCACATAAACAAACTTAAAGCGACGATAACTTTTAATCTAAGGGCGATAGAGGTATGATTTTGGTGACTAAGTCTAGGTTTTTGATACCTGCGGTTACAGTAAATACACTAGATCCACTGTTAGTGGACAACATAACGATGTAGTTATATATTATTATATTAATATAAAACATTAAAAAGCATCTTGACTGGACGCCACAAAATACTTATAATACTTACTCGATAATGTCTGGATCGCTAACTACACAAATCCATTTCCCACCCAATAAACCTACACCTACCATTGGCGTACCGGTAATCGGCCGTCTAATGCTTTTCGGTGAATGTCTTCTAGTCAGTCTCTTTTACGGCAAGTGGAATAATATTACTAAGTAAAATGATCATTTCTGCATTTAATGCAATTGTCTAAACTGAGATTGCATAACAAATATTCAAAATAAAATATACTTCCACTTGCTTGTGATTTCAACATGGCATCGAAAAAAGTACCTATTATCGGCCGATCGTGAACATTCATGTAACAGAAATGTTGATTACAATTACGTTCCAAACAGCTAATTAGCATTAGGCATAGTAATAATTGTTACTCGAAACGGAGGAATTTAGCACCCAGCAAATTATGATTACTCTTCAATATGAGGTAAGTTGTGACATGGAGAGAAATGTCACTTAATGTGAAGAGTGGCACACCATACTGTCTTGCTGCCGATTTTACTGGCAAACCCATGTCTCTAACATCATCATATGCATGTGTCAGTACACTTGGTGAATAGAGGCCAGGCTGGATTTGGGGGAAATGGATGAAACTGAATTAGCATAAATAGTAAATATCTTGGACAATAGTATTTTTGAAGAATTTTTTTAAAAAAGCTGTAAGAGGAACACTATATTGAATTGACCTGTAAAATGCGCATTATGACATTGACGCACAACTATCACATGACCTTCCTCAACAGACGATGCAATTTCTCAGTTTACAAAAAAAACCACATATTTCTTTATATTGGCAACACATAAATGGGATTAATAAAAACATTAACATGTGCATACTTTCAAATAAAATGTGAACATTTATCTGCTTTACGCGCAGTTTGCTCTTTGATAAGTAATATGTGAACCCATAAGTACCAAAGCAGCTGTTTTAAAATAGAAATGACATCATTCGCGTTCCGAGTGTAAACAAAAATCGCGTGAATAAACAAAGGCCGAAAATAGGTACCGGCCGATATCAGAGATGTTGACTACTACATCTTGGTGATTAGTTTGCGATGGAATGTTTATTTAGGCTACCCATATCTAGGTTGACTTCATATGTCCATATACAGTACATACATTTCCATGTAGCACTTATAAGCCATCGTGTGTTAGACATGATACCGTGCACAACAGCATCACATGTCTCATTGGCTACTCCGTGGAAAGAGATGGTTTCACTCGCCTACTTATTTCTCATTGGATAAAAGTGAAATGATTATGGTGTATACATTTGAAAGTTATACATTTGAAAGTTATACATTTGAAAGTTATACAGCATACAAATAAAAATAAATAAATAAAAAATAAATGACGCATTATATATATATACTGTCACATGTATTTATTATTCAAATAGTCCCTAATTATTAATATAACACTGGGTCGTCACAATTTGTGTCTGTAACTTTGTAATAAAATAACAGTATTATAATGGGTCTGAAGTAAATACTTGCGGTTTAGCCTACCAGGAATATGTATTTCCACAATATCTTATGTGTTGAACGATTGAGCTGGATACGTACACTACGTGTACAGTGCAACTAGATGTATGTGATAATACAACAAAAACAACAACATAGTGTACGAATGTTGTATAAATCCCGAACATGTACTGTTGCGATAAAGACATGTTGTGACGGTAAAGACTCTGCCGTGACGGTAAATACTGATACTATGCAATTTCTTTCTTGAGATCTTTATCAGATTGTGTTTACTAATTGCTGTACAATAAAATGTATAAATAGGTACTAGCAATATTTATTTTAATCCAAGACAACAAAAACTCGAATTAATGACACTAACACTTCGTCATACATCGTGTGTGCGTGCGTGTTTTACGTTTATTTATTCTCGTTACCGGTTGCCCATATGAGCGACGCCTCCTGAAGAGATTAGTCATTTTAGATATTTGGAGGACAGTGCAATGATACAGACAGAGACCCGTTCCAGAAGCTCCTCTGGTTCTTTAACGTGCATGGTGAAAAACACCGACACGAGACCTCTGTTTACTGTTCCATATGAAAGACTGTTAATTTTATTAGGGTCAGACGGGGGATCGAAACTGCGATCCCTGGATTACCAGTCCAGCGTATCGCATACAGAGTGATGATTCAGAAACTAGAGAAAATTATCAAAATATGCTTAAATTGAACTATGTAATAACTCACTACAAACATATACACCAGCAGCTGCAAACATGTTTTCAAAAGAGCTAACATGGCATTGCTCATTTAATATTTTAACGCATAATTCTGTAAAGATCTGGAATCTTTCAAAAAGCATTCACGAGTTTGCCCAATACGATGCAGTAATCTGATAGGCAGTGTTTATAAATGTTCACTGCTTCATAATAAATTTTATATCATTCCACTGCCCCGGGCCCACATGGACGTGTCTTCCTGTCACATGTTGTTGCTCGAGTAGCATCATGCGTAGGCCTATGCGCACCCAGTCATACCATAGCACCCAGTCATGACATTGCTTACAAACTGCCACAACTAACGGTTTTCTGACATGCGATGCATGACTTTCACTTCTGCAGATTTATCATCTCATTAAATCACTCACCTGAATTATACCAAGTTAAGCCTTCCCATCCTAGCTTTTAACATACGAGCCACCATTAAGGTCGGGATTTGGTTCCACGTAAATCGTTGTACTCCGAGATTCAACGTGGTTGCTTACCGCCGGTTGCATTTTACTTTTACAATAATTTGTTGCACTTGTTTTAGATGGACATTCATGTTCAATAGAAGACCTTTCTGTCGTCGAGTTGTTCTCTTTCTATGTATTGCGCATGCTAGATTGGGTCAGCCTTTAGATAATTTCTGTGTCCCCGTTCAGCGGCGAATAAATACATGCATATAATACACGCAGTTCAAAAAAAGCTACCTAATACGTATTAGTTCTGTTCACGAGATAGTTCTGTTCTCGAGATAGTTCTGGTGGAAATATCTGAACTAATTATATGAACGTGTTGTGGAAGTATTTATGCCGATGTTATTGATTATAGAGTGTATTTTTTAAATATTTAGTCGGACTTATTTCTTTTTAGGACAATAATTGTTCTCGATCTTTCATGAATTTAATTATATTTCTGTATTAAATGAGCTCATATTCACTAGTATTTAGAATACTCTTTGTGCTATATTGCTGGTGTGTAGAATTCAGTAAATACTGATGTAGTAAATTGTTTTTTGCAATTCAGTATATCATAAAACCATACTACATGTATATACTATTGATGACTTTATTAATGATATGTCACAACGTTGATATGCGGGCCTCAATTTCTGCATACTTGTATAGTAAAACTTGCATCATATGTGTGGGTAAGTTTGAACTATCTTATAAATCAATACAATTTTGACCGGATACTAAGTACATTATTTACGGTATCCGAAATAATAAAGATCCATGCAAATTTGGTCAAATTCGACCCAGTACTCATATTTTTATCACAAGCATATTTGTGTAATGATAATGTACGTTAGATAAATGCCAGACACGGCCTCGTTTGATAAGGTGTTAAATCATCGGGTGATTTATCTTGCGACGCATTATAGGTAGAATATACGTGGAAATCGTGCTCGCATTCAGTATATAAGACTGTCATTTTCAAATATGCAGGACACTCGCGATTAGGGTTTATGTTGACAACTAAGAGGTCGATAAATAAAGGACGTTAGACTACGTACCGCAGCCACTGTTGTTTATATTCCCGGAGATACAGATCCCGGATAAGACGTCGTTTTGTTTATTCACGACCCGGATACTGTACGCCGGAGCCGCTACCTTCCTCTTGTGTCGTCTCAACCCCACATCGATGTTCTTGGTGGACTTGATGTAACCTCACGACAAACCAACACTATCAGGGGAGCCAACATGGGAACATCGTTGTCAGGATTGAATCCTGTCATTTAATTCAGTTATGTACTTTGTATTATTCCTTGACGACTGCGTGTGTTTATTCTCTATGCGTGTTTATTCTGTATAGTTAACGGAATGTCATTATAGACATTTAACGGGATGTCATTATAGACAGTAACCTCTAAGTGACTCATTTTCTCACGAGCATTGTGTTTTTGTGCGAAGATTACTAGTATCTTCCAACCAGGACAATCGTCATAATGTATATTGTTAACTAATGTTATTTTGTTGTGTCATCGCATTAATGTAAATATTCATATTTCATTGTACATTAAGCTTATTAATATTGTACATGAGTGTTGATTGTGTCTCGTTGGTTATTGTGATCAAGCTTTGCCGGTCCATTCTGTTACATGATACAATGTACAAGTGTTATTATTTGATGCACTGCTTCAAACAGACTCTTCACCAACAAATCAGAAGTGTTTGACGTAGAATCGTGACGCTACCATCATAGCAATAAAGGGATGAAATGAGGTTAATGGTAGGCTAATTCGTTCAAGAATTCATCAAATGAATATTCTATCTATATGAGGGATCACCGTAACTGAGAGCAAATGCATTGACAATCGTGAAAAATGTTCCTTCGGATTGACTAGTCATGGATCATGTTGTCAACCTGAAGCGACACACACACATGTGAGATATACATAATCTGCCATGAGTCCACATATGCTGCAACATATAGATTATCGTCAGCATTCAAAACCAATTCAAAGCCAGCACATGTATGACATAAATTAGGCTCTGTCGTTGCACACCAGAAAGAAACATTAAATGTATGTGATCTGTATACTGCGTCGTTTCATTAACGCCCAGTGGGATGGTATCGGTAAATGAAATGAACAAACTTCCTGATGGAGTCAATGAAGAATTCTGCGACGGTAACTTTGTTGTCAAGGGATCAGATCAGATATTTAACCAAGTGGATTATGGTCACAGCCAGTAGTGGATTAATGGCCTCATGCCACGTATTGCAAACAAACATAGCCGATGTGCAAAATAGGAAGTGATGACCAGATGAATCATAATGAAATCACACCTGGAAGAATGAAGCCAGGCAATTATGATGAGGAAAAAAACCATGTCAGTCCTGCAGAAATTGATCGTCTTCACCTCAGAGCTGATTTTTGATGTACTGCAAAATATTGCTACTAAAGATTTGGAAACTACTGGCAATCAGGAATTACTTCTACATATCAACACATCTCAGTCAAGACCTAATGGGAATTTGTCCAGGAATAAGTCATCATGTCTGGAGATGGGCATACATTTACAAACTTGAAATATCGCGTACAGTAATCAAAATCACTCACCTTCTCATCATTATATGAGGTCAAGAAAGAACTAAATGACAAGATAAACTTATGAAAGTGATAGGGAATACCTCCAATGGCTGATCATCGTATTCCAGGATGGTAGAGAAGTTGACCTTCGTGCATATTAGCTGATGGCAGTTCCAATCTCCATAGCATGTACAATGTCACTTTGCTGACTGGTACTAAGTCATCATAACCGATGTCCTTGCACACAATGTAAATTGTTCACTAGATATCACAATGTATGGAACATCCTGCATGCAAGCAGTGTGTCAGACTCAAAAGAAATGATTGAACATTTGGTCGGTACAGGGAATGTTGGAAATGACTTTTCCTCTTTCTAATAAGTGGACGGCTGTTCTGGCAGGACCAGAAAATACGTTGGCAATATTTGTGCATACATGTATATACATGTATTTGCAATTACCGCTATGTACAGATAAAGTGCTCGTTGTATCTGACAGGTTTGAACGATGGTAGGCAGTGAAAATATCAAGTCATGGGTTGAATATTCAACAGTAAAGGCACCAATGATGAGTCTGACACACGGCCTTTCTTCATTGTCTACATGCAAGTCGATTGTCGTTTCTGCACTGGACACCAAGTACTGGTTTGCGGATGAAAGCAGGCACAGCAAAAATACAGAAGTATATTCCAGTACATGAAATATATGCGATATGCAACTATCATTTATGCTTTTTATTCTCTAACAGGTTGTGGCATGGTTTCACATTTTGCTAAATAAAGTAGGAGAACGGCATGGACGATATTCATCAATCATGATCAACTCATATAAGACCTTGGCACAGGGTAGGGTAACAAACATCAACAAAACGGAAGCATACCGGACAATGTGGCGGGAACATGTAGATATGTTGAAACACGTGAACAATTCGTCTGTAAATGCAAATCACCAGAATTGCTCCCTCCCGCAACAGACACACTTAGACTTCGTGTGTAAAGAGCAAACTATCAACAGATTGGTGGAGACAGGAAAGCAAACAAAAACCCATGCTGCAATCACATGAATCCATTGGCTGGTGATTGGCTGGCACCAATCCATGAGTATTATTTCATGGGGCTCTACCAAAGGGAACTCACACCTGAACTGCTCTTTCAGAAAGACTAAACGTACGTGTACTAGAGCTTGCAAGTGTGTGGAAACTATGTAGAAACAAAATTCAATAACGTGAACAAGGGATGTCTTAGAACTGCTCTGGTGATATATCATTGATGAGAATTGATGCACTATGATGAGAATAAATATCATTTGAATTGAACGGTATTGTTGTTTTAGGACTAAAATTTGTCAAAGATTTTTATCCATACTAGTTTTTACCAAACTATGTTGAATAAAATTATAATCTGGTGTGCCCAACAGATTCCCAGCTATCAAAACAATATTAAGAATAAAGACACCACAATCATGTCTTCATCGCACTTGGATTGGGCGTTTTAATTAATGTTGGCGGCTATTTTGTGTGTGTGTGTGAAATGTCATGTCAAGACATCATATTTCATCTTGGTAAACAAAATATTCGTGTTTAGCATGCCCAAATATATTAGAAAACTCTATTTAACAACTTGTCCTCAAAAAATGCCGATTAGTTTAAACATTATTTATTTCAGTATTTGTACATGTAATCAAGAAATGAACATTTTACATATAATTTAACAGCAGTAGACTGAAAGGGATTAGAACGAAAGAAAACTTGTATAGTTCTTCTCCCTATCAATTGATTGATATACAATAGGCAGGAAAATAATATATAATATAACAATGAAAATACGTGAAATCTGTGTTAGGTATTTGCTAAAGAATTCCAGAACTTAATGTATTAGTGAGTCAATAGTGTTGGATGTAAAAAAGAAAATGGTTAATATTTAAAGGAATATATGAAGAAAGTTCAAGAACATGAACTATCAAATCGGAGCACTTGAAGAAAAAGAGATTAGTATAGAGAAAAGTGGTTGAATAGGGTCGGTTGTTGTGTCAATAACGACCGCATTCAGATTGGAATCCGCCATATGAACCTTTTAGAAGTCATCCATCTCAGAATCTTTCACTGCCAATAATGTATTCGTGTACCCTAAGGAAAATTATGGTGTTGGTTGCAGTATCCTTATTAATGTCACCGAGAAGTAGTGTGTTTAAGTTGACATTACAAAGTGTGGACAGCTTATTGAAGAGTGTTACACGTAGTTGATCATGGAAATGGCATTGAAAGAAGAAGTGGAAGTTATCTTCTATGCCACCACATCTGCATAATGATGATTCTACAATGTTCTTTAGAAATAGGTGATGGTATAGGGAACTACATTTCGTTCTAAGCCGTGTATGTAGAACCTGGGATCTTCTTTTCCCACAGTAAAATAGTTTTCCAATTTTACTTTTGTTAGTGTTAAGAAACGCCTTGAAAGAATCCAGTGACTGAATATTTCTAGCCTCGTTAGGTAAGCTGTTCCATTCACGAAGTACCGATGGAAGGAAGGAATTTGAATATAGGGTAGTTCTAGCTGGATTAGTTAACAGATTATCAGAATTTCTAAGGTTATACCGAGTGGATTGGCCAACATCTTGTGGAACAAGAGATGAAATATAAGACGTGACAAGATTATTTTTCATTTTATAAAGTAGGACAAGTTTGTGTTTTCGTCTTCTGTCAGAAAGTGTTTCCCAACCTACTTCTTTTTGAAGGGCATAAATAGAAATAAGTTTTGTAGCGCCAGTTACAATTCTTGCAGCTTCATGCTGTATTTTATCTAGTTCCTCTTTTTCATACATTGCACAATTATCCCAAATTACGTCAGAGTATTCTAGTAATGGTCGAATGAAGGAAATGTAGATAACTTCCAATGCTCTACGATCGAGTGTGAATTTTAATTTGCTCATAACATTGATACGTGTCTAAGCCTTTTTTCTGATTTGATCAATATGAGTATGCCAAGATTCATCACTGGATAAGAAGACACCCAAGTGTTTATGGTCAGAGACAAGCGGTATGTGTTGACCTAACATTTGCAGAGGAGGTTGTTGAGGTTTATTTCGCTTCTTTGACAATATAAGAGATTCAGATTTGGAGGGATTACAGGTTACTAACCATTTATCGGCCCACTCGGAGATTTTGTCAATAACAGATTGGAGAATACGATGAGAAGTGATAGGATTATTGACTATTAAGCGTAGACTAGTATCATCAGCAAATAGATTGATGCTAGAACCTATGTCATTGACAATATCATTTATGAATATTAGAAAAAGTAGAGGACCTAATATAGAACCCTGAGGAACACCTGCCCCTAAAGATGCTAAATCTGATTTTGAACCTGGGACAACCACACGTTGTCGCCGATTAGAAAGATAGTCAGTGAACCAATGAAGTAAGTTATTTGTTATACCAGACGAGTGTAGCTTCAGGAGTAGACCTTTATGCCAGACTATGTCGAATGCTTTACTTATGTCAAAGAAGACAGCCCTTACTTCTAATCCATTGTCTAGAGCTTTACAAAATGTGTCATATAAAAATGTTAGTTGGTTGGTAGTAGAATCGCCAAGCATAAATCCAGACTGTGATTGTGAGAAAAAGTTGGTATCCCTGAGGAAGTTAAAGACATGCTTAAAAATTATACGTTCAAAAACGTTTTCCATGCAGTTTAGTAAAGATATAGGTCTGTAGTTCTCTACAAGTGATGGGTCTCCCTTTTTGAAGACAGCACACACATGGGCAATTTTCCATGATTCTGAGATAAACAACAATTAAAAAGATCGCACAGAGGAGTTGAAAGTTGGCGATGAGCCTCACGCAGTACTCTGTTGCTTATTCCATCTTGACCCGAAGCCTTGTCAATTTTTAATGATTTCAAAATATCTTCTATTTCTGATGGAATTGTAAAGATTGAACCTAAATTGCGCTGAGTGTTGTTTATATATAAGTTAGGTAATGCACTATTCTCTTCATTAATATGCGTTTGGTCTCTGAAATAATTATTCAATAAGTTTGATTTTTCATTTGCATCAGTTAAATAATTACCCGTTAGAGTATCACGCAAAGGAGGTATTGCTTTCTGAGAGTTAGGTGAAATGAAGGTTTCAGGATTTTCCACCAGTCCTTTGAAGAGAGAGAGAGAGCTAGACTTTATTTTTATGTCCTTAATTAGTGCTACCGTTGCATTTCTTATTTGTCTGAACTTGTTCCAATGATGCTGAGATTGTGTGTGTTTTGCTTTACGGTATGCTCGTTTCCGTTTTCGAATATTGAGTTTAATTATTCTATCAATCCATGGTGGTTCGTGTGTATTTATTCGAATGTCATTGTTTGGAATGCATTGCTTTGAAATAGTTGTAATTGCTTTTGTTATATTTCGAACGTACACATCTACATTTTCATGTTTCAGGTTTGTCCAATTCTCTGATTTCAGTCCCTAAGAAGGTTGTAGTGTCCTTGGTCATACTTCCAAATAGTTCGAGTAAAACTGTTAGACTTTGGTTTGTTATAACTAAATACGCCAAACACTGGACAATGATATATTATATCTTAATGTAAACAAGGTTCACCCACACCGGCTAACATAACACGCCCTGGGTTGGAAGTAAGCAACATATCAATGACAGATGAGGAGTGTTCTGTAAAGTGTGTTGATTCATCTATCAGCTGCACTACGTTATTTTGTCGACATATCGTTTCTACTTTCCTGGCAGTAGCTTGAGAAAGTATATTTAAATTGAAGTCCCCGGTTATAATTATATCCGAAATCCCAGAATCACAAGCTAGACCAATTGATTCTTCAATTAAAGAATGATAGATGGCATCCGAGTTGGGCGAACGATAGAAATTACTAAATAGAACGCTTCTGTTAGTGGTCATTTTTAGTTCTACCCATACACATTCAAGACGATTAGGTTCCAAGTCCCTTCTCCGTATATAGCCAATCGATTCCTTAATGTATACTATAGCAACACCATGACTATCATATCTTCGATCCTTGCGTGCTTGTGTATGATAAGAGGTAAAAACTAAATCGCTAGTTGCTACTGAATTACTTAGCCATGTTTCAGTGAATGCTAGTATATCAAAGTTTAGAAGTTCTGTTGACAAGATATCCACTTTGTGCTGTAAGCTTTGGACGTTATAGTGTATAACTGAGAGGTTATGTGGTATATTTATAAAATTTGAAATACTGATATTAGTAACAGAGTCTGTCGTGTCCGAGGATACTGAAGATGCAGGCCCAGGATGTGGCTGCACACCACCCGACAAAAGTAAGAGCATTACCACCAAGCAGATAGTACAAAACACATGCTAGTAATAATAGTTTTCACAAACGATGTGTTTTTTATATATTTCAATCCAGCAATGTATTTTCGGTATGGGAAATTAATTGTCGAAGCAATATTTGAAGAATCATGAATTTGTCTGTTTATAGATAATGTGTGGGTTGTGTTTATGAAGATGGAAACAACTATAATTAAATGCATTATGCATGCGAATCTAAAGTTGCATCTGTGGACTTGCATGACGACGTTTGGCATGTAATTCGATTTAATTACGAAATTGTTAGAAGTGATATCAAAAACAGGTCAAACGTCGTCAAGTGCAAGTTTAGTTGTATGTAAATTGTTATGTAAGATGATGCACAGACATTGTAATGAGATTCCACAGACTCCAAACCATGACTACTGTCGCCACTACATTCAACCGAGAGATAACAACATTTAATTAATAAAGCGAGAGAGAGAAAGACAAAAAGATTAGTAACTATCATATTAAAAAGTAAAGAGGAGACCACAGTAAATGTACTTTACAGATGTTGTTCAAGACCAAACATACTAAGCTTTCGTGGCTTTAAGTACTTGCTCAAATAACTTAATAGATGCAGACAAAACATAGCAATATACATGCTCAATTACATTTTCATAATGTGCATGTTTAGCTTTGTAATCTAAAGTAGGAAATATTGTATTCAAAGTTTTCCAAAAATGAATAAGAACCCATTGTAGTTGTATTTGTTCAATGCCATATGGGAACACAAATATTAATACGAGTGAAAAAATGTCAATAATCAAAAAGTACCGAATTTAAATTTTGGAACATCAACATACAATCCCAACTTAAATATATTAATAAAACAAATAGGTAATGAATACTAGAGACCGATTATCAAACTATCACATTTTACAAATTAATTACAGAAACTGAAAAATGCCGATTGAAGTCACATATCTCAGAATGTGTCCTTGTCAAGTATGTATCTTTAGTCAGACGCTGAAAATCGCCGTTCTATGTTGTTACATTGCCTGTTGTTGTTTTTCTCCATTGCATTTCCCCTACGACAACATTGAACATAAAGAATATCTATATATCTATCTGTCTACATCTTTAGTAGATTTCGGAAGCGTTGTAACCGCTTCCACGGCTTCACCACTTAGAAAGTGCACAATTATTTGACGAAAGTGCTGGACTAATAGATCTACATCTAATTTAAAATGTGATACATATATCATTCATTCTTCAGTTTCTAATCACCCAGAACAATGCTTTAGATAACAATCTTCAAATTACAGTATGCAGTTTTAAACACAAATTCTCCCAAACGATATAAGTCTGCGAATTACAAATTGCAGAAATGTGTAAATCCATGGAACACATTGTTTTTAGTCAAATCATGAACCATTTGGACCGGCATAAGATCCTCGTAAATTTTCAACATGGATTTAGAGCAAACCACTTCTGCGAAACCCAATTACTGAACACCGTAGAAGACTTATCACGCAGACTTGATAAGAGAAAGACCACTGACATACTGATCCTGGATTTCAGTAAAGCCTTCGACACAGTAGCTCATCGAAGACTTCTCCACAAACGTACACACTATGGTATAACCGGCTATACAAACAACTGGATAGAGTCATGGCTATGCCATCGCCAACAGAAAGTAGTCCTTGATGGATCTTCATCCTCAGACTCTCCAGTCTGGTCTGGTGTACCACAAGGCACAGTGTTAGAGCCGCTAATGTTCCTGCTTTACGTGAACGATATTGGCGACACGATATCTCCTCTTACTACTATCAAGCTCTTCGCTGATGACTGTCTGCTATATAGAAACATCAACAGTACTCAAGACGAGATACAACTGCAACTAGATCTAAACACGATGGTTGAATGGTCCAACACCTGGCTAATGCGCTTCAATGCAGCTAAATGTCACCTACTCAAGACCACCAGACATCGCAAACATCTTCAGACCCAATATAACATCGAAGGGAACAACCTCCAGGAAGTACAACATCATCCGTACCTTGGAGTGGAATTGACCTCAGATTTAACATGGAAAACTCACATCAGCAACATAACTGGCAAAGCCAACAAGATTCTAAACCTACTGAGAAGACATCTTTATGGATGTAGCCAAGAAGTGAAATCAAGAGCATTCACATCACTTGTTCGACCACATTTGGAGTACTCATCTTCAGTTTGGGATCCTTACTTTAAACAAGATAGTCAAGCCTTAGAAAAATTTCAGTGCAAGGGCGCCCGTTGTGTCACTGGTGTCTACTCCTACAGAGAAAGTGTAACATCCATGCTTGATCAACTACAATGGCCGCCTCTACAACAACGCAGAACCAACAAACGACTAGTAACATTTTACAAAGCTACCAACAATCTGTCTCCAGTCACCATCCCAGAGTATGTCACAGCCTCCACCGGCCACACAAGAACACACGACTTAGCCTACATCCAATTGCACACCAGTTATGAACAGTACAAGAACAGCTTCCTTCCTCGTACCATCAGGGACTGGAATGCGCTTCCTCCTGACCTGGTGCACAGACCACATCTGTAGACGAGTTTGGCCTTCGTCTGCAAAAACTAACAGCCTAGACACTTGACACGTTTTTAACAGTTTTTAACTGTACATACGCCTTAGAGCTCTTAACCATTTTGATGATGTCACTTGCCCGTGATGCATTAGCCCTGGGCAGTATTGAAGTAGAAGTAGAAGTGGATCTGCGTTATATACACTTTTTCCCCATAGACATACAACTGTCTGAAAATTGCAGTCTGCTGATGATTGGGCTTATTTACCCTCGCCTCCGGCGAACCATATGGGCGAGCGTGGAACTGGTCCGCGTTGTATACACTGAACAAGTAGAAGTTGCAGTCTGCAGAAATATCTGTGTTTTATATCTACCCATAAAATAGTTCGTTTAGCCCCGGCCATGGATTCAATCATTCGGATTTATCTCCCTTATGCGGAAGTGGGCTAGAATTCTTACATATAGGTTTTTTTAATTCTTACACTTGTTACTCATATTTTCTTAATTAATTATATTTCTGTTATTGAAGGCAATACATTCATATCTCTTTTGACAATAGTTGCAAAATACAAATCCGTCAATATTTTATTGCAACAGAGACATTGTTGCACATCTTCGGATATGATTCCATTTCGGGTGCATATTGAACTGTAGATACCTTCCATTTATGTCAAGATCCTTTGGAACCCTGGCATGTTTTCATGCACATGCCTATATGACTTAAGCAGTTAGCCAGTACTAAGCAATGTGTATGATATGCTTTGCTCAAGGACACAGTCACTACATGCATAGCATGACTGAGTATCCAACCCGCGTGTCACTTTCGTATATAATAATGACCCATTTTCATTTTTGGCAGGTCAATATTCTATCTGACACAGGGACTCTTCAAATCAGACACTCTACCATGGATGCCACACAATCAATGGTTGTTGATGAAACTAAATAACAATTCAATATTTTTTTTGTCTAGCAGAAATCTCAACCAAGTAAAGAGGCATATTAAAAATGTTATTCTAGAAATGTTGTATCCTGGCGTGAAGAGTTTTCGCCCAGAACAGGTTTTCGCCTAACTGGGAATAGCAAGTCGCGAGAGATCACGCACTATTTCACGCACCAGTTACCGGAATTATAAATAAACATACCTTGTGCACTTCCAATATATTTTTAACCAATCATAGAGATCAGACAGGTAAATAAGCGGTGAAAACTTTAAACCTACCCCAGTTTTCACTAATTTCACTATATCCGTTTTATGTCGCCATATAAATATCATTGTTTAAAGAAATTAGCATTTTTTTTCTCCAAAGTGACATATTCATCGTCTGCCACGCCAATATATTTACAAATAAAAATGTCATTATAGTCTCACTGCTCAGTGTGTATGAGTTTCGTCCGTTATTACACACAAGGGGTCCTTATGAATAATATTGATTTTCGCCTTCAGGTCCATGTGTTGTCACAGAGCTTCTCCAAGTGATATACATGGTTGTGTAAACCTAGTTATTCTCTGTTAGGCACTGTGTGATGTGCTCGATGGATGGGTCCATTTATGGTTCTGCACTCAGTCAGAGTAATTAGGAGGGATGACGACTTCTTATGCCCCGTGTGTTTGTCTAAGTTAAACTAAATGTTAGTGTTTTAGACAAAATGCTGTCCAACAAATGAATTTTGAGTGAAAATGTTAAATTAAGCCTGTTATTAAAGTAAGTCTTCCTTATTTATATTGTTTTGTTAAAAAAGAACTGTTGCTTGCATACTAATGCTCGCGCTATAGGCAATTTCCACAGTTAGGCGAAAACATGTGACGTCATTCCGGATTACTGAGAATGAGGTACCGCTATTTTGTCAACTTTTCTCAAAAAGTAAACAGTCGGTTTTCTTCGAGATTTTTGTGGATGAATGGTAAAATATTGTTTATTTGGTGACATAAAATTGTTTGCAGTGAATGACAATTCTAAACCTATAGGAGTCTGTTATGTACTACATCGTCGGAAACCAGTAACACCGGGATACCTGATATTTTGAATAATGAATAAATGAAACGAGGGTTCCCGCTGTCGGTTGCCAATTGCGACAAAAAACAAATACTGGCGCTAAATTTGTGCATTGGCGAAACGGTTTGCCGCAACTTTTTAAAAAAAATTAAGTGTATTTAGCGTCGCTACCAGTTGCCAATTCGACTTTTAGTGACGGGCAGTTTAGCTAGCAACACCTTTCCTGGGCAGGCTCCATCGATTAAGCAGTACTTGGTACATGAACCGCTTTAAGAAATTGCCAACTTTTTTCATATAAAGAGACAAGGTGACCGGGGCTCGAACCAATGACCATCAATGATTATAGGTTACAGTGCTATTCAAGTCAGCAACCGTAACCACTCGACAATGGAAGCGGAAGTTTTTTTTGTCAAATACATGGCTTCAAATATTTATCTGTGAATTATATGGCTCCAAGTTTTTCAAATTGACTCCAGTTTTTTCAATTGTCGACAGAGGTGACATAAACTCAGACAAGGAACCCTGATTAAACTTGTCATGACTCATTATGCCAGCAGACATGACATTCAAATATGGAAACAACATATAAAAATAACCTATAAATAACTTTTTTAGACATCTCTTGATTTTCTTTATAATCTGTTATTCAGAATTAAAAATGACATTATTGTGTCAAGTGTTATTAATAATAAAATATTGATATTTTAGTATGATTTTGGTAAAATAATATGTGTACCCAATGGCGTTTCCGAGAAAGCCGTGAAATAGCCAATGATAAGCAAAGCTAGCATGTTCGTTCAGCTTATAAAATTATTAAAATTGGCATTGTAATTAGAAAAAGTTAATCAAACATAAACTACACAATATTTCTTCCACAGGTAAAATTATATTTAATAGGGTCAAAGTCTATACATACTACAGTCAACTTGCTCGAAAGACCACATCTATTAAGAAACCACTTGTATTAAGAGATCACATTTACAATTCCTGTTTGTGTTGGTGTTCAACTGTTGTTAAGAAACAAATTAGCGTGTATTAAGAGATTATTCCTGCTTAGAGACCGCTTCTTTCCCTTCACTTTGGTGGTCTCTTAATACAAGTTTGACTGTACATCAATAAATATGTAGAGTGGTGGAACCTATGCTCGGCATATTCCTATGCTCGGCGTATTTTTTCCATTTACATCCGTATTTAAATAGTTATAACCTATTTTCGCTGACAGAGGTGAAGCTTGGTTCAATAACATTCCGTTGTGCATATCGGTAGCCTAATGCAACTGTCACCTGACTGGGTTAGTAGCCGAATGTAAACAGACAATTTGTTGGGGAAATTTTTTCCCACCGAAATGTGCGGTTTATGAGCATTTCAGGTAGCTATCCGAATTGGAAAAAAAATGTACAAATAACCAGAAAAAAGTTTCTTATGAGTTGTAATATTGTTAGTTATTGATGTTACTAAGTCAAAATAATATATTCAACATTTACCCATGCATAAATAAAAAAATTCATGTACGCCGTGCATAGGTGCCCTAAAGTATCTAGTTCTCCATGGAAACAGGTGCTGTTGCGATAGCTGTATTTAGGCGCATGGTTACTTCATGAAGCTAAAATTTTCAACAACAATTTTATGAAAGTTGTGTTCACGACTTAAGAAAATAATAATATACGGCAAGTGCATTTAACTTTTTTTATAGGCCATGATATTGTAGGATTTACGCAGAGCATAGGTTCCACCACTCTAGTTGTTTTTGCCATATTGTCGGCTTTTTATGTATAGCAAATGGGACAAAGATGCCTTGCATTTCTTATATATTTCATTAAATTCAGTGTTTTTCAAATCCTGGATCAGCTAGTGATACATAAGTTCATGCGGTTTGTCATTATTACATTTACAGATGGCTGTACCTCTTGTAACGGGTGTTTCACCAAAAGAGGGTCCACCAGGGACACGTATCACAATTAGAGGAGAAAACCTTGGCAATGACCCCAAAGATTTCATTGGTATGTAAATATTTGAGTTAATTTTGTTCATCAGAGAAATTGAAGTACCGTAGTCGTACTAAAGAGGTACTGACTATGTAGAAGGACAAAATTATATTGTGTAATATTATTAGTATATTACTGTATATATGTATGCATATCTCATGACACCTACCTATTCATTGTAGGTCTGAAGATCTGTGGTGTAGATTGCTTATTGTCGGCTGAGTGGAAGTCAAGCAGTAAGATTATTGCTCGAACTGGTTCTGGAAAGGGGAAGGGTGATATCATTGTGAGCACAAAGTCTGGAGGGATTGGTGGCTGCACCGTTGGTTTTAGGGGATTCTTTATCCAGATTGGTAGGTTTATTGTAGAATTATTGCTTGTTAGGTATATGAGCAATGCCTTGCATTACAGGAATCCCAGCTTGCTAGATATATAAACAATGTCCTACATTAGAGACATCGCAGCTTGCTAGATATATAAACAATGTCCTACATTAGAGACATTGCAGCTTGCTAGATATATAAACAATGTTCTACATTAGAGACATCCCAGCTTGCTAGATATATAAACAATGTCCTACATTAGAGACATCCCAGCTTGCTAGATATATAAACAATGTCCTACATTAGAGACACCCCAGCTTGCTAGATATATAAACAATGTCCTACATTAGAGACATCCCAGCTTGCTAGATATATAAACAATGTCCTACATTAGAGACATCCCAGCTTGCTAGATATATAAACAATGTCCTACATTAGAGACACCCCAGCTTGCTAGCTATATAAACAATGTCCTACATTAGAGACACCCCAGCTTGCTAGATATATAAACAATGTCCTACATTAGAGACACCCCAGCTTGCTAGCTATATAAACAATGTCCTACATTAGAGACACCCCAGCTTGCTAGATATATAAACAATGTCCTACATTAGAGACACCCCAGCTTGCTAGCTATATAAACAATGTCCTACATTAGAGACACCCCAGCTTGCTAGATATATAAACAATGTCCTACATTAGAGACATCCCAGCTTGCTAGATATATAAACACTATGGGTTCCACTAACTTTTCAAAACTGGAAGTCCGTACTCCCAATTTTGGAAGTCCCATGTATGCACATAAATATGTGGATGAGGGGGGGGGTACCGAACAACAGATATAATTCAATCTTGTGTGGGGCTGTACAAAATATTTTTGTTGACATTGTAAAAGTGACCTGTCCTGACCCAAATCACACCTGTCCCACTTTCAAGTAAGATTAAATCAGGGTTTCCACTATGTTTTAAAATCCAAGGGTCAATGACCTTTTCCATAATTTTCAAGGGTCAAAATTAAATGTGTTATTTTCAATAGTCAATCACGATGCAGAATGAAATGCCAATTAGCTGTTCAACAGAAATATGAATGTTGTCTGAGTTCCAGTCTGTCGATTTTTCACTTTTTAACTTCTGGCAAAATGACAGCCTGGGGAAACTGGATTTCCGATCGTAGTACCATCTACTTACACCCACTTTTATGAGGGTGTAGATTTGAAGAACGACAACTTTTCTCTACAAGATAATATCGCTATATATAGAAACGGACTTTCTGAAACGGCAGAGATAAAACTCCCAAAATCTGTTAGAAAAAATCCTCATCATCATACACTTTGTTGCAGTTGCTATGCAACTGATAAAAAGTAACAGCAAAACCTATTATTTTTTGATACTAGTTGTAAAAAGAATTATTCACTTATTTTACTATGCATATTGGAAAACTACTTCAGTAGAGTGAGTGGTGAAGTGTGCGAATACCTTACATTAATACATGACGTCATTGTACTTCCGGTCCAATTTAAATGCACGAGACGAAAAGTATCGAAAACATGTATGTATCAAAAACATGTCAACAGATGATACTTGTTATTTGTATTATATGTTATTTGTGTTATATGTTATTTGTGTTATATGTTATTTGTGTTATATGTTATTTGTGTTATATGCTATTTGTGTTATATGTTATTTGTGTTATATGTTATTTGTGTTAGATGTTATTTGTGTTATATGTTATTTGTGTTACATGCTATTTGTGTTACATGTTATTTGTGTTATATGTTATTTGTGTTATATGTTATTTGTGTTATATGTTATTTGTGTTATATGTTATTTGTGTTATATGCTATTTGTGTTACATGTTATTTGTGTTACATGTTATTTGTGTTACATGTTATTTGTGTTACATGTTATTTGTGTTACATGTTATTTGTGTTATATGCTATTTGTGTTACATGTTATGAACAGGACCATTACAAGATTCTGCCGTGTGGATTGATGAGACTCAGACAGTTCTAAATCAGCTTGGTCGTCGTGGCAATACATCTCCGTTAGCTGCAAAAGACAGCGATGATCCACTTGGAATCTCGAACGAAGGAACTAGGGCCAAATCGGAGGAGGAAATGTTGGAACTGTTCCCAGAGTGTATGAATACTTTGTTTCTTAATATGGATGGGGGTACTGATGGGGGTACTGGATGGGGTGTACTGGATGGGGGTACTGGATGGGGGTACTGGATGGGGGTACTGGATGGGGGGTACTGGATGGGGTGTACTGGATGGGGGGTACTGGATGGGGTGTACTGGATGGGGGGTACTGGATGGGGTGTACTGGATGGGGGGTACTGGATGGGGGGTACTGGATGGGGGTGTACTGGATGGGGGGTACTGGATGGGGTGTACTGGATTGGGGTACTGCATTAGGCTACTGGGTAGGGGTACTGACAGACATGTGTCTAATGCACCACTTAGAAAAATAAAAATGTTAACTAATTTCCTGTTTAAACTAACTTTAATTGTTAGCTTCAATTTAAATTTATACAGGAAAGACGACCTAAAGGTAGAAAACTAAATGTCTAATAAATATGAAACGGTTTACTAATTGTAAGCCTGATAATAAGAATGTTCTTCCTAGTATGTTACACTGGTCTTACTTCCTAGTATGTTACAATGGTCTTCCTAGTATGTTACAATGGTCTTACTTCCTAGTATGTTACAATGGTCTTCCTAGTATGTTACAATGGTCTTACTTCCTAGTATGTTACAATGGTCTTCCTAGTATGTTACAATGGTCTTACTTCCAGGTATGTTACAATGGTCTTACTTCCTAGTATGTTACAATGGTCTTACTTCCTAGTATGTTACAATGGTCTTACTTCCTAGTATGTTACAATGGTCTTACTTCCAGGTATGTTACAATGGTCTTCCTAGTATGTTACAATGGTCTTACTTCCTAGTATGTTACAATGGTCTTCCTAGTATGTTACAATGGTCTTACTTCCTAGTATGTTACAATGGTCTTCCTAGTATGTTACAATGGTCTTACTTCCAGGTATGTTACAATGGTCTTACTTCCTAGTATGTTACAATGGTCTTACTTCCAAGTATGTTACAATGGTCTTACTTCCTAGTATGTTACAATGGTCTTACTTCCAAGTATGTTACAATGGTCTTACTTCCTAGTATGTTACAATGGTCTTACTTCCTAGTATGTTACAATGGTCTTACTTCCTAGTATGTTACAATGGTCTTACTTCCAAGTATGTTACAATGGTCTTACTTCCTAGTATGTTACAATGGTCTTACTTCCTAGTATGTTACAATGGTCTTACTTCCTAGTATGTTACAATGGTCTTACTCCTAGTATGTTACAATGGTCTTACTTCCTAGTATGTTACAATGGTCTTACTTCCTAGTATGTTACAATGGTCTTACTTCCTAGTATGTTACAATGGTCTTACTTCCTAGTATGTTACAATGGTCTTACTTCCTAGTATGTTACAATGGTCTTACTTCCTAGTATGTTACAATGGTCTTACTTCCTAGTATGTTACAATGGTCTTACTTCCAAGTATGTTACAATGGTCTTACTTCCTAGTATGTTACAATGGTCTTACTTCCAAGTATGTTACAATGGTCTTACTTCCTAGTATGTTACAATGGTCTTACTTCCTAGTATGTTACAATGGTCTTACTTCCAAGTATGTTACAATGGTCTTACTTCCTAGTATGTTACAATGGTCTTACTTCCAAGTATGTTACAATGGTCTTACTTCCTAGTATGTTACAATGGTCTTACTTCCTAGTATGTTACACTGGTCTTACTTCCAGGTATGTTACAATGGTCTTACTTCCTAGTATGTTACAATGGTCTTACTTCCTAGTATGTTACACTGGTCTTACTTCCTAGTATGTTACAATGGTCTTACTTCCTAGTATGTTACAATGGTCTTACTTCCTAGTATGTTACACTGGTCTTACTTCCAGGTATGTTACAATGGTCTTACTTCCTAGTATGTTACAATGGTCTTACTTCCAGGTATGTTACAATGGTCTTACTTCCTAGTATGTTACAATGGTCTTACTTCCAAGTATGTTACAATGGTCTTACTCCTAGTATGTTACAATGGTCTTACTTCCTAGTATGTTACAATGGTCTTACTTCCTAGTATGTTACAATGGTCTTACTTCCTAGTATGTTACAATGGTCTTACTTCCTAGTATGTTACAATGGTCTTACTTCCTAGTATGTTACAATGGTCTTACTTCCAAGTATGTTACAATGGTCTTACTTCCTAGTATGTTACAATGGTCTTACTTCCTAGTATGTTACAATGGTCTTACTTCCAGGTATGTTACAATGGTCTTACTTCCAAGTATGTTACAATGGTCTTACTTCCTAGTATGTTACAATGGTCTTACTTCCAGGTATGTTACAATGGTCTTACTTCCAAGTATGTTACAATGTTCTTACTTCCTAGTATGTTACAATGGT
The DNA here is from genome assembly GCA_014843695.1 of Archivesica marissinica. Lineage (NCBI taxonomy): Eukaryota > Metazoa > Mollusca > Bivalvia > Venerida > Vesicomyidae > Archivesica > Archivesica marissinica. The sequence goes on along the minus strand of CM026395.1, from coordinate 32,063,896 downwards.
CTTACTTCCTAGTATGTTACAATGGTCTTACTTCCAAGTATGTTACAATGGTCTTCCTAGTATGTTACAATGGTCTTCCTAGTATGTTACAATGGTCTTACTTCCTAGTATGTTACAATGGTCTTCCTAGTATGTTACAATGTTCTTACTTCCAGGTATGTTACAATGGTCTTACTTCCAAGTATGTTACAATGTTCTTACTTCCTAGTATGTTACAATGGTCTTACTTCCAGGTATGTTACAATGGTCTTACTTCCAAGTATGTTACAATGTTCTTACTTCCTAGTATGTTACAATGGTCTTACTTCCTAGTATGTTACAATGGTCTTACTTCCAAGTATGTTACAATGGTCTTCCTAGTATGTTACAATGGTCTTACTTCCAGTATGTTACAATGGTCTTACTTCCAAGTATGTTACAATGTTCTTACTTCCTAGTATGTTACAATGGTCTTACTTCCTAGTATGTTACAATGGTCTTCCAAGTATGTTACAATGGTCTTACTTCCTAGTATGTTACAATGGTCTTACTTCCTAGATGTTACAATGGTCTTACTTCTAGTATGTTACAATGGTCTTACTTCCAGTATGTTACAATGGTCTTACTTCCTAGTATGTTACAATGTCTTCCTAGTATGTTACAATGTTCCTAGTATGTTACAATGGTCTTACTTCCTAGTATGTTACAATGGTCTTACTTCCAAGTATGTTACAATGGTCTTACTTCCTAGTATGTTACAATGGTCTTACTTCCAAGTATGTTACAATGGTCTTACTTCCAAGTATGTTACAATGGTCTTACTTCCTAGTATGTTACAATGGTCTTACTAGTATGTTACAATGGTCTTACTTCCTAGTTGTTACAATGGTCTTCCTAGTATGTTACAATGGTCTTCCTAGTATGTTACAATGGTCTTCCTAGTATGTTACAATGGTCTTACTTCCTAGTATGTTACAATGGTCTTACTTCCAGGTATGTTACAATGTTCTTACTTCCTAGTATGTTACAATGGTCTTCCTAGTATGTTACAATGGTCTTACTTCCTAGTATGTTACAATGGTCTTACTTCCAGGTATGTTACAATGTTCTTACTTCCTAGTATGTTACAATGGTCTTACTTCCTAGTATGTTACAATGGTCTTCCTAGTATGTTACAATGGTCTTACTTCCTAGTATGT
>CM026395.1:32015252-32061718 GCA_014843695.1 Archivesica marissinica | reverse complement strand
GTGTACTTGGGTGAGGTGTTGTGCTGAAGGCTAGAGTATTGAGGGCTTAGTGTACTGGGGTGAGGTGTTGTGCTGAAGGCTAGAGTATTGAGGGCTTAGTGTACTGGGGTGAGGTGTTGTGCTGAAGGCTAGAGTGTACTGGGGTGAGGTGTTGTGCTGAAGGCTAGAGTGTACAGGGGGTGAGATGTTGTGCTGAAGGCTAGAGTGTACAGGGGGTGAGGTGTTGTGCTGAAGGCTAGAGTGTTGAGGGCTGAGTGTACTGGGGGTGAGGTGTTGTGCTGAAGGCTAGAGTGTACAGGGGGTGAGGTGTTGTGCTGAAGGCTAGAGTGTACTCGTGTTGAGGGCTGAGTGTACTGGGGGTGAGGTGTTGTGCTGAAGGCTAGTGTGTACAGGGGGTGAGGTGTTGTGCTGAAGGCAAGAGTGTACAGGGGGTGAGGTGTTGTGCTGAAGGCTAGAGTGTTAGGGGTGAGGTGTCGTGCTGAAGGCTAGAGTGTACAGGGGGTGAGGTGTTGTGCTGAAGGCTAGTGTGTACAGGGGGTGAGGTGTTGTGCTGAAGGCTAGAGTGTACAGGGGGTGAGGTGTTGTGCTGAAGGCTAGAGTGTACTCGTGTTGAGGGCTGAGTGTACTGGGGGTGAGGTGTTGTGCTGAAGGCTAGTGTGTACAGGGGGTGAGGTGTTGTGCTGAAGGCAAGAGTGTACAGTGGGTGAGGTGTTGTGCTGAAGGCTAGAGTGTACTCGTGTTGAGGGCTGAGTGTACTGGGGGTGAGGTGTTGTGCTGAAGGCTAGTGTGTACAGGGGGTGAGGTGTTGAGCTGAAGGCTAGAGTGTACAGGGGGTGAGTTGTTGAGCTGAAGGATAGAGTGTACAGGGGGTGAGGTGTTGAGCTGAAGGCTAGAGTGTTGAGGGCTTAGTGTACTGGGGTGAGGTGTTGAGCTGAAGGCTAGAGTGTACATGGGTGATGTGTTGAGCTGAAGGCAAGAGTGTACATGGGTGATGTGTTGTGCTGAAGGCTAGAGTGTTGAGGGCTTAGTGTACTGGGGTGAGGTGTTGTGCTGAAGGCTAGAATATTGAGGGCTTAGTGTACTGGGGGTGAGGTGTTGTGCTGAAGGCTAGTGTATTGAGGGCTTAGTGTACTGGGGTGAGGTGTTGTGCTGAAGCTAGAGTGTTGAGGGCTTAGTGTACTGGGGTGAGGTGTTGTGCTGAAGGCTAAAGTGTTGAGGGCTTAGTGTACTGGGGGTGAGATGTTGTGCTGAAGGCTAGAGTATTGAGGGTTTAGTGTACTGGGATGAGGTGTTGTGCTGAAGGCTAGAGTGTTGAGGGCTTAGTGTACTGGGGTGAGGTGTTGTGCTGAAGGCTAGAGTATTGAGGGCTTAGTGTACTGGGGTGAGGTGTTGTGCTGAAGGCTAGAGTGTACTGGGGTGAGGTGTTGTGCTGAAGTCTAGAGTATTGAGGGCTTAGTGTACTGGGGTGAGGTGTTGTGCTGAAGGCTAGAGTGTACTTGGGTGAGGTGTTGTGCTGAAGGCTAGAGTATTGAGGGCTTAGTGTACTGGGGTGAGGTGTTGTGCTGAAGGCTAGAGTATTGAGGGCTTAGTGTACTGGGGTGAGGTGTTGTGCTGAAGGCTAGAGTGTACTGGGGTGAGGTGTTGTGCTGAAGTCTAGAGTATTGAGGGCTTAGTGTACTGGGGTGAGGTGTTGTGCTGAAGGCTAGAGTGTACTTGGGTGAGGTGTTGTGCTGAAGGCTAGAGTATTGAGGGCTTAGTGTACTGGGGTGAGGTGTTGTGCTGAAGGCTAGAGTATTGAGGGCTTAGTGTACTGGGGTGAGGTGTTGTGCTGAAGGCTAGAGTGTACTGGGGTGAGGTGTTGTGCTGAAGGCTAGAGTATTGAGGGCTTAGTGTACTGGGGTGAGGTGTTGTGCTGAAGGCTAGAGTGTTGAGAGCTTAGTGTACTGGGGTGAGGTGTTGTGCTGAAGGCTAGAGTGTTGAGAGCTTAGTGTAGGGGTGAGGTGTTGTGCTGAAGGCTAGAGTGTTGAGAGCTAGTGTACGGGGTGAGGTGTTGTGCTGAAGGCTAGAGTGTTGAGGGCTTAGTGTACTGGGGGTGAGGTGTTGTGCTGAAGGCTAGAGTGTTGAGGGCTAGTGTATGGGTGAGGTGTTGTGCTGAAGGCTAGAGTATTGAGGCTTAGTGTACAGGGGGTGAGGTGTTGTGCTGAAGGCTAGAGTATTGAGGGCTTAGTGTACTGGGGTGAGGTGTTGTGCTGAAGGCTAGAGTGTTGAGGGCTTAGTGTACTGGGGTGAGGTGTTGTGCTGAAGGCTAGAGTATGAGGTGCTTAGTGTACTGGGGTGAGGTGTTGTGCTGAAGGCTAGAGTGTTGAGGGCTTAGTGTACTGGGGTGAGGTGTTGTGCTGAAGGCTAGAGTATTGAGGGCTTAGTGTACTGGGGTGAGGTGTTGTGCTGAAGGCTAGAGTGTACTGGGGTGAGGTGTTGTGCTGAAGGCTATAGTGTACTGGGGTGAGGTGTTGTGCTGAAGGCTAGGTGTACGTGTTGAGGGCTTAGTGTACTGGGTGAGGTGTTGTGCTGAAGGCTAGAGTATTGAGGGCTTAGTGTACTGGGGTGAGGTGTTGTGCTGAAGGCTAGAGTATTGAGGGCTTAGTGTACTGGGGTGAGGTGTTGTGCTGAAGGCTAGAGTATTGAGGGCTTAGTGTACTGGGGTGAGGTGTTGTGCTGAATGCTAGAGTATTGAGGGCTTAGTGTACTTGGGGTGAGGTGTTGTGCTGAAGGCTAGAGTATTGAGGGCTTAGTGTACTAGGGTGAGGTGTTGTGCTGAATGCTAGAGTATTGAGGGCTTATTGTACTGTGGTGAGGTGTTGTGCTGAAGGCTAGAGTGTACTGGGGTGAGGTGTTGTGCTGAAGGCTATAGTGTACTGGGGTGAGGTGTTGTGCTGAAGGCTAGTGTGTACTTGTGTTGAGGGCTGAGTGTACTGGGGTAAGGTGTTGAAGGCTAGAGTGTACTGAGGGTGTGATGTTGTGCTGAAGGCAAGAATGTACTGGGGTGACGTGTTGAGGCCGAGTCTACTGGGGTGAGGTGTTGAGCTGAAGGCTAGAGTGTCCTGGGGTGAGTTGTTGCGCTGAAGGCTAGTGTGTGCTCGGTGTTGTGCTGAAGGCTAGAGTGTACAGGGGGTGAGGTGTTGCTTTGAAGGCTAGAGTCTACTGGGGTATGGTGTTGTGCTGAAGGCTAGAGTGTACTGGGGGTATGGTGTTGTGCTGAAGGCTAGAGTGTACTAGGGGTGAGGTGTTGCTTTAAAGGATTGAGTGTACTGGGGGTGAGGTGTTGTGCTGAAGGCTAGAGTCTACTGGGGGTAAGGTGTTGTGCTGAAGGTTAGAGTGTGTGAGGTGTTGAGCTCAAGGCTAGATTGTACTGGGGGTGAGGTGTTGAGCTGAAGGCTAGAGTGTACTGGGGGTGAGGAGTTACTTTGAATGCTAGAGTGTACTCGGGGCGAGGTGTTGTGCTGAAGTCACATACCTGGTCAACATACACCAAGTCACATACCTGGTCAACATACACCAAGTCACATACCTGGTCAACATACACCAAGTCACATACCTGGTCAACATACACCCAGTCACATACCTGGTCAACATACACCCAGTCACATACCTGGTCAACATACACCCAGTCACATACCTGGTCAACATACACCAAGTCACATACCTGGTCAACATACACCCAGTCACATACCTGGTCAACATACACCAAGTCACATACCTGGTCAACATACACCAAGTCACATACCTGGTCAACATACACCCAGTCACATACCTGGTCAACATACACCCAGTCACATACCTGGTCAACATACACCAAGTCACATACCTGGTCAACATACACCCAAGGTTGTTTTAGGTGAAATTGTCATCAAAATATAATTGCGACCAAATTGGGTCAAAAAGTAAGTAAGTAAGTAAGTAAGTAAGTAAATTCTTTATTTAGAGAGGGTAACCCATTTAGCAAGGCTAATCTTCCATGGGGCCCCCTTAAACATAAAACATATTTATACACACATGACATACAAAACAACTGAACTAAAAGACATGTGGTATTAGAACTAATAAAAGTAAGAATGCATCTACATAAACTACAAGTTGTATGCATGGATTATGAACAGTAGTTGACAGTATTAGTAAATATTAGACATCCAGCCATTTTAAACAATTCGATTTAAACAAAGTAAGTGAGCTTGAAGTTTTTATTTCCAAGGGTAGACAGTTCCAAACAATTGGTCCAGAGTATAAAAGGCTACCCTTAAACATGTCACAATTTGCGTTAGGTATATAAAAATTTAGATTTGTATTTGAACGAAGTGTTAAAAATGCATTATCAGTTTGTGATTTTTGTTGGAACATGGGGATAATTAGGATAAAAATCATTAGACATTTTAAACATGCTTTAAGATAAAAGACTCGTCGGTCAAATCGCTGGATGTTAAGAAACTTCAAAGCTTCATTGAAGCCGTGATATTTGTTACCTAAGATTGTACGACAGGCACGTTTTTGCATCTTTAAAATCTTTTGAGTATTATACACTGATGTACCACCCCAAAGAATAACACAATAAACCAAATGAGGCTGGATATAAGCTTTATAAAATCGATACTGTACAGTTAAACCCTCCCTAATTCTATATAACAGCCAGATATATGATGATATCTTTTTACAAAGTGCTTTATTATGGGTGTTCCATTTCATGTTCTTAACAGGATGCGCTAAAACATCTAGACTACAGTATGCACAAGGCAAATATTGATCTAGTGATGGAAACATTATGAAACCAAAATATACATTTAACCCTACCAGGTTGCTTCCAACCAAGTTTCATCATATTCTATCACAGAGCCATCACTTTTACTAGAGGGCTGTAATAGTTATTTTGCGCAATGTAATATTTCAAATCAGTTCAGTTGAAAATTGGCACATTCGACTTAATAGTTAGTTAATTTGATCAAGAAAGGCATGAAGACTGTGTCGACTTATTTAATTGCAAACGTCTGGGATGTTAGTCCCATAGCCTCATAACACTAGTAGAATGTATTTTCTGTAGGATGTGTTTTCTGCGATATCTTGACATGTCTGCCGGCGGTGTACAATCCAGCAAGATCAGAGGACTTCAGCTCCAGGAAGTGCACAGTTGCTGCCATATACACTGAAAAACATGTGTAAGAGATAGGATATTTGTCATCTAAGTGTTAGCAGTGTAAGAGATAGGATATTTGATATCTAAGTGTTAGCAGTGTAAGAGATAGGATATTTGATATCTAAGTGTTAGCAGTGTAAGAGATAGGATATTTGATATCTAGGTGTTAGCCATGTAAGAGATAGGATATTTGATATCTAAGTGTTAGCCGCATAAGAGATAGGATATTTGTCATCTAAGTGTTAGCAGTGTAAGAGATAGGATATTTGATATCTAAGTGTTAGCAGTGTAAGAGATATATATTTGATATCTAAATGTTAGCAGTGTAAGAGATAGGATATTTGTCATCTAAGTGTTAGCAGTGTAAGAGATAGGAGATTTGTCATCTAAGTGTTAACTGTGTAAGAGATAGATATTTGATATCTAAGTGTTAACCGTGTAAGAGATAGGATATTTGATATCTAAGTGTTAACCGTGTAAGAGATAGGATATTTGATATCTAAGTGTTAACTGTGTAAGAGATAGGATATTTGATATCTAAGTGTTAACCGTGTAAGAGATAGGATATTTGATATCTAAGTGTTAGCAGTGTAAGAGATAGGATATCTAAGTGTTAGCAGTGTAAGAGATAGGATATTTGATATCTAAGTGTTAGCAGTTTAAGAGATAGGATATCTAAGTGTTAGCAGTTTAAGAGATAGGATATCTAAGTGTTAGCAGTGTAAGAGATAGGATATTTGATATATAAGTGTTAGCAGTTTAAGAGATAGGATATCTAAGTGTTAGCAGTTTAAGAGATAGGATATCTAAGTGTTAGCAGTGTAAGAGATAGGATATTTGATATCTAAGTGTTAGCAGTTTAAGAGATAGGATATCTAAGTGTTAGCAGTTTAAGAGATAGGATATTTGATATCTAAGTGTTAGCAGTTTAAGAGATAGGATATCTAAGTGTTAGCAGTTTAAGAGATAGGATATTTGATATCTAAGTGTTAACCGTGTAAGAGATAGGATATTTGATATCTAAGTGTTAGCCGTGTAAGAGATAGGATATTTGATATCTAAGTGTTAACTGTGTAAGAGATAGATATTTGATATCTAAGTGTTAGCAGTGTAAGAGATAGGATATCTAAGTGTTAGCTTAATAATAAACCAACTTTGATGTTATTTCAAAATCCCTCGTGCAGTTCAAGAAATATGGAGTGCACACTACTTTACATACGCTCACACAGACATGTCACAGTGGTTGGGTTAAAGGGTGCTACCTTACAATCACTTGCTCCACAAATATATGTTTGAATCTCAACGAAGGTGTCAAATTCTTTCATGTGAGAAATATACCCAGCTGGCTTGCATAAGGTCAGTGGTTGCACCCGGATGCTCACTTATTTATGCAATATTGATTGGAGGTCTTGATCCATCATTAAAGTTGTAAGTCCCCATATGACCTACACTGTGTGTGCCACTTTAAACCTGAACATAATCAAACAAACAACTTTACTTACAGTCTAGTGTATTGTGTAGATCTGTATGACCGTCTGCCCAGGACTTCTCGAGTGTGTCACACATACCTGGCTTATCGGGGGTAAATGTATCAACTAGCAACTTTTTACATAAATGTATCTCCCGAAACCACCTTTCCGATGTCTCTATCCATTGTAGCATATCTGAAAATAATATATGCACTGAACAACTTGAAGAATACAGCAGTGTGTGTTATTGGTGTGGTGTTGGTGTGTTGTTGTGTTGTTGGTGTGTTGTTGTTGTGTTGTTGGTGTGTTGTTGGTGTGTTGTTGGTGTGTTGTTGTGTTGTTGGTGTGTTGTTGGTGTGTTGTTGGTGTGTTGTTGTTGGTGTGTTGTTGGTGTGTTGTTGTGTTGTTGTTGTTGTGTTGTTGTTGGTGTGCTGTTGGTGTGTTGTTGTTGTTGTGTTGTTGTTGGTGTGTTGTTGGTGTGTTGCTGGTGTGGTGTTGTGTTGTTGTTGGTGTGTTGTTGTTGGTGTGTTGTTGGTGTGTTGTTGGCTGTGTTGTATATGTATTGATGGTGTTTTGTTGGTGTGTTGTTGTTGGTGTGTTGTTGTTGGTGTGTTGTTGGTGTGTTGTTGTGTTGTTGTTGGTGTATTGTGGTGTTGGTGTGGTGTTGGTGTGGTGTTGGTGTGTTGTTGGTGTGTTGTTGGTGTGTTGTTGTTGGTGTGTTGTTGGTGTGTTGTTGGTGTGTTGTTGGTGTGTTGTTGGTGTGTTGTTGGTGTGTTGTGTTGTTGGTGTGTTGTTGGTGTGGTGTTGGTGTGTTGTTGTTGGTGTATTGTTGTTGGTGTGTTGTTGTTGGTGTGTTGTTGTTGGTGTGTTGTTGTGTTGTTGTTGTTGGTGTGTTGTTGTTGGTGTGTTGTTGTTGGTGTGTTGTTGTTGTTGGTATGGTGTTGTTGTGTTGTTGTGTTGTTGTTGGTGTGTTGTTGTTGGTGTGTTGTTGTGTTGTTGTTGGTGTGTTGTTGTTGGTGTGTTGTTGTTGGTGTGTTGTTGTTGGTATGGTGTTGTTGTGTTGTTGTTGTGTTGTTGTTGGTGTGTTGTTGGTGTGGTGTTGGTGTGTTGTTGGTGTGTTGTTGGTGTGGTGTTGGTGTGTTGTTGGTGTGTTGTTGGTGTGTTGTTGGTGTGTTGTTGTTGTGGTGTTGGTGTGTTGTTGGTGTGTTGTTGGTGTGTTGTTGTTGGTGTGTTGTTGTTGGTGTGTTGTTGGTGTGTTGTTGTGGTGTGTTGTTGTTGGTGTGTTGTTGTTGGTGTGTTGTTGGTGTTTTGTGGTGTGTTGTTGGTGTGGTGTTGGTGTGTTGTTGGTGTGTTGTTGGTGGTTGTTGGTTGTGTTGGTGTGTTGTTGGTGTTGTTGTTGGTGTGTTGTTGGTGTGTTGTTGTTGTGTTGTTGGTGTGTTGTGGTGTTGGTGTGTTGTTGTTGGTGTGTTGGTGTGGTGTTGGTGTGGTGTTGGTGTGTTGGTGTGTTGTTGTTGGTGTGGTGTTGGTGTGGGTTGGTGTGGTGTTGTGGTGTTGTTGTTGGTGTGTTGTTGTTTGTGTGGTGTTGGTGTGGTGTTGGTGTGTTGTTGGTGTGGTGTTGTGGTGTTGGTGTGTTGTTGTTGGTGTGTTGTTGTTGGTGTGTTGTTGGTGGGTGTGGTGTGTTGTGGTGTTGGTGTGTTGTGGTGTTGGTGTGTTGTGGTGTTGGTGTGTTGTTGTTGGTGTGTGCGCATGTGGTGTGTACACGTGCACACTGTATGTGCGCATGTGCACTGTGTGTGCGCGCCGTGTGTGTGCGCGTGCCATGTGTGCCATAGGAGACTAACATATGGAATGTGGATAAGACATTTCAATATTGTACACTAAAATGCATTCCACCGAAGCTGAATTTTAAGCTTAAATGAAATGACAAGAAAACGTCAGTATGCTACAATCCCCAACCCCATAGTCTCACCCACTTTTCTACATAAATTCTCTTACCACTTCTCCATAAATCTTACCACTTCTCTTTAAATCTTACAACTTCTCCATAAATCTTACCATTTATCTTTAAATCTTACCATTTCTCCATAAATCTTACCACTTCTCCATAAATCTTACCACTTCTCCATAAATCTTACCATTTCTCCATAAATCTTACCACTTCTCTTTAAATCTTACAACTTCTCCATAAATCTTACCACTTCTCCATAAATCTTACCACTTCTCCATAAATCTTACCACTTCTCCATAAATCTTACCATTTCTCCATAAATCTTACCACTTCTCTTTAAATCTTACAACTTCTCCATAAATCTTACCACTTCTCCATAAATCTTACCATTTCTCCATAAATCTTACCATTTCTCCATAAATCTTACCACTTCTCCATAAATCTTACCACTTGTCCATCAAACTTAAATTAAATCTTACCATTTGGACCTGGCTTATGCCCTGTTACAAACCAAACGCAAAATATACTACACGTCCTAATATATACCCAGCATTTCTGTCATGATTCAGGTCCAAACATAATATAATATGCCAGGTTCATGGATCGACAGTAATCATTTATTTATGTTTTTGTGGAGGACTGTGGTACTAATTCTTCAATACTGTAACATACCTGTGACTGATGGATACAGAGCAGATCTCTGTTGTTACTGAGATAACTCCCCATTGGTACTAATTCTTCAATACTGTAACATACCTGTGACTGATGGATAAAGAGCGGATCTCTCTTCCAATTGAAATACCTCCCCAGTGGTACTAAATCTTCTATACTGTGACATACAGCGATCATATTGGTCCCCCAGCCGGTCACTGTAATCTTTTAGCCTGTAACTGATTACACATGTATTAGTATAACATTGCTCTTCACTACTCTACCACTGTTTCTGTGTGGGTCATCCAGGTGGCTTCCAACCATTTTGCAGCTGAATTAATGAGTATATGACAAATACGTTGTTATTTTATATGTTTATGATGTGCATCAAAATGGTCTATTGATGTGAAGTTGTTCTAGGTTTAGTGTGCTTGTCGCCTTTGCATTTAGTCTCCACCGCTGAATAGTCTTCATGAAAGGCAAGTAGAATGCACAAGTCTTGCCCTGCCAGTGCCTAACCATTCAGTAGACTAACCCTATGCAGTGACATGCATCAATTCAGTGCTGCAAGGGGACTCTCCGGTGGTCTCCTCGCAGACATGAGGCATGCCAAGCCCATCGACATATAAACACGCCATGCAAAGACCACCAGCTATGGTATGCCCTCAGTTACAGGGAGATACATCCTTCATACCACAACAAACCTAGAGAACAGATACATCCTTCATTCCACAACAAACCCAGAGAACAGATACATCCTTCATTCCACAACAAACCCAGAGGAAAGTACCTAGAAGCATCATCAGCCTGTCAATGTGGAGACAGATGAAACTATGGAGCATGCCCTCCAAAGATGCACAGCCTGTCAATGTGGAGACAGATGAAACTATGGAGCATGCCCTCCAAAGATGCACAGCCTGTCAATGTGGAGACAGATGAAACAATGGAGCATGCCCTCCAAAGATGCACAGCCTGTCAATGTGGAGAAAGATGAAACTATGGAGCATGCCCTCCAAAGATGCACAGCCTGTCAATGTGGAGACAGACGAAACTATGGAGCATGCCCTCCAAAGATGCACAGCCTGTCAATGTGGAGACAGACGAAACTATGGAGCATGCCCTCCAAAGATGCACAGCCTGTCAATGTGGAGAAAGATGAAACTATGGAGCATGCCCTCCAAAGATGCACAGCCTGTCAATGTGGAGACAGATGAAACTATGGAGCATGCCCTCCAAAGATGCACAGCCTGTCAATGTGGAGACAGATGAAACTATGGAGCATGCCCTCCAAAGATGCACAGCCTGTCAATGTGGAGACAGATGAAACTATGGAGCATGCCATCCAAAGATGCACAGCCTGTCAATGTGGAGACAGATGAAACTATGGAGCATGCCCTCCAAAGATGCAGTGATGCAACAGACACAATTGGGACAGAATAGCGATGTAGCTATCAGACACGACACTACACTACATAGGGACATAGACGATCTGAGGCTATCAGACACGACACTACATAGGGACATAGACGATCTAAGGCTATCAGACACGACACTACATAGGGACATAGACGATCTAAGGCTATCAGACACGACACGACATAGGGACATAGACGATCTAAGGCTATCAGACACGACACTACATAGGGACATAGACGATCTAAGGCTATCAGACACGACACTACATAGGGACATAGACGATCTAAGGCTATCAGACACGACACTACATAGGGACATAGACGATCTGAGGCGGACCACACATTTCATTGTGATTGCTGGCCAGGTAATGAAGGTGCGAATGAAAAAAGTATAAGAACATTTATGTTATGTTATATTTCGGGTTTTACGCCTGCATCAGCACCATTTTGGGCTATATTGCCGGTGGGCAGTTTACCTAACAACACCTTTTCTGGGCAGGCTCCAGCGGTTAACCAGTACTTGGGTGCACCAATCTCCGTAAGAAACTGCCAACTTTTTCATATAAATGAGACACGGTCTGAGCGGGGCTCGAACCCGTGACCATCAGTGTTGATAGGTTACAGTTGTATACAAGTCAGCGACCTTAACCACTCGACCATGGAGGCGGACCGTATGAAGATTTAAATGACTAATTTCATTGATAACAATAAGACTGTACAACTATGAATGAATGATTATTTAATCTAATATGTCTCATCCTTATGCCAGTCTTTAAGATTATTCACAGGGCTATTTTGCAAAATACAAAAGGCACACTTTATATTTTCACCCATCATCACAGGTACACACGTAACATTTGCCATAACAGATCACTGAAATTTAGAAAAGTTAAAAACACTTACACCTCTCTCTGCACGTTACTGATATTTTCATTTATTTCTGTAGATATCTTAAACAACAGCTTCTGCTGGACTTCACTGGCATCTAGGCTTACTGGCAGGGATGAGACAGGAACATTGTTACAACACTGGTACTGTTCGGAGAGGTTAACCATCGTCTTTATACATGGTCTAGTTGCATCTTCAGCATCTTTCAGCAACTTATAGCATTGTTTGAGAACACAGAACGACTTTTGAAGCTGTTTCTTCAGGCTTGCTATGTCTACCTTGTTCCCAGAATGCATTAGTAAGGCCATTCTGGAATAACAAGACTGATATACAGGGCATACAAACATAAATAGCATGAGGACAATTGCAATAGTCACCTGATATTAATGTTTGTGGTACATTTCTCAACATTAAATTTCAATTGACAAGTTTCACTCCATTCGTTTAATTAATGTATTCAGGTCCACTTGTTATTCTCCCATCATTGTCATTTCTCACTACAGTATATGATATATCTTTGAGTCACCTGCAAATAGTCGAAAAGCATTCCTATAGGCAATGTACAATAGGCACATGCCTACATATTTATTTCCAAAAAAATAAAAATATGAAAAAGCGAAAAATGAAATAAAACTGAAAGGTAAAGGTCACTGAACAATAGTACCAGATATATGTAAACAATTAATTATGAGGTTGTCATGGAGGCTCTCCGAGACAAGATACAAATCAACAATATTAAATTGCATATCACTGAGAAAACATGCATTATTACTGTTAGGTGATACTGATACAAAGCAAACATTAAGAGATCAACATATTGTTGTGTATGCTGTGGACAATATTATAATGAATGTTGCAATGAAGGATGGCCCTTTGAAATGATAGACAGTATATCGGGCAGATGAGCCTGTTCGGGGAGATAATTAGCGGCAGTATGGTTAGAGGCAAAATCAAAAACACTGACATTGTAAAAATTCTTCACTGTGTCCCAATTCTCCCCCGCTGGCAATAGATGTAGGCCACTTCAAGACAATAACCGAACGCCTAGTAGACATTGTTAAAAAATCCACGAGACAGCTCATTTCAGGAGATCAGAGATCAGCATTGTATAGCGCGGTAACAGTAAATAAATTGTACTTTAACTGTAAATAGGGCGATCAACGCAGAGATTGTCCATATGATATAATGTGCCATTAGTGTAAAAAAAGAAGGCCATAAACAAATTGATTGTCCCAGGAATCTGCATCGTAATTATATGGAGGAAGATCTCTAGGGAAAACTTTGTCAAGCAGAAGAAAGCGAGTACGACAGCGATGCTGAATCACCGGATGAACAAACACCTGCCATGGACAATCAACAGATGAAGTCCGAAATCGGAACAAGGCTGTCGGAAGCACAACAGGAAATGCATCAACGGCTGGATAGTGCTACCAATCAATGCATGTACATATCCATTGCAGCTCAGGGAATCTCATAGTCTTATATAGACTTATGTTGTCTTGCAAGTCCAGTTCTACAGACAAACCATTCCCATTCGGAGCTAATGTCCAGGAACTTGTGGCGGCGCACGGTCTCGAGAGTGTTCAGGTAGCAGACTTCAGGTCGGACCTGGTACCACCCTGGACGCTAGTAGATCCAGTGATAGATATTACAATATCGAGCAAAGTGTAGAAATCTGGCTCACCTCGTCAGATTTGAAGTACAATGGATCAAACTGCCCTGATTCTGGCAAAGTAGCTGTAGTCATTCCATCCTTACAATGTGCATATGAAGAAAGGTTAACCGATCTATACAGCCGGGCTAATTGCAATTAAAAATGTGCTGGATAGTAGATAATAATTCACCGAAAAATGTGATAGTATCTGATTCACTCTCATCACTGGTCTTACAATCAAGTAATAGTAAATCTAGACCAAATCTAATTAATGACATAGTTACATTATATAATGAGGGTTTGAACTTGAACCTCCAGGTTACCATAGCATGGTGTCCAGCACATATAGGTATCACTGGAAATGAGCTGGCTGATAGGGCGGCCAAGTCTGGCCTAGAGCATACAAATGTTGAAAATATTGTGATGCCTGCACCCACAGAGTTCTACTCTATTGTCAGGGCTCAAACAATTACCCGTTGGAGCCAAACCTTAAATAATAGACCATTTAAACAAACCTATAAGAAGAGCTCCATGGCGCTCAGACAACCGGTGCCTTATTCACATTCTATAAGAATAGATAAATGCATTACTAGACTGAAACTGGGGACAAACCTGTTGCCGGTAATGCCGGACAATATATATACTTAATTTGGATCCGATTTGTCTCTCTCACGTGTCGTGTCAGCTACACCACTGAACATTTTCTGCTACATTGTGGCGTACACGAGACCCATCAAGCTGTTCTGCGAGCGGCTGTTGCAAAAGTTGGAATGACATTCTCGAGAATGTACTTAACCCATTCAACACCAAGTAACTGACATGGACTGGTCCATGATATTTTTAGACCAACAAATTAATAAGAAAATTATATTTGAACCAGTTCATTTATCAAAATGGGTAATTTTGTCTAAAAATAGTAATATCACTGGCAAAAAGTGCAGATCCTGATGAGACGGCTCGTCACCGGTTCATCTGGATCTACACTTTTTGTAAGCCTATTTAGAGGTCTGTGGTGTTGAAAGGGTTAAAGGTTGCTTGTAGATAAATAAACCCAGCCATAGAACAGAAACTAGTCTCAATAGAGCCCTTTCCGAAAAGCAATTTCAAATAAGACTGTAAATAAAGATACATAATCCCATCCGATTCTTGAATTGAGGCCTCAATCCTATCATATATATAAGGTTTGACAGAAATTTTCCTTTATGGGTACTTTTATACAAGTTAAACCTATAGTTCTAATTGTAATAAATTAATACCGGTAATCACCGAAAAGATATAGTATCGGTAAACATAGATGAATGTGGCAACGCGGGGAGAATCGGAGGCATAACTAAACATTTGCACCTCAGGACCACAATAATGTAAGATTACACTCAATATGGCTTTAGTATCCACTAATAAATTGTGATTGCTATCAAACATGGTGAGGAGAAGAATTATATAAGACTCTGTCTTCCATTCTAATCCTGTTTCTGTATTCTGATTATGCGTGATGTATGCATTGTTCAATATGTATTATATTGGGAAATAAAATATGTTTAAACTAAACATGGTGAAACTTATACAAAAGCAGTATTCAGTATCAGTATCAGAGCAATTTGTCATAAACATTTTAAAAGAGCAGCGTTTGTTTTACAAGAAACTGTTTACTTCGCAACGCGCACATTACCTACTTTCAGTATTAGAAACTAAAATATCACAACTATCTTGTGGAATATATTAAGCATTCGAAATCCCCGGGCGAAGATGGCCAAGAATGCCAGCGGAATGGTACCAACACTTTTGGTTTAATCAAATACAAATTTCACTCGCTTACTAGATATACCGTTACTCGACAAAAATTCCCTCACCCATTCTCAATATAAAGGTGTATTATCACTTGTAACGAATGTGAAAATTTAAAGAACTGGAGGCCAATAACTCTTCTATTTGTGGATTATCAAATAATACCAAGATGCTTAGCTGACAGACTAGAACCATTATTACCATCAATTATAAATTCTGACAAAAAATGTTCTACCATAGATCACTCTAAAGCATTTGACAGATGTGAGTAGAAATGGATAGATATGTGCTTGGAACATTTCTACTTTGGTCCCAAATACCATCAATGGATCAGCTCTTTACTCAAATCAGTTGAACTGCAATAGTTACAAATGCTTTTATGCCAAGCTATTTTTCTATAACCAGATCAATAAAACAAGGGTATCCTTGTGCCCCGATATTGTACATCCTACAGGCAGAGCCCATGGCCTGTTCTATTAGACATAACGACAAAATTCAAGGAATAGTACTGCTCTCTCCTGGAAATAGCTTAACCCTTTCCCTCATAGAAACACCTCTTGACGCCATTACCAATACGACATACACCGACAAGGTAGTAGCTAAAGCAATGCTCATAATAAAGGTCAGAATCTCATATAGTTCCAGTAATATCTATGGACATGGGATAATTATGGCAACTACTTATCATCTGCATGATAGCTAAATGTCTGTCATTTGTATGGCGATATAATAGTATATTAACATAAATCTCTATGAAGGAAAGGGTGAACAGCAAAAATTAATCAATAATTATTTGTCAATGACACACAATTATTTGCAAAAACCGATAAGTCTTTACCATTATATATTTAATGAATTGCACTACTATAAGAAAGCATCCGTAAGAAATAAATCGTAACTGAATCAATAACAAAGTGAAACTGTGAAAGCAACAGCAGTTTATACCAGTAGCAATACATGCCATAATTATAAGGCAATCATGTGATGTCACATGAGTAGTGGGCACCTTAAACATGTCCAATGCAGCCGATGGATAACGGCACCGTAAACATGTCCAATGCAGCCGATGGATAACAAATTAATTGAAATTCACCTAAATATTGACTATGTGAATGAAAACCGACAAGTGTAATGAAACATTATTTTTTATATGAATAAAGGTAAATTTACCTGTAGAAATGACATTTCAGCTCATTTTTGCTATGAACAGTTGCGGAAATCTAATTATAGTAAGCACAAAATGAGCATGTGCGGTTGGATTTATTCTGATGTCACCGCTCATTAGTATTCACCGATATTAGGATCACTGGGGATAACATTAATGACAGTTTTTAACCTTGGTGTGTAGAGTGCTGGAACCTATGCTCGGCGTATTCCTATGCTCGGCGTATTTGTCCATTTACACCCGTATTTAAATATTTATATAGTTCTAGGTTAAAACGCTGACAGAGCTGAAGCATGGTTCAATAGCATTCCGTTATGTGTATCGGTAGCCTGATGCAACTGTCACGTGACTGGTCCAGCAGACAAATATAAACAAACAAATCATTGGGAGAATATTTCCACCGAAACTGATACGGTCTATGAGCAATTCAGATAGCTATCCGAATTTAAAAAATCTACACCTAACCCGAAAAATAGTTTCTATACCATATCTGATTAAAACTAATAAGTGTTTTTATTGAATGATTTATCTATATCAAAATAAGATATTCAACGAGTTATGTTAGAAAAATAACAAGTACGCCGTGCATAGGTGCCCTAAAGTCTTGAGTTCCCCATATAAACGGGTACCGACCCAACACGTTGTGATAGCTGTATTGAGCAGCAAAGTCATGTGATGAAGCTAAAACTGTCAACAAGAGCTTTTTGAAAGTTATTTTCATGACTGTAGAAAATAATAATATACGGTGTGTGTTTTACGTTTATTTATCGTTGCCCATATGAGCAATACCTCCTGAAGAGATTAGTCATATTGGAGGATAGTGCAATGATACAGACAGAGACCCATTCCAGAGTCTGATCTGGTTATTTTACGTGCACTGTCGCCACTGTGTAAAGCACCGACACAAGACATCGGTTCAACGTCCCATCTGAAAGACTGTTAATTTTATTAGGGTCAGACAGGGGATCAAACCTGCGATTCCTGGATTGCAAGTCCAGCGTGTTACCACTGGACTACAGATCCGTCTGTATATATATATATAATATACGGCAAGTGCAATTAACATTTTATACTGCCATTACTACTGGTCATTATATGTGGCATTTACGCCTTACGGCGAGCATAGGTTCCACCACTCTAGTTAATTTTAACACTCTCTGTCTCATGTAATGTGATTTTGTAACAACTGTCCCTGACAAGCGCCTCCCTGTCATACTCAGTATTGGGTGTATGTGTGTTTTACGTTTATTTATCGTCGCTACCGGTTAAGACTGTTAATGTTATTAGGGTCAGACGGGGGATCGAACCTGCGATCCCTGGATTACCAGTCCAGCGTGTTACCACTGGACTACAGATCCGTCTGTCTGTCATACTCAGTATTGGGTGTAACTGTTGGAAGTATCATATGTAGTTTACCTACTTACGTGATTACACCATCCGTAACATTGATTGTGCAAATGGCGGTGCCAAAACTAAGGGACACAACTTCCGATGTGTAAGATTATAGGGAATGACAAGAACCAGAAAAAAAATTCTAATGTATTTGGGCATGCAAAAATTAAATATTTTGTTTACCGAGCTGAAATGCGACGTCTTTGCATGAAACTTCACAAAAAACAAAATGACCACATAAACAAACTTAAAGCGACGATAACTTTTAATCTAAGGGCGATAGAGGTATGATTTTGGTGACTAAGTCTAGGTTTTTGATACCTGCGGTTACAGTAAATACACTAGATCCACTGTTAGTGGACAACATAACGATGTAGTTATATATTATTATATTAATATAAAACATTAAAAAGCATCTTGACTGGACGCCACAAAATACTTATAATACTTACTCGATAATGTCTGGATCGCTAACTACACAAATCCATTTCCCACCCAATAAACCTACACCTACCATTGGCGTACCGGTAATCGGCCGTCTAATGCTTTTCGGTGAATGTCTTCTAGTCAGTCTCTTTTACGGCAAGTGGAATAATATTACTAAGTAAAATGATCATTTCTGCATTTAATGCAATTGTCTAAACTGAGATTGCATAACAAATATTCAAAATAAAATATACTTCCACTTGCTTGTGATTTCAACATGGCATCGAAAAAAGTACCTATTATCGGCCGATCGTGAACATTCATGTAACAGAAATGTTGATTACAATTACGTTCCAAACAGCTAATTAGCATTAGGCATAGTAATAATTGTTACTCGAAACGGAGGAATTTAGCACCCAGCAAATTATGATTACTCTTCAATATGAGGTAAGTTGTGACATGGAGAGAAATGTCACTTAATGTGAAGAGTGGCACACCATACTGTCTTGCTGCCGATTTTACTGGCAAACCCATGTCTCTAACATCATCATATGCATGTGTCAGTACACTTGGTGAATAGAGGCCAGGCTGGATTTGGGGGAAATGGATGAAACTGAATTAGCATAAATAGTAAATATCTTGGACAATAGTATTTTTGAAGAATTTTTTTAAAAAAGCTGTAAGAGGAACACTATATTGAATTGACCTGTAAAATGCGCATTATGACATTGACGCACAACTATCACATGACCTTCCTCAACAGACGATGCAATTTCTCAGTTTACAAAAAAAACCACATATTTCTTTATATTGGCAACACATAAATGGGATTAATAAAAACATTAACATGTGCATACTTTCAAATAAAATGTGAACATTTATCTGCTTTACGCGCAGTTTGCTCTTTGATAAGTAATATGTGAACCCATAAGTACCAAAGCAGCTGTTTTAAAATAGAAATGACATCATTCGCGTTCCGAGTGTAAACAAAAATCGCGTGAATAAACAAAGGCCGAAAATAGGTACCGGCCGATATCAGAGATGTTGACTACTACATCTTGGTGATTAGTTTGCGATGGAATGTTTATTTAGGCTACCCATATCTAGGTTGACTTCATATGTCCATATACAGTACATACATTTCCATGTAGCACTTATAAGCCATCGTGTGTTAGACATGATACCGTGCACAACAGCATCACATGTCTCATTGGCTACTCCGTGGAAAGAGATGGTTTCACTCGCCTACTTATTTCTCATTGGATAAAAGTGAAATGATTATGGTGTATACATTTGAAAGTTATACATTTGAAAGTTATACATTTGAAAGTTATACAGCATACAAATAAAAATAAATAAATAAAAAATAAATGACGCATTATATATATATACTGTCACATGTATTTATTATTCAAATAGTCCCTAATTATTAATATAACACTGGGTCGTCACAATTTGTGTCTGTAACTTTGTAATAAAATAACAGTATTATAATGGGTCTGAAGTAAATACTTGCGGTTTAGCCTACCAGGAATATGTATTTCCACAATATCTTATGTGTTGAACGATTGAGCTGGATACGTACACTACGTGTACAGTGCAACTAGATGTATGTGATAATACAACAAAAACAACAACATAGTGTACGAATGTTGTATAAATCCCGAACATGTACTGTTGCGATAAAGACATGTTGTGACGGTAAAGACTCTGCCGTGACGGTAAATACTGATACTATGCAATTTCTTTCTTGAGATCTTTATCAGATTGTGTTTACTAATTGCTGTACAATAAAATGTATAAATAGGTACTAGCAATATTTATTTTAATCCAAGACAACAAAAACTCGAATTAATGACACTAACACTTCGTCATACATCGTGTGTGCGTGCGTGTTTTACGTTTATTTATTCTCGTTACCGGTTGCCCATATGAGCGACGCCTCCTGAAGAGATTAGTCATTTTAGATATTTGGAGGACAGTGCAATGATACAGACAGAGACCCGTTCCAGAAGCTCCTCTGGTTCTTTAACGTGCATGGTGAAAAACACCGACACGAGACCTCTGTTTACTGTTCCATATGAAAGACTGTTAATTTTATTAGGGTCAGACGGGGGATCGAAACTGCGATCCCTGGATTACCAGTCCAGCGTATCGCATACAGAGTGATGATTCAGAAACTAGAGAAAATTATCAAAATATGCTTAAATTGAACTATGTAATAACTCACTACAAACATATACACCAGCAGCTGCAAACATGTTTTCAAAAGAGCTAACATGGCATTGCTCATTTAATATTTTAACGCATAATTCTGTAAAGATCTGGAATCTTTCAAAAAGCATTCACGAGTTTGCCCAATACGATGCAGTAATCTGATAGGCAGTGTTTATAAATGTTCACTGCTTCATAATAAATTTTATATCATTCCACTGCCCCGGGCCCACATGGACGTGTCTTCCTGTCACATGTTGTTGCTCGAGTAGCATCATGCGTAGGCCTATGCGCACCCAGTCATACCATAGCACCCAGTCATGACATTGCTTACAAACTGCCACAACTAACGGTTTTCTGACATGCGATGCATGACTTTCACTTCTGCAGATTTATCATCTCATTAAATCACTCACCTGAATTATACCAAGTTAAGCCTTCCCATCCTAGCTTTTAACATACGAGCCACCATTAAGGTCGGGATTTGGTTCCACGTAAATCGTTGTACTCCGAGATTCAACGTGGTTGCTTACCGCCGGTTGCATTTTACTTTTACAATAATTTGTTGCACTTGTTTTAGATGGACATTCATGTTCAATAGAAGACCTTTCTGTCGTCGAGTTGTTCTCTTTCTATGTATTGCGCATGCTAGATTGGGTCAGCCTTTAGATAATTTCTGTGTCCCCGTTCAGCGGCGAATAAATACATGCATATAATACACGCAGTTCAAAAAAAGCTACCTAATACGTATTAGTTCTGTTCACGAGATAGTTCTGTTCTCGAGATAGTTCTGGTGGAAATATCTGAACTAATTATATGAACGTGTTGTGGAAGTATTTATGCCGATGTTATTGATTATAGAGTGTATTTTTTAAATATTTAGTCGGACTTATTTCTTTTTAGGACAATAATTGTTCTCGATCTTTCATGAATTTAATTATATTTCTGTATTAAATGAGCTCATATTCACTAGTATTTAGAATACTCTTTGTGCTATATTGCTGGTGTGTAGAATTCAGTAAATACTGATGTAGTAAATTGTTTTTTGCAATTCAGTATATCATAAAACCATACTACATGTATATACTATTGATGACTTTATTAATGATATGTCACAACGTTGATATGCGGGCCTCAATTTCTGCATACTTGTATAGTAAAACTTGCATCATATGTGTGGGTAAGTTTGAACTATCTTATAAATCAATACAATTTTGACCGGATACTAAGTACATTATTTACGGTATCCGAAATAATAAAGATCCATGCAAATTTGGTCAAATTCGACCCAGTACTCATATTTTTATCACAAGCATATTTGTGTAATGATAATGTACGTTAGATAAATGCCAGACACGGCCTCGTTTGATAAGGTGTTAAATCATCGGGTGATTTATCTTGCGACGCATTATAGGTAGAATATACGTGGAAATCGTGCTCGCATTCAGTATATAAGACTGTCATTTTCAAATATGCAGGACACTCGCGATTAGGGTTTATGTTGACAACTAAGAGGTCGATAAATAAAGGACGTTAGACTACGTACCGCAGCCACTGTTGTTTATATTCCCGGAGATACAGATCCCGGATAAGACGTCGTTTTGTTTATTCACGACCCGGATACTGTACGCCGGAGCCGCTACCTTCCTCTTGTGTCGTCTCAACCCCACATCGATGTTCTTGGTGGACTTGATGTAACCTCACGACAAACCAACACTATCAGGGGAGCCAACATGGGAACATCGTTGTCAGGATTGAATCCTGTCATTTAATTCAGTTATGTACTTTGTATTATTCCTTGACGACTGCGTGTGTTTATTCTCTATGCGTGTTTATTCTGTATAGTTAACGGAATGTCATTATAGACATTTAACGGGATGTCATTATAGACAGTAACCTCTAAGTGACTCATTTTCTCACGAGCATTGTGTTTTTGTGCGAAGATTACTAGTATCTTCCAACCAGGACAATCGTCATAATGTATATTGTTAACTAATGTTATTTTGTTGTGTCATCGCATTAATGTAAATATTCATATTTCATTGTACATTAAGCTTATTAATATTGTACATGAGTGTTGATTGTGTCTCGTTGGTTATTGTGATCAAGCTTTGCCGGTCCATTCTGTTACATGATACAATGTACAAGTGTTATTATTTGATGCACTGCTTCAAACAGACTCTTCACCAACAAATCAGAAGTGTTTGACGTAGAATCGTGACGCTACCATCATAGCAATAAAGGGATGAAATGAGGTTAATGGTAGGCTAATTCGTTCAAGAATTCATCAAATGAATATTCTATCTATATGAGGGATCACCGTAACTGAGAGCAAATGCATTGACAATCGTGAAAAATGTTCCTTCGGATTGACTAGTCATGGATCATGTTGTCAACCTGAAGCGACACACACACATGTGAGATATACATAATCTGCCATGAGTCCACATATGCTGCAACATATAGATTATCGTCAGCATTCAAAACCAATTCAAAGCCAGCACATGTATGACATAAATTAGGCTCTGTCGTTGCACACCAGAAAGAAACATTAAATGTATGTGATCTGTATACTGCGTCGTTTCATTAACGCCCAGTGGGATGGTATCGGTAAATGAAATGAACAAACTTCCTGATGGAGTCAATGAAGAATTCTGCGACGGTAACTTTGTTGTCAAGGGATCAGATCAGATATTTAACCAAGTGGATTATGGTCACAGCCAGTAGTGGATTAATGGCCTCATGCCACGTATTGCAAACAAACATAGCCGATGTGCAAAATAGGAAGTGATGACCAGATGAATCATAATGAAATCACACCTGGAAGAATGAAGCCAGGCAATTATGATGAGGAAAAAAACCATGTCAGTCCTGCAGAAATTGATCGTCTTCACCTCAGAGCTGATTTTTGATGTACTGCAAAATATTGCTACTAAAGATTTGGAAACTACTGGCAATCAGGAATTACTTCTACATATCAACACATCTCAGTCAAGACCTAATGGGAATTTGTCCAGGAATAAGTCATCATGTCTGGAGATGGGCATACATTTACAAACTTGAAATATCGCGTACAGTAATCAAAATCACTCACCTTCTCATCATTATATGAGGTCAAGAAAGAACTAAATGACAAGATAAACTTATGAAAGTGATAGGGAATACCTCCAATGGCTGATCATCGTATTCCAGGATGGTAGAGAAGTTGACCTTCGTGCATATTAGCTGATGGCAGTTCCAATCTCCATAGCATGTACAATGTCACTTTGCTGACTGGTACTAAGTCATCATAACCGATGTCCTTGCACACAATGTAAATTGTTCACTAGATATCACAATGTATGGAACATCCTGCATGCAAGCAGTGTGTCAGACTCAAAAGAAATGATTGAACATTTGGTCGGTACAGGGAATGTTGGAAATGACTTTTCCTCTTTCTAATAAGTGGACGGCTGTTCTGGCAGGACCAGAAAATACGTTGGCAATATTTGTGCATACATGTATATACATGTATTTGCAATTACCGCTATGTACAGATAAAGTGCTCGTTGTATCTGACAGGTTTGAACGATGGTAGGCAGTGAAAATATCAAGTCATGGGTTGAATATTCAACAGTAAAGGCACCAATGATGAGTCTGACACACGGCCTTTCTTCATTGTCTACATGCAAGTCGATTGTCGTTTCTGCACTGGACACCAAGTACTGGTTTGCGGATGAAAGCAGGCACAGCAAAAATACAGAAGTATATTCCAGTACATGAAATATATGCGATATGCAACTATCATTTATGCTTTTTATTCTCTAACAGGTTGTGGCATGGTTTCACATTTTGCTAAATAAAGTA
This sequence comes from Archivesica marissinica, assembly GCA_014843695.1. Taxonomy (NCBI): domain Eukaryota; kingdom Metazoa; phylum Mollusca; class Bivalvia; order Venerida; family Vesicomyidae; genus Archivesica; species Archivesica marissinica. The sequence continues at coordinate 32,037,683 of CM026395.1, read as the reverse complement.
GGAGAACGGCATGGACGATATTCATCAATCATGATCAACTCATATAAGACCTTGGCACAGGGTAGGGTAACAAACATCAACAAAACGGAAGCATACCGGACAATGTGGCGGGAACATGTAGATATGTTGAAACACGTGAACAATTCGTCTGTAAATGCAAATCACCAGAATTGCTCCCTCCCGCAACAGACACACTTAGACTTCGTGTGTAAAGAGCAAACTATCAACAGATTGGTGGAGACAGGAAAGCAAACAAAAACCCATGCTGCAATCACATGAATCCATTGGCTGGTGATTGGCTGGCACCAATCCATGAGTATTATTTCATGGGGCTCTACCAAAGGGAACTCACACCTGAACTGCTCTTTCAGAAAGACTAAACGTACGTGTACTAGAGCTTGCAAGTGTGTGGAAACTATGTAGAAACAAAATTCAATAACGTGAACAAGGGATGTCTTAGAACTGCTCTGGTGATATATCATTGATGAGAATTGATGCACTATGATGAGAATAAATATCATTTGAATTGAACGGTATTGTTGTTTTAGGACTAAAATTTGTCAAAGATTTTTATCCATACTAGTTTTTACCAAACTATGTTGAATAAAATTATAATCTGGTGTGCCCAACAGATTCCCAGCTATCAAAACAATATTAAGAATAAAGACACCACAATCATGTCTTCATCGCACTTGGATTGGGCGTTTTAATTAATGTTGGCGGCTATTTTGTGTGTGTGTGTGAAATGTCATGTCAAGACATCATATTTCATCTTGGTAAACAAAATATTCGTGTTTAGCATGCCCAAATATATTAGAAAACTCTATTTAACAACTTGTCCTCAAAAAATGCCGATTAGTTTAAACATTATTTATTTCAGTATTTGTACATGTAATCAAGAAATGAACATTTTACATATAATTTAACAGCAGTAGACTGAAAGGGATTAGAACGAAAGAAAACTTGTATAGTTCTTCTCCCTATCAATTGATTGATATACAATAGGCAGGAAAATAATATATAATATAACAATGAAAATACGTGAAATCTGTGTTAGGTATTTGCTAAAGAATTCCAGAACTTAATGTATTAGTGAGTCAATAGTGTTGGATGTAAAAAAGAAAATGGTTAATATTTAAAGGAATATATGAAGAAAGTTCAAGAACATGAACTATCAAATCGGAGCACTTGAAGAAAAAGAGATTAGTATAGAGAAAAGTGGTTGAATAGGGTCGGTTGTTGTGTCAATAACGACCGCATTCAGATTGGAATCCGCCATATGAACCTTTTAGAAGTCATCCATCTCAGAATCTTTCACTGCCAATAATGTATTCGTGTACCCTAAGGAAAATTATGGTGTTGGTTGCAGTATCCTTATTAATGTCACCGAGAAGTAGTGTGTTTAAGTTGACATTACAAAGTGTGGACAGCTTATTGAAGAGTGTTACACGTAGTTGATCATGGAAATGGCATTGAAAGAAGAAGTGGAAGTTATCTTCTATGCCACCACATCTGCATAATGATGATTCTACAATGTTCTTTAGAAATAGGTGATGGTATAGGGAACTACATTTCGTTCTAAGCCGTGTATGTAGAACCTGGGATCTTCTTTTCCCACAGTAAAATAGTTTTCCAATTTTACTTTTGTTAGTGTTAAGAAACGCCTTGAAAGAATCCAGTGACTGAATATTTCTAGCCTCGTTAGGTAAGCTGTTCCATTCACGAAGTACCGATGGAAGGAAGGAATTTGAATATAGGGTAGTTCTAGCTGGATTAGTTAACAGATTATCAGAATTTCTAAGGTTATACCGAGTGGATTGGCCAACATCTTGTGGAACAAGAGATGAAATATAAGACGTGACAAGATTATTTTTCATTTTATAAAGTAGGACAAGTTTGTGTTTTCGTCTTCTGTCAGAAAGTGTTTCCCAACCTACTTCTTTTTGAAGGGCATAAATAGAAATAAGTTTTGTAGCGCCAGTTACAATTCTTGCAGCTTCATGCTGTATTTTATCTAGTTCCTCTTTTTCATACATTGCACAATTATCCCAAATTACGTCAGAGTATTCTAGTAATGGTCGAATGAAGGAAATGTAGATAACTTCCAATGCTCTACGATCGAGTGTGAATTTTAATTTGCTCATAACATTGATACGTGTCTAAGCCTTTTTTCTGATTTGATCAATATGAGTATGCCAAGATTCATCACTGGATAAGAAGACACCCAAGTGTTTATGGTCAGAGACAAGCGGTATGTGTTGACCTAACATTTGCAGAGGAGGTTGTTGAGGTTTATTTCGCTTCTTTGACAATATAAGAGATTCAGATTTGGAGGGATTACAGGTTACTAACCATTTATCGGCCCACTCGGAGATTTTGTCAATAACAGATTGGAGAATACGATGAGAAGTGATAGGATTATTGACTATTAAGCGTAGACTAGTATCATCAGCAAATAGATTGATGCTAGAACCTATGTCATTGACAATATCATTTATGAATATTAGAAAAAGTAGAGGACCTAATATAGAACCCTGAGGAACACCTGCCCCTAAAGATGCTAAATCTGATTTTGAACCTGGGACAACCACACGTTGTCGCCGATTAGAAAGATAGTCAGTGAACCAATGAAGTAAGTTATTTGTTATACCAGACGAGTGTAGCTTCAGGAGTAGACCTTTATGCCAGACTATGTCGAATGCTTTACTTATGTCAAAGAAGACAGCCCTTACTTCTAATCCATTGTCTAGAGCTTTACAAAATGTGTCATATAAAAATGTTAGTTGGTTGGTAGTAGAATCGCCAAGCATAAATCCAGACTGTGATTGTGAGAAAAAGTTGGTATCCCTGAGGAAGTTAAAGACATGCTTAAAAATTATACGTTCAAAAACGTTTTCCATGCAGTTTAGTAAAGATATAGGTCTGTAGTTCTCTACAAGTGATGGGTCTCCCTTTTTGAAGACAGCACACACATGGGCAATTTTCCATGATTCTGAGATAAACAACAATTAAAAAGATCGCACAGAGGAGTTGAAAGTTGGCGATGAGCCTCACGCAGTACTCTGTTGCTTATTCCATCTTGACCCGAAGCCTTGTCAATTTTTAATGATTTCAAAATATCTTCTATTTCTGATGGAATTGTAAAGATTGAACCTAAATTGCGCTGAGTGTTGTTTATATATAAGTTAGGTAATGCACTATTCTCTTCATTAATATGCGTTTGGTCTCTGAAATAATTATTCAATAAGTTTGATTTTTCATTTGCATCAGTTAAATAATTACCCGTTAGAGTATCACGCAAAGGAGGTATTGCTTTCTGAGAGTTAGGTGAAATGAAGGTTTCAGGATTTTCCACCAGTCCTTTGAAGAGAGAGAGAGAGCTAGACTTTATTTTTATGTCCTTAATTAGTGCTACCGTTGCATTTCTTATTTGTCTGAACTTGTTCCAATGATGCTGAGATTGTGTGTGTTTTGCTTTACGGTATGCTCGTTTCCGTTTTCGAATATTGAGTTTAATTATTCTATCAATCCATGGTGGTTCGTGTGTATTTATTCGAATGTCATTGTTTGGAATGCATTGCTTTGAAATAGTTGTAATTGCTTTTGTTATATTTCGAACGTACACATCTACATTTTCATGTTTCAGGTTTGTCCAATTCTCTGATTTCAGTCCCTAAGAAGGTTGTAGTGTCCTTGGTCATACTTCCAAATAGTTCGAGTAAAACTGTTAGACTTTGGTTTGTTATAACTAAATACGCCAAACACTGGACAATGATATATTATATCTTAATGTAAACAAGGTTCACCCACACCGGCTAACATAACACGCCCTGGGTTGGAAGTAAGCAACATATCAATGACAGATGAGGAGTGTTCTGTAAAGTGTGTTGATTCATCTATCAGCTGCACTACGTTATTTTGTCGACATATCGTTTCTACTTTCCTGGCAGTAGCTTGAGAAAGTATATTTAAATTGAAGTCCCCGGTTATAATTATATCCGAAATCCCAGAATCACAAGCTAGACCAATTGATTCTTCAATTAAAGAATGATAGATGGCATCCGAGTTGGGCGAACGATAGAAATTACTAAATAGAACGCTTCTGTTAGTGGTCATTTTTAGTTCTACCCATACACATTCAAGACGATTAGGTTCCAAGTCCCTTCTCCGTATATAGCCAATCGATTCCTTAATGTATACTATAGCAACACCATGACTATCATATCTTCGATCCTTGCGTGCTTGTGTATGATAAGAGGTAAAAACTAAATCGCTAGTTGCTACTGAATTACTTAGCCATGTTTCAGTGAATGCTAGTATATCAAAGTTTAGAAGTTCTGTTGACAAGATATCCACTTTGTGCTGTAAGCTTTGGACGTTATAGTGTATAACTGAGAGGTTATGTGGTATATTTATAAAATTTGAAATACTGATATTAGTAACAGAGTCTGTCGTGTCCGAGGATACTGAAGATGCAGGCCCAGGATGTGGCTGCACACCACCCGACAAAAGTAAGAGCATTACCACCAAGCAGATAGTACAAAACACATGCTAGTAATAATAGTTTTCACAAACGATGTGTTTTTTATATATTTCAATCCAGCAATGTATTTTCGGTATGGGAAATTAATTGTCGAAGCAATATTTGAAGAATCATGAATTTGTCTGTTTATAGATAATGTGTGGGTTGTGTTTATGAAGATGGAAACAACTATAATTAAATGCATTATGCATGCGAATCTAAAGTTGCATCTGTGGACTTGCATGACGACGTTTGGCATGTAATTCGATTTAATTACGAAATTGTTAGAAGTGATATCAAAAACAGGTCAAACGTCGTCAAGTGCAAGTTTAGTTGTATGTAAATTGTTATGTAAGATGATGCACAGACATTGTAATGAGATTCCACAGACTCCAAACCATGACTACTGTCGCCACTACATTCAACCGAGAGATAACAACATTTAATTAATAAAGCGAGAGAGAGAAAGACAAAAAGATTAGTAACTATCATATTAAAAAGTAAAGAGGAGACCACAGTAAATGTACTTTACAGATGTTGTTCAAGACCAAACATACTAAGCTTTCGTGGCTTTAAGTACTTGCTCAAATAACTTAATAGATGCAGACAAAACATAGCAATATACATGCTCAATTACATTTTCATAATGTGCATGTTTAGCTTTGTAATCTAAAGTAGGAAATATTGTATTCAAAGTTTTCCAAAAATGAATAAGAACCCATTGTAGTTGTATTTGTTCAATGCCATATGGGAACACAAATATTAATACGAGTGAAAAAATGTCAATAATCAAAAAGTACCGAATTTAAATTTTGGAACATCAACATACAATCCCAACTTAAATATATTAATAAAACAAATAGGTAATGAATACTAGAGACCGATTATCAAACTATCACATTTTACAAATTAATTACAGAAACTGAAAAATGCCGATTGAAGTCACATATCTCAGAATGTGTCCTTGTCAAGTATGTATCTTTAGTCAGACGCTGAAAATCGCCGTTCTATGTTGTTACATTGCCTGTTGTTGTTTTTCTCCATTGCATTTCCCCTACGACAACATTGAACATAAAGAATATCTATATATCTATCTGTCTACATCTTTAGTAGATTTCGGAAGCGTTGTAACCGCTTCCACGGCTTCACCACTTAGAAAGTGCACAATTATTTGACGAAAGTGCTGGACTAATAGATCTACATCTAATTTAAAATGTGATACATATATCATTCATTCTTCAGTTTCTAATCACCCAGAACAATGCTTTAGATAACAATCTTCAAATTACAGTATGCAGTTTTAAACACAAATTCTCCCAAACGATATAAGTCTGCGAATTACAAATTGCAGAAATGTGTAAATCCATGGAACACATTGTTTTTAGTCAAATCATGAACCATTTGGACCGGCATAAGATCCTCGTAAATTTTCAACATGGATTTAGAGCAAACCACTTCTGCGAAACCCAATTACTGAACACCGTAGAAGACTTATCACGCAGACTTGATAAGAGAAAGACCACTGACATACTGATCCTGGATTTCAGTAAAGCCTTCGACACAGTAGCTCATCGAAGACTTCTCCACAAACGTACACACTATGGTATAACCGGCTATACAAACAACTGGATAGAGTCATGGCTATGCCATCGCCAACAGAAAGTAGTCCTTGATGGATCTTCATCCTCAGACTCTCCAGTCTGGTCTGGTGTACCACAAGGCACAGTGTTAGAGCCGCTAATGTTCCTGCTTTACGTGAACGATATTGGCGACACGATATCTCCTCTTACTACTATCAAGCTCTTCGCTGATGACTGTCTGCTATATAGAAACATCAACAGTACTCAAGACGAGATACAACTGCAACTAGATCTAAACACGATGGTTGAATGGTCCAACACCTGGCTAATGCGCTTCAATGCAGCTAAATGTCACCTACTCAAGACCACCAGACATCGCAAACATCTTCAGACCCAATATAACATCGAAGGGAACAACCTCCAGGAAGTACAACATCATCCGTACCTTGGAGTGGAATTGACCTCAGATTTAACATGGAAAACTCACATCAGCAACATAACTGGCAAAGCCAACAAGATTCTAAACCTACTGAGAAGACATCTTTATGGATGTAGCCAAGAAGTGAAATCAAGAGCATTCACATCACTTGTTCGACCACATTTGGAGTACTCATCTTCAGTTTGGGATCCTTACTTTAAACAAGATAGTCAAGCCTTAGAAAAATTTCAGTGCAAGGGCGCCCGTTGTGTCACTGGTGTCTACTCCTACAGAGAAAGTGTAACATCCATGCTTGATCAACTACAATGGCCGCCTCTACAACAACGCAGAACCAACAAACGACTAGTAACATTTTACAAAGCTACCAACAATCTGTCTCCAGTCACCATCCCAGAGTATGTCACAGCCTCCACCGGCCACACAAGAACACACGACTTAGCCTACATCCAATTGCACACCAGTTATGAACAGTACAAGAACAGCTTCCTTCCTCGTACCATCAGGGACTGGAATGCGCTTCCTCCTGACCTGGTGCACAGACCACATCTGTAGACGAGTTTGGCCTTCGTCTGCAAAAACTAACAGCCTAGACACTTGACACGTTTTTAACAGTTTTTAACTGTACATACGCCTTAGAGCTCTTAACCATTTTGATGATGTCACTTGCCCGTGATGCATTAGCCCTGGGCAGTATTGAAGTAGAAGTAGAAGTGGATCTGCGTTATATACACTTTTTCCCCATAGACATACAACTGTCTGAAAATTGCAGTCTGCTGATGATTGGGCTTATTTACCCTCGCCTCCGGCGAACCATATGGGCGAGCGTGGAACTGGTCCGCGTTGTATACACTGAACAAGTAGAAGTTGCAGTCTGCAGAAATATCTGTGTTTTATATCTACCCATAAAATAGTTCGTTTAGCCCCGGCCATGGATTCAATCATTCGGATTTATCTCCCTTATGCGGAAGTGGGCTAGAATTCTTACATATAGGTTTTTTTAATTCTTACACTTGTTACTCATATTTTCTTAATTAATTATATTTCTGTTATTGAAGGCAATACATTCATATCTCTTTTGACAATAGTTGCAAAATACAAATCCGTCAATATTTTATTGCAACAGAGACATTGTTGCACATCTTCGGATATGATTCCATTTCGGGTGCATATTGAACTGTAGATACCTTCCATTTATGTCAAGATCCTTTGGAACCCTGGCATGTTTTCATGCACATGCCTATATGACTTAAGCAGTTAGCCAGTACTAAGCAATGTGTATGATATGCTTTGCTCAAGGACACAGTCACTACATGCATAGCATGACTGAGTATCCAACCCGCGTGTCACTTTCGTATATAATAATGACCCATTTTCATTTTTGGCAGGTCAATATTCTATCTGACACAGGGACTCTTCAAATCAGACACTCTACCATGGATGCCACACAATCAATGGTTGTTGATGAAACTAAATAACAATTCAATATTTTTTTTGTCTAGCAGAAATCTCAACCAAGTAAAGAGGCATATTAAAAATGTTATTCTAGAAATGTTGTATCCTGGCGTGAAGAGTTTTCGCCCAGAACAGGTTTTCGCCTAACTGGGAATAGCAAGTCGCGAGAGATCACGCACTATTTCACGCACCAGTTACCGGAATTATAAATAAACATACCTTGTGCACTTCCAATATATTTTTAACCAATCATAGAGATCAGACAGGTAAATAAGCGGTGAAAACTTTAAACCTACCCCAGTTTTCACTAATTTCACTATATCCGTTTTATGTCGCCATATAAATATCATTGTTTAAAGAAATTAGCATTTTTTTTCTCCAAAGTGACATATTCATCGTCTGCCACGCCAATATATTTACAAATAAAAATGTCATTATAGTCTCACTGCTCAGTGTGTATGAGTTTCGTCCGTTATTACACACAAGGGGTCCTTATGAATAATATTGATTTTCGCCTTCAGGTCCATGTGTTGTCACAGAGCTTCTCCAAGTGATATACATGGTTGTGTAAACCTAGTTATTCTCTGTTAGGCACTGTGTGATGTGCTCGATGGATGGGTCCATTTATGGTTCTGCACTCAGTCAGAGTAATTAGGAGGGATGACGACTTCTTATGCCCCGTGTGTTTGTCTAAGTTAAACTAAATGTTAGTGTTTTAGACAAAATGCTGTCCAACAAATGAATTTTGAGTGAAAATGTTAAATTAAGCCTGTTATTAAAGTAAGTCTTCCTTATTTATATTGTTTTGTTAAAAAAGAACTGTTGCTTGCATACTAATGCTCGCGCTATAGGCAATTTCCACAGTTAGGCGAAAACATGTGACGTCATTCCGGATTACTGAGAATGAGGTACCGCTATTTTGTCAACTTTTCTCAAAAAGTAAACAGTCGGTTTTCTTCGAGATTTTTGTGGATGAATGGTAAAATATTGTTTATTTGGTGACATAAAATTGTTTGCAGTGAATGACAATTCTAAACCTATAGGAGTCTGTTATGTACTACATCGTCGGAAACCAGTAACACCGGGATACCTGATATTTTGAATAATGAATAAATGAAACGAGGGTTCCCGCTGTCGGTTGCCAATTGCGACAAAAAACAAATACTGGCGCTAAATTTGTGCATTGGCGAAACGGTTTGCCGCAACTTTTTAAAAAAAATTAAGTGTATTTAGCGTCGCTACCAGTTGCCAATTCGACTTTTAGTGACGGGCAGTTTAGCTAGCAACACCTTTCCTGGGCAGGCTCCATCGATTAAGCAGTACTTGGTACATGAACCGCTTTAAGAAATTGCCAACTTTTTTCATATAAAGAGACAAGGTGACCGGGGCTCGAACCAATGACCATCAATGATTATAGGTTACAGTGCTATTCAAGTCAGCAACCGTAACCACTCGACAATGGAAGCGGAAGTTTTTTTTGTCAAATACATGGCTTCAAATATTTATCTGTGAATTATATGGCTCCAAGTTTTTCAAATTGACTCCAGTTTTTTCAATTGTCGACAGAGGTGACATAAACTCAGACAAGGAACCCTGATTAAACTTGTCATGACTCATTATGCCAGCAGACATGACATTCAAATATGGAAACAACATATAAAAATAACCTATAAATAACTTTTTTAGACATCTCTTGATTTTCTTTATAATCTGTTATTCAGAATTAAAAATGACATTATTGTGTCAAGTGTTATTAATAATAAAATATTGATATTTTAGTATGATTTTGGTAAAATAATATGTGTACCCAATGGCGTTTCCGAGAAAGCCGTGAAATAGCCAATGATAAGCAAAGCTAGCATGTTCGTTCAGCTTATAAAATTATTAAAATTGGCATTGTAATTAGAAAAAGTTAATCAAACATAAACTACACAATATTTCTTCCACAGGTAAAATTATATTTAATAGGGTCAAAGTCTATACATACTACAGTCAACTTGCTCGAAAGACCACATCTATTAAGAAACCACTTGTATTAAGAGATCACATTTACAATTCCTGTTTGTGTTGGTGTTCAACTGTTGTTAAGAAACAAATTAGCGTGTATTAAGAGATTATTCCTGCTTAGAGACCGCTTCTTTCCCTTCACTTTGGTGGTCTCTTAATACAAGTTTGACTGTACATCAATAAATATGTAGAGTGGTGGAACCTATGCTCGGCATATTCCTATGCTCGGCGTATTTTTTCCATTTACATCCGTATTTAAATAGTTATAACCTATTTTCGCTGACAGAGGTGAAGCTTGGTTCAATAACATTCCGTTGTGCATATCGGTAGCCTAATGCAACTGTCACCTGACTGGGTTAGTAGCCGAATGTAAACAGACAATTTGTTGGGGAAATTTTTTCCCACCGAAATGTGCGGTTTATGAGCATTTCAGGTAGCTATCCGAATTGGAAAAAAAATGTACAAATAACCAGAAAAAAGTTTCTTATGAGTTGTAATATTGTTAGTTATTGATGTTACTAAGTCAAAATAATATATTCAACATTTACCCATGCATAAATAAAAAAATTCATGTACGCCGTGCATAGGTGCCCTAAAGTATCTAGTTCTCCATGGAAACAGGTGCTGTTGCGATAGCTGTATTTAGGCGCATGGTTACTTCATGAAGCTAAAATTTTCAACAACAATTTTATGAAAGTTGTGTTCACGACTTAAGAAAATAATAATATACGGCAAGTGCATTTAACTTTTTTTATAGGCCATGATATTGTAGGATTTACGCAGAGCATAGGTTCCACCACTCTAGTTGTTTTTGCCATATTGTCGGCTTTTTATGTATAGCAAATGGGACAAAGATGCCTTGCATTTCTTATATATTTCATTAAATTCAGTGTTTTTCAAATCCTGGATCAGCTAGTGATACATAAGTTCATGCGGTTTGTCATTATTACATTTACAGATGGCTGTACCTCTTGTAACGGGTGTTTCACCAAAAGAGGGTCCACCAGGGACACGTATCACAATTAGAGGAGAAAACCTTGGCAATGACCCCAAAGATTTCATTGGTATGTAAATATTTGAGTTAATTTTGTTCATCAGAGAAATTGAAGTACCGTAGTCGTACTAAAGAGGTACTGACTATGTAGAAGGACAAAATTATATTGTGTAATATTATTAGTATATTACTGTATATATGTATGCATATCTCATGACACCTACCTATTCATTGTAGGTCTGAAGATCTGTGGTGTAGATTGCTTATTGTCGGCTGAGTGGAAGTCAAGCAGTAAGATTATTGCTCGAACTGGTTCTGGAAAGGGGAAGGGTGATATCATTGTGAGCACAAAGTCTGGAGGGATTGGTGGCTGCACCGTTGGTTTTAGGGGATTCTTTATCCAGATTGGTAGGTTTATTGTAGAATTATTGCTTGTTAGGTATATGAGCAATGCCTTGCATTACAGGAATCCCAGCTTGCTAGATATATAAACAATGTCCTACATTAGAGACATCGCAGCTTGCTAGATATATAAACAATGTCCTACATTAGAGACATTGCAGCTTGCTAGATATATAAACAATGTTCTACATTAGAGACATCCCAGCTTGCTAGATATATAAACAATGTCCTACATTAGAGACATCCCAGCTTGCTAGATATATAAACAATGTCCTACATTAGAGACACCCCAGCTTGCTAGATATATAAACAATGTCCTACATTAGAGACATCCCAGCTTGCTAGATATATAAACAATGTCCTACATTAGAGACATCCCAGCTTGCTAGATATATAAACAATGTCCTACATTAGAGACACCCCAGCTTGCTAGCTATATAAACAATGTCCTACATTAGAGACACCCCAGCTTGCTAGATATATAAACAATGTCCTACATTAGAGACACCCCAGCTTGCTAGCTATATAAACAATGTCCTACATTAGAGACACCCCAGCTTGCTAGATATATAAACAATGTCCTACATTAGAGACACCCCAGCTTGCTAGCTATATAAACAATGTCCTACATTAGAGACACCCCAGCTTGCTAGATATATAAACAATGTCCTACATTAGAGACATCCCAGCTTGCTAGATATATAAACACTATGGGTTCCACTAACTTTTCAAAACTGGAAGTCCGTACTCCCAATTTTGGAAGTCCCATGTATGCACATAAATATGTGGATGAGGGGGGGGGTACCGAACAACAGATATAATTCAATCTTGTGTGGGGCTGTACAAAATATTTTTGTTGACATTGTAAAAGTGACCTGTCCTGACCCAAATCACACCTGTCCCACTTTCAAGTAAGATTAAATCAGGGTTTCCACTATGTTTTAAAATCCAAGGGTCAATGACCTTTTCCATAATTTTCAAGGGTCAAAATTAAATGTGTTATTTTCAATAGTCAATCACGATGCAGAATGAAATGCCAATTGACCTTTCTGCCGATTTTGATTGACAGCTGGCGTTAGCCAATCGCATCGCACCATTCGCGCACACCCCCGGCAACGGTTTATCGCCGCCATCTTGTTAGACAAACAATGCATATTAGACAAACTAGTAACGAGTAGACAAATTTGAAAAGGCGTGAATTTGATCGAAAATACGGGTTTTAAATTGTTTTAATGATGTTGAAGCTGTGTAGCGTTGGTGTGTGGGTTAGTTATAGTACAAAATTAGTCGATATCCTGGTGATCGACGTTAAATTCAACCCATTTCAAAATCCTTGGACAAATCTAAAAGTGTGTATATGAACCACAAAATACCAGACAACTGCTTTAAAAACAATGCATCTATAAAAACACCGACTGACCCCATATAGTCATTCTTTTATCGCAAACACAGCAATCAAATGTAAGCGTGTCACACTGTTTATTGGAAGTAATCAACCAACTTACCGGTACATCACAGAGACCGCGAAAACATAATATCCCGTTAGGGGCCTACTGTCAAGATCAAAGTGTTGCACATCGGAATTTAGCACTGATTGTGCTAATAATTGGTCAATTATAAAATGTGTGCACACAATTATAGTATTGATTACTACACCGAGTCATTGTTTTATCGTTCTGTCAGACAAACGAATTATTTAGTAAAATTTTAATCAAATCTGATAACGAGTGATCGTGATCTGAAATTATTTTTTGAAAAATAATTACAAATTAATTAATGCTGTCTGTCATTGACAATGGTGAAAAGATGTAGTTACGGGCTGTTTTATTAATTTATGCTGTGTGACAGTGATAGTAGATATCCAGATCGATTAATAGGTGACGTTTAATTCGTGTCATTTCCAAAACGTAAGACAAATCTTGAAAAATGTCTAAGGTGGATTAAGTTGTGTGGACGAGCAGCTGAATACATCCAAAATTAATGCAAACAGATATATTTGCACACAAGTAAGTTGAAATTAATTATTTATGCATAATAAAATATTTCGAAAAAATATATTCTGCATTTATAGATCTACTGTTCACAAGAGATATGTGAGTATAATGGTGATTAAAATTATACATGTGGGTCATACATATTGTCGTGGATGGTGGACTAGGGATCAGATAGAAGTAATAGTACCCATGCATGTGCAGAGCTGTGGGATTCCCATATTAGCTCAGTGAACGTACTGGTGTTCAGTTTTTGGGCCTAATGTTCGAGTCTTCTAGGAGGCATAGGGTCGAGTCTCTCAAGACGGTGGCATATTTCATTTCTTTTAATGTCAAAGTTGACACGATGTGGTTGTTCATTCAGAATTCAGGTGGTTTCGTATAATCTCTTGTTCGTCTAATGGTAGTTTCGTACACTAGTGCATTCGTATAATCACAGGTTCGTATAATTGATTTAATAGTACTGCACTATACAGGCTCATTATAATAATGCTATTATTAGCTATTTAGGTAATTAGACACAATTATGAATGGGACTATGTAGCCGTGTGTTTGCCATACCAGGAGTGATTATCTATCTAGGTTTCAAGCCACTAATCAAGATTAATTAAAGTGAACGGGGGAGAATAAATAAATCATAGACCGTCATTAAAATAATATATTTATTGTACATCAAAACATTAAATTATTTACAATGACATAAAAAAGGTACATAGATTAATACAATGACAATGCAATTTACAGTGTTTATCTATTTTTTATTGTATTTGTATTGTATAATCAGCAAAAAACGCATGGAAATATAGACGCCATGGTTGTAATGAAATTGATGTGAAGAGCATGATATTTATACATGATGCAAGGGCTTGGACATATGGCACGGCTCAGCTCTAAAGCTGATACAACACGGGCATACAAGCCAGCATCACAGATGTTTGAGCCGACCAATCAAGGTGTGAAAAATAATATATTCTCCAGTAATTGATTAATTTGTCAACAGCCCATCTCATAATTGGCGTAGGCGTGATAATATACTATTAGACGAATCCACCACAATGTTTCACTCTATATTGCCTTGTATACGAAGAAGAAGTTATACGAAACCTCCTCCGTTGACTGCGAAAACATTTTCCACGAACACTTAACACGTCCTCACCCGTTAAATATATCTGTATATTAGAGAAATAACCTTCACTATTTAAAGAACCTAAACACTTGTTGACTTGCTTTCAACAAGATATTAATATCTGGGTAAAATAAAACTGAGAAATTCCACGGAATTTTATCTAGATTAACTCGATGCAGGTCTGCGTTAGACGCCATTTTGTTAGATAGCTTGTCTCGCGTAGTTACAGCGAGCACCTGTAACTATGGGGGGCGTGCCTAAGTAGCGTTTGCAGAAAGGTCAATTAGCTGTTCAACAGAAATATGAATGTTGTCTGAGTTCCAGTCTGTCGATTTTTCACTTTTTAACTTCTGGCAAAATGACAGCCTGGGGAAACTGGATTTCCGATCGTAGTACCATCTACTTACACCCACTTTTATGAGGGTGTAGATTTGAAGAACGACAACTTTTCTCTACAAGATAATATCGCTATATATAGAAACGGACTTTCTGAAACGGCAGAGATAAAACTCCCAAAATCTGTTAGAAAAAATCCTCATCATCATACACTTTGTTGCAGTTGCTATGCAAAACCTATTATTTTTTGATACTACTTGTAAAAAGAATTATTCACTTATTTTACTATGCATATTGGAAAACTACTTCAGTAGAGTGAGTGGTGAAGTGTGCGAATACCTTACATTAATACATGACGTCATTGTACTTCCGGTCCAATTTAAATGCACGAGACGAAAAGTATCGAAAACATGTATGTATCAAAAACATGTCAACAGATGATACTTGTTATTTGTATTATATGTTATTTGTGTTATATGTTATTTGTATTATATGTTATTTGTATTATATGTTATTTGTGTTACATGTTATTTGTGTTATATGTTATTTGTGTTATATGTTATTTGTATTATATGTTATTTGTATTATATGCTATTTGTGTTATATGTTATTTGTGTTATATGTTATTTGTGTTATATGCTATTTGTGTTACATGTTATTTGTGTTATATGTTATTTGTGTTATATGTTATTTGTGTTATATGTTATTTGTGTTATATGCTATTTGTGTTATATGTTATTTGTGTTACATGTTATTTGTGTTATATGCTATTTGTGTTATATGTTATTTGTGTTATATGCTATTTGTGTTATATGTTATTTGTGTTATATGTTATTTGTGTTACATGTTATTTGTGTTACATGCTATTTGTGTTATATGTTATTTGTGTTATATGTTATTTGTGTTATATGCTATTTGTGTTATATGTTATTTGTGTTATATGTTATTTGTGTTATATGCTATTTGTGTTATATGCTATTTGTGTTATATGTTATTTGTGTTATATGTTATTTGTGTTATATGCTATTTGTGTTACATGTTATTTGTATTACATGCTATTTGTGTTACATGCTATTTGTGTTACATGTTATGAACAGGACCATTACAAGATTCTGCCGTGTGGATTGATGAGACTCAGACAGTTCTAAATCAGCTTGGTCGTCGTGGCAATACATCTCCGTTAGCTGCAAAAGACAGCGATGATCCACTTGGAATCTCGAACGAAGGAACTAGGGCCAAATCGGAGGAGGAAATGTTGGAACTGTTCCCAGAGTGTATGAATACTTTGTTTCTTAATATGGATGGGGGTACTGGATGGGGGTACTGGATGGGGGTACTGGATGGGGTGTACTGGATGGGGTACTGGATGGGGGGTACTGGATGGGGGTACTGGATGGGGTGTACTGGATGGGGGGTACTGGATGGGGTGTACTGGATGGGGGGTACTGGATGGGGTGTACTGGATGGGGGGTACTGGATGGGGTGTACTGGATGGGGGGTACTGGATGGGGGGTACTGGATGGGGGTGTACTGGATGGGGGGTACTGGATGGGGTGTACTGGATTGGGGTACTGCATTAGGCTACTGGGTAGGGGTACTGACAGACATGTGTCTAATGCACCACTTAGAAAAATAAAAATGTTAACTAATTTCCTGTTTAAACTAACTTTAATTGTTAGCTTCAATTTAAATTTATACAGGAAAGACGACCTAAAGGTAGAAAACTAAATGTCTAATAAATATGAAACGGTTTACTAATTGTAAGCCTGATAATAAGAATGTTCTGGTCTTACTTCCTAGTATGTTACACTGGTCTTACTTCCTAGTATGTTACAATGGTCTTACTTCCTAGTATGTTACAATGGTCTTACTTCCAAGTATGTTACAATGGTCTTACTTCCTAGTATGTTACACTGGTCTTACTTCCTAGTATGTTACAATGGTCTTACTTCCTAGTATGTTACAATGGTCTTACTTCCAAGTATGTTACAATGGTCTTACTTCCTAGTATGTTACAATGGTCTTACTTCCTAGTATGTTACACTGGTCTTACTTCCTAGTATGTTACAATGGTCTTACTTCCTAGTATGTTACAATGGTCTTACTTCCAAGTATGTTACAATGGTCTTACTTCCTAGTATGTTACAATGGTCTTACTTCCTAGTATGTTACAATGGTCTTACTTCCTAGTATGTTACAATGGTCTTACTTCCTAGTATGTTACAATGGTCTTCCTAGTATGTTACAATGGTCTTACTTCCTAGTATGTTACAATGGTCTTACTTCCTAGTATGTTACACTGGTCTTACTTCCTAGTATGTTACAATGGTCTTACTTCCTAGTATGTTACAATGGTCTTACTTCCTAGTATGTTACAATGGTCTTACTTCCAAGTATGTTACAATGGTCTTACTTCCAAGTATGTTACAATGGTCTTACTTCCAAGTATGTTACAATGGTCTTACTTCCAAGTATGTTACACTGGTCTTACTTCCAAGTATGTTACAATGGTCTTACTTCCAAGTATGTTACAATGGTCTTACTTCCTAGTATGTTACAATGGTCTTCCTAGTATGTTACAATGGTCTTACTTCCTAGTATGTTACAATGGTCTTACTTCCAAGTATGTTACAATGGTCTTACTTCCAAGTATGTTACAATGGTCTTACTTCCAAGTATGTTACAATGGTCTTACTTCCAAGTATGTTACACTGGTCTTACTTCCAAGTATGTTACAATGGTCTTACTTCCAAGTATGTTACAATGGTCTTACTTCCAAGTATGTTACACTGGTCTTACTTCCTAGTATGTTACACTGGTCTTACTTCCTAGTATGTTACAATGGTCTTACTTCCAAGTATGTTACACTGGTCTTGCTTCCTAGTATGTTACAATGGTCTTACTTCCTAGTATGTTACACTGGTCTTACTTCCAAGTATGTTACAATGGTCTTACTTCCAAGTATGTTACACTGGTCTTACTTCCAAGTATGTTACACTGGTCTTACTTCCAAGTATGTTACAATGGTCTTACTTCCAAGTATGTTACAATGGTCTTACTTCCTAGTATGTTACAATGGTCTTACTTCCAAGTATGTTACAATGGTCTTACTTCCTAGTATGTTACAATGGTCTTGCTTCCTAGTATGTTACAATGGTCTTACTTCCTAGTATGTTACACTGGTCTTACTTCCAAGTATGTTACAATGGTCTTACTTCCAAGTATGTTACAATGGTCTTACTTCCTAGTATGTTACACTGGTCTTACTTCCTAGTATGTTACAATGGTCTTACTTCCAAGTATGTTACAATGGTCTTACTTCCTAGTATGTTACACTGGTCTTACTTCCTAGTATGTTACAATGGTCTTCCTAGTATGTTACAATGGTCTTACTTCCTAGTATGTTACACTGGTCTTACTTCCTAGTATGTTACACTGGTCTTACTTCCAAGTATGTTACAATGGTCTTACTTCCAGGTATGTTACAATGGTCTTACTTCCAAGTATGTTACACTGGTCTTACTTCCTAGTATGTTACACTGGTCTTACTTCCTAGTATGTTACAATGGTCTTACTTCCAAGTATGTTACAATGGTCTTACTTCCTAGTATGTTACAATGGTCTTACTTCCAAGTATGTTACAATGGTCTTACTTCCTAGTATGTTACAATGGTCTTACTTCCTAGTATGTTACACTGGTCTTACTTCCAAGTATGTTACAATGGTCTTACTTCCAAGTATGTTACAATGGTCTTACTTCCTAGTATGTTACACTGGTCTTACTTCCTAGTATGTTACAATGGTCTTACTTCCAAGTATGTTACAATGGTCTTACTTCCTAGTATGTTACACTGGTCTTACTTCCTAGTATGTTACAATGGTCTTCCTAGTATGTTACAATGGTCTTACTTCCAAGTATGTTACACTGGTCTTACTTCCTAGTATGTTACAATGGTCTTCCTAGTATGTTACAATGGTCTTACTTCCTAGTATGTTACACTGGTCTTACTTCCTAGTATGTTACAATGGTCTTACTTCCTAGTATGTTACAATGGTCTTACTTCCTAGTATGTTACACTGGTCTTACTTCCTAGTATGTTACAATGGTCTTACTTCCTAGTATGTTACAATGGTCTTACTTCCTAGTATGTTACAATGGTCTTACTTCCTAGTATGTTACAATGGTCTTACTTCCTAGTATGTTACAATGGTCTTACTTCCTAGTATGTTACAATGGTCTTACTTCCTAGTATGTTACAATGGTCTTACTTCCTAGTATGTTACAATGGTCTTACTTCCTAGTATGTTACAATGGTCTTACTTCCTAGTATGTTACAATGGTCTTACTTCCTAGTATGTTACAATGGTCTTACTTCCTAGTATGTTACAATGGTCTTACTTCCTAGTATGTTACAATGGTCTTACTTCCAAGTATGTTACACTGGTCTTACTTCCTAGTATGTTACAATGGTCTTACTTCCAAGTATGTTACAATGGTCTTACTTCCTAGTATGTTACAATGGTCTTACTTTAGATGTTACACTGGTCTTACTTCCTAGTATGTTACACTGGTCTTACTTCAAGTATGTTACAATGGTCTTACTTCCAGGTATGTTACAATGGTCTTACTTCCAAGTATGTTACACTGGTCTTACTCCTAGTATGTTACACTGGTCTTACTTCCTAGTATGTTACAATGGTCTTACTTCCAAGTATGTTACAATGGTCTTACTTCCTAGTATGTTACAATGGTCTTACTTCCAAGTATGTTACAATGGTCTTACTTCCTAGTATGTTACACTGGTCTTACTTCCTAGTATGTTACAATGGTCTTCCTAGTATGTTACAATGGTCTTACTTCCAAGTATGTTACAATGGTCTTCCAAGTATGTTACAATGGTCTTCCAAGTATGTTACAATGGTCTTCCAAGTATGTTACAATGGTCTTCCAAGTATGTTACAATGGTCTTACTTCCAAGTATGTTACAATGGTCTTCCAAGTATGTTACAATGGTCTTACTTCCAAGTATGTTACACTGGTCTTGCTTCCTAGTATGTTACAATGGTCTTACTTCCTAGTATGTTACAATGGTCTTACTTCCAGGTATGTTACAATGGTCTTACTTCCTAGTATGTTACAATGGTCTTACTTCCTAGTATGTTACACTGGTCTTACTTCCTAGTATGTTACAATGGTCTTACTTCCTAGTATGTTACAATGGTCTTACTTCCTAGTATGTTACACTGGTCTTACTTCCAAGTATGTTACAATGGTCTTACTTCCTAGTATGTTACAATGGTCTTACTTCCTAGTATGTTACAATGGTCTTACTTCCTAGTATGTTACAATGGTCTTACTTCCAAGTATGTTACAATGGTCTTACTTCCAGGTATGTTACAATGGTCTTACTTCCTAGTATGTTACAATGGTCTTACTTCCTAGTATGTTACAATGGTCTTACTTCCTAGTATGTTACAATGGTCTTACTTCCTAGTATGTTACAATGGTCTTACTTCTAGTATGTACAATGGTCTTACTTCCTAGTATGTTACAATGGTCTTACTTCCTAGTATGTTACAATGGTCTTACTTCCAAGTATGTTACAATGGTCTTACTTCCTAGTATGTTACAATGGTCTTACTTCCTAGTATGTTACAATGGTCTTACTTCCTAGTATGTTACAATGGTCTTACTTCCAAGTATGTTACAATGGTCTTACTTCCTAGTATGTTACAATGGTCTTACTTCCTAGTATGTTACAATGGTCTTACTTCCTAGTATGTTACAATGGTCTTACTTCCTAGTATGTTACAATGGTCTTACTTCCTAGTATGTTACAATGGTCTTACTTCCTAGTATGTTACAATGGTCTTACTTCCTAGTATGTTACAATGGTCTTACTTCCTAGTATGTTACAATGGTCTTACTTCCTAGTATGTTACACTGGTCTTACTTCCTAGTATGTTACAATGGTCTTACTTCCTAGTATGTTACAATGGTCTTACTTCCTAGTATGTTACACTGGTCTTACTTCCTAGTATGTTACAATGGTCTTACTTCCAGGTATGTTACAATGGTCTTACTTCCAAGTATGTTACAATGGTCTTACTTCCTAGTATGTTACAATGGTCTTACTTCCTAGTATGTTACAATGGTCTTACTTCCTAGTATGTTACAATGGTCTTACTTCCTAGTATGTTACAATGGTCTTACTTCCAAGTATGTTACAATGGTCTTACTTCCTAGTATGTTACAATGGTCTTACTTCCTAGTATGTTACAATGGTCTTACTTCCTAGTATGTTACAATGGTCTTACTTCCTAGTATGTTACAATGGTCTTACTTCCTAGTATGTTACAATGGTCTTACTTCCTAGTATGTTACAATGGTCTTACTTCCTAGTATGTTACAATGGTCTTACTTCCTAGTATGTTACAATGGTCTTACTTCCTAGTATGTTACAATGGTCTTACTTCCAAGTATGTTACAATGGTCTTACTTCCTAGTATGTTACAATGGTCTTCCTAGTATGTTACAATGGTCTTACTTCCAAGTATGTTACAATGGTCTTACTTCCAAGTATGTTACAATGGTCTTACTTCCTAGTATGTTACAATGGTCTTCCTAGTATGTTACAATGGTCTTACTTCCTAGTATGTTACAATGGTCTTCCTAGTATGTTACAATGGTCTTCCTAGTATGTTACAATGGTCTTCCTAGTATGTTACAATGGTCTTACTTCCTAGTATGTTACAATGGTCTTACTTCCAAGTATGTTACAATGGTCTTACTTCCAAGTATGTTACAATGGTCTTACTTCCTAGTATGTTACAATGGTCTTACTTCCAAGTATGTTACAATGGTCTTACTTCCTAGTATGTTACAATGGTCTTACTTCCTAGTATGTTACAATGGTCTTCCTAGTATGTTACAATGGTCTTACTTCCTAGTATGTTACAATGGTCTTCCTAGTATGTTACAATGGTCTTCCTAGTATGTTACAATGGTCTTCCTAGTATGTTACAATGGTCTACTTCCTAGTTGTTACAATGGTCTTACTTCCAGTATGTTACAATGGTCTTACTTCCTAGTATGTTACAATGTTCTTACTTCCTAGTATGTTACAATGGTCTTACTTCCTAGTATGTTACAATGGTCTTTACTTAGTATTTACAATGGTCTTACTTCCTAGTATGTTACAATGGTCTTACTTCCTAGTATGTTCAATGGTCTTACTTCCTAGTATGTTACAATGGTCTTCCTAGTATGTTACAATGGTCTTACTTCCAGTATGTTACAATGGTCTTACTTCCTAGTATGTTACAATGGTCTTACTTCCTAGTATGTTACAATGGTCTTCCTAGTATGTTACAATGGTCTTACTTCCTAGTTGTTTGGTTTTGTTGTTTGGTTTTGTTGTTTGGTTTTGTATGTTACAATGGTCTTACTTCCTAGTATGTTACAATGGTCTTACTTCCTAGTATGTTACAATGGTCTTACTTCCAAGTATGTTACAATGGTCTTACTTCCTGGTATGTTACAATGGTCTTACTTCCAAGTATGTTACAATGGTCTTACTTC
>CM026395.1:31935545-32014252 GCA_014843695.1 Archivesica marissinica | reverse complement strand
ATGTTACAATGGTCTTACTTCCTAGTATGTTACAATGGTCTTACTTCCTAGTATGTTACAATGGTCTTACTTCCTAGTATGTTACAATGGTCTTACTTCCAAGTATGTTACAATGGTCTTACTTCCTAGTATGTTACAATGGTCTTACTTCCTAGTATGTTACAATGGTCTTACTTCCTAGTATGTTACAATGGTCTTACTTCCTAGTATGTTACAATGGTCTTACTTCCAAGTATGTTACAATGGTCTTACTTCCTAGTATGTTACAATGGTCTTACTTCCTAGTATGTTACAATGGTCTTACTTCCTAGTATGTTACAATGGTCTTACTTCCTAGTATGTTACAATGGTCTTACTTCCTAGTATGTTACAATGGTCTTACTTCCTAGTATGTTACAATGGTCTTACTTCCTAGTATGTTACAATGGTCTTACTTCCTAGTATGTTACAATGGTCTTACTTCCTAGTATGTTACAATGTTCTTACTTCCTAGTATGTTACAATGGTCTTACTTCCTAGTATGTTACAATGGTCTTACTTCCAAGTATGTTACAATGGTCTTACTTCCAAGTATGTTACAATGGTCTTACTTCCTAGTATGTTACAATGGTCTTCCTAGTATGTTACACTGGTCTTCCAAGTATGTTACAATGGTCTTACTTCCAGGTATGTTACAATGGTCTTACTTCCTAGTATGTTACAATGGTCTTACTTCCTAGTATGTTACAATGGTCTTACTTCCAAGTATGTTACAATGGTCTTACTTCCTAGTATGTTACAATGGTCTTACTTCCTAGTATGTTACAATGGTCTTACTTCCTAGTATGTTACAATGGTCTTACTTCCAGGAATGTTACAATGGTCTTACTTCCAGGAATGTTACAATGGTCTTACTTCCTAGTATGTTACAATGGTCTTCCTAGTATGTTACAATGGTCTTACTTCCAGGTATGTTACAATGGTCTTACTTCCAGGTATGTTACAATGGTCTTACTTCCAGGTATGTTACAATGGTCTTACTTCCTAGTATGTTACAATGGTCTTACTTCCTAGTATGTTACAATGGTCTTACTTCCAAGTATGTTACAATGGTCTTACTTCCTAGTATGTTACAATGGTCTTCCTAGTATGTTACAATGGTCTTACTTCCTAGTATGTTACAATGGTCTTACTTCCAAGTATGTTACAATGTTCTTACTTCCTAGTATGTTACAATGGTCTTACTTCCTAGTATGTTGTATGTTACAATGGTCTTACTTCCAGGTATGTTACAATGGTCTTACTTCCTAGTATGTTACAATGTTCTTCCTAGTATGTTACAATGGTCTTACTTCCAAGTATGTTACAATGGTCTTACTTCCTAGTATGTTACAATGGTCTTACTTCCTAGTATGTTACAATGGTCTTACTTCCTAGTATGTTACAATGGTCTTACTTCCAGGTATGTTACAATGGTCTTACTTCCAAGTATGTTACAATGGTCTTACTTCCAGGTATGTTACAATGTTCTTACTTCCTAGTATGTTACAATGTTCTTCTAGTATGTTACAATGGTCTTACTTCCTAGTATGTTACAATGGTCTTACTTCCTAGTATGTTACAATGGTCTTACTTCCAGGTATGTTACAATGGTCTTACTTCCTAGTATGTTACAATGGTCTTACTTCCAAGTATGTTACAATGGTCTTACTTCCTAGTATGTTACAATGGTCTTACTTCCTAGTATGTTACAATGGTCTTACTTCCAAGTATGTTACAATGGTCTTACTTCCTAGTATGTTACAATGGTCTTACTTCCTAGTATGTTACAATGGTCTTACTTCCTAGTATGTTACAATGGTCTTACTTCCTAGTATGTTACAATGGTCTTACTTCCAAGTATGTTACAATGGTCTTACTTCCTAGTATGTTACAATGGTCTTACTTCCAAGTATGTTACAATGGTCTTACTTCCTAGTATGTTACAATGGTCTTACTTCCTAGTATGTTACAATGGTCTTACTTCCAAGTATGTTACAATGGTCTTACTTCCTAGTATGTTACAATGGTCTTACTTCCTAGTATGTTACAATGGTCTTACTTCCTAGTATGTTACAATGGTCTTACTTCCTAGTATGTTACAATGGTCTTACTTCCTAGTATGTTACAATGGTCTTACTTCCTAGTATGTTACAATGGTCTTACTTCCTAGTATGTTACAATGGTCTTACTTCCTAGTATGTTACAATGGTCTTACTTCCAAGTATGTTACAATGGTCTTACTTCCTAGTATGTTACAATGGTCTTACTTCCAAGTATGTTACAATGGTCTTACTTCCTAGGTATGTTACAATGGTCTTACTTCCTAGTATGTTACAATGGTCTTACTTCCTAGTATGTTACAATGGTCTTACTTCCAGGTATGTTACAATGGTCTTACTTCCTAGTATGTTACAATGGTCTTACTTCCAGGTATGTTACAATGGTCTTACTTCCTAGTATGTTACAATGGTCTTACTTCCTAGTATGTTACAATGGTCTTACTCCTAGTATGTTACAATGGTCTTACTTCCTAGTATGTTACAATGGTCTTACTTCCTAGTATGTTACAATGGTCTTACTTCCAGGTATGTTACAATGGTCTTACTTCCAAGTATGTTACAATGGTCTTACTTCCTAGTATGTTACAATGGTCTTACTTCCAAGTATGTTACAATGGTCTTACTTCCAAGTATGTTACAATGGTCTTACTTCCTAGTATGTTACAATGGTCTTACTTCCAAGTATGTTACAATGGTCTTACTTCCTAGTATGTTACAATGGTCTTACTTCCTAGTATGTTACAATGGTCTTCCTAGTATGTTACAATGGTCTTACTTCCAAGTATGTTACAATGGTCTTCCTAGTATGTTACAATGGTCTTACTTTTCTTCCTAGTATGTTACAATGGTCTTACTTCCTAGTATGTTACAATGGTCTTCCTAGTATGTTACAATGGTCTTACTTCCTAGTATGTTACAATGGTCTTACTTCCTAGTATGTTACAATGGTCTTACTTCCTAGTATGTTACAATGGTCTTACTTCCTAGTATGTTACAATGGTCTTACTTCCTAGTATGTTACAATGGTCTTACTTCCTAGTATGTTACAATGGTCTTACTTCCTAGTATGTTACAATGGTCTTACTTCCTAGTATGTTACAATGGTCTTCCTAGTATGTTACAATGGTCTTCCAAATCTTCCTAGTATGTTACAATGGTCTTACTTCCTAGTATGTTACAATGGTCTTACTTCCTAGTATGTTACAATGGTCTTACTTCCTAGTATGTTACAATGGTCTTACTTCCTAGTATGTTACAATGGTCTTCCTAGTATGTTACAATGGTCTTCCAGTATGTTACAATGGCCCAAAATCTTCCTAGTATGTTACAATGGTCTTCCTAGTATGTTACAATGGTCTTCCTAGTATGTTACAATGGTCTTACTTCCTAGTATGTTACAATGGTCTTCCTAGTATGTTACAATGGTCTTACTTCCTAGTATGTTACAATGGTCTTACTTCCAAGTATGTTACAATGGTCTTCCTAGTATGTTACAATGGTCTTCCTAGTATGTTACAATGGTCTTCCTAGTATGTTACAATGGTCTTACTTCCAAGTATGTTACAATGGTCTTACTTCCAAGTATGTTACAATGGTCTTACTTCCAAGAAATGACTATTACATGTATATGCTTCTAGGTTCTGGTAACATATCACTGGACAACTTCTGCCCTGCTTGGTACCTGCTGGAAACCCACCAGATGGCAAGGTATCTGTTTGAATTTTTATTTATTGGAAGACATAACAATATACTCCCGAGTGATCGCTTGTAAACTGCATACAGTACAAACATAATGGCTCAAGCATTTTCTGCTATGATACGATGGAATCAGGAGTGTCATCACAATTCATAGCAGATATCAACTGCAACTTCATCGCGCAGTAAATAATTAGTCATCGCAACAGGTTCCAATAAAAAAAATTGTTGTACCTGACAGATAACATCATCGCAATATCACGACAGACTACTGGCAGGGATCATTTTAGAGGGCGATGTGGGCGAAATTGTCGCCCTAAGGACCCTGACTTCGTCCTCTGGGGTCCCCACTTCTCCCTAAAAAAAAAACATTTTGGTTTTTACGATTATTAAACAAAATTGTATCTAGTAAGATACACTGGCCCATTATAAAGTACTCCTTCTATTCAAATGTTGTATTTAATGGTTGTACTGTGCATTTTAACCCTATTTTGCAGAAGTATATTAAAGAACACTATTTAAAGAAGCGATCACGCGCTTTCTCACTTCTCCCAAAAAGTCTGACCTAGAATGAACCCTGCTACTGGTTGTCAAACCTGTCAGTTTTTAATTGTTTAATACAATAAAGAAAATATGTGTTGATTATACTTGTTTGCAAACATAATGCCGGTCAAATTGATGAAACTATGTATGGAGGATTGTGGTACTAGTAGATCAAAAAAGAGCTAAACTCGATACAATTTGAAATTCAAAATGGCCTCCCAGGTAACCATTTTAAAAACCTTTTATTGTTCGACTTCCTCATAAGATTAGCAGATGCATAAATGTGGACCATTTTGACGAATGTGTCCCGAGTAACAAAACTAGTGTCTGTACCTGTGTATTTATTGTGTGTTTTAGCTTTGATGATCTGAAGCTGGGTTTGAACAACATGCGTCTGAGTGCGAGAACAAGGTCAGATGGGCCAATAGCATTTGTAAAGACAAACATTGGGGCAATATTTGACTGTCTAGATAGTCTTGATAGTAAGTATGTTCTTTTTCTTCAAGCAATCCAGCTGCAGCAGAGATCTTCACACTATTAAGTATATCATTTCGCTCATGCAATCCAGCTGCAGCAGAGATCTTCACACTATTAAGTATATCATTTCGCTCATGCAATCCAGCTGCAGCAGAGATTCTATTAAGTATATCATTTCTCTCATGCAATCCAGCTGCAGCAGAGATTCTATTAAGTATATCATTTCTCTCATGCAATCCAGCTGCAGCAGAGATTGTTATCATCATCATCAATCCTCTTCACCCCGGTTGGTATACCTTCACCACTGCTCTCATGACTCCGTGCTGCTGCTTTGGCTTCCCCCCAGGACATCCTGCTTCGGCGCAGCTCACTGCCAGAGTCCTTCGCCATGTCGTAACTGTCACTCTTTTCCTTCCTGTGTCCAATCCAGTGCTTGGCTACTATTTCTTCTCTCATGCATCCACCGCCACTTCTTTAAGTCTTATTCCTTCTGCAATCCGGGGGATCTTCCCATCTAGTAATCTTCTAGCAATAACCTGAGCAAGGCCCTAGATTTTTATACTATTAAATATATCATTTCTCTCATGCAATCCAGCTGCAGCAGAGATCTTCACACTATTAAGTATATCATTTCTCTCATGCAATCCAGCTGCAGCAGAGATTGTTATACTATTAAATATATCCTTTCTCTCATGCAATCCAGCTGCAGCAGAGATTCTATTAAGTATATAATTTCTCTCATGCAATCCAGCTGCAGCAGAGATCTTCACACTATTAAGTATATCATTTATCTCATGCAATCCAGCTGCAGCAGAGATCTTCACACTATTAAGTATATCATTTCTCTCATGCAATACAGCTGCAGCATAGATTCTATTAAGTATATCATTTCTCTCATGCAATCCAGCTGCAGCAGAGATCTTCACACTATTAAGTATATTATTTCTCTCATGCAATCCAGCTGCTGCTGCACTATTAAGTATATCACAGATTGTATTACCAGTTCATACATCCACTTGACATTCAAGTGTATTTCACAGGTTGTATTACCAGTACTGTACATACATCCACTTGACATTCAAGTGTAGTCCACAGGTTGTAGTACCAGTTCATACAACTGCCTGACAATCGAGTGTTAAATGGCTATTTTATGAGAATGAGTTATGTCATCTGTCTGTCTTTCTGTCTGTCTGCAGCAATGTATGGGAAGTTCTCAGTGGATGATATACAAAGAGAATGTATTAGTTCATATGCTGTATCCCTTATGCGTACGTATGTTTACATGTCTTGTGAAACACCTTGTGGTAAGTATGTTTACATGTCTTGTGAAACACCTGATGGTAAGTATGTTTACATGTCTTGTGAAACACCTTGTGGTAAGTATATTTACATATCTTGTGTAAGACCTTGTGATAAGTATGTTTACATGTCTTGTGAAACACCTGATGGTAAGTATGTTTACATGTCTTGTGAAACACCTTGTGGTAAGTATGTTTACATATCTTGTGTAAGACCTTGTGATAAGTATGTTTACATGTCTTGTGAAACACCTGATGGTAAGTATGTTTACATGTCTTGTGAAATACCTTGTGGTAAGTATGTTTACATGCCTTGTGAAACTCCTGATGTTAAGTATGTTTACATGTCTTGTGAAACACCTTATGGTAAGTATGTTTACATATCTTGTGAAACACCTTATGGTAAGTATGTTTACATGTCTTGTGAAACACCTGATGGTAAGTATGTTTACATGTCTTGTGAAATACCTGATGATAAGTATGTTTACATGTCTTGTGAAACACCTGATGGTAAATATGTTTACATGTCTTGTGAAACACTTTGTGGTAAGTATGTTTACATGTCTTGTGAAACACCTGATGGTAAGTATGTTTACATGTCTTGTGAAACACCTTGTGGTAAGTATGTTTACATGTCTTGTGAAACCCGTAAGTATGTTTACATGTCTTGTGAAACACCTGATGGTAAGTATGTTTACATGTCTTGTGAAACACTTTGTGGTAAGTATGTTTACATGTCTTGTGAAACACCTGATGGTAAGTATGTTTACATGTCGTGTGAAACACCTTGTGGTAAGTATGTTTACATATCTTGTGAAACACCTGATGGTAAGTATGTTTACATGTCTTGTGAAACACCTTGTGGTAAGTATGTTTACATGTCTTGTGAAACACCTTGTGGTAAGTATGTTTACATGTCTTGTGAAACACCTGATGGTAAGAATGATGTCTTCGTTCGCAAACATTTGTCACTTCGTATGTAAATTGTTTTGTGCACCATCAAACCCCATTTAATATATAAATGTCAGCACAATTATAAATCAGATACTTTCCCTCCACTGTATATTGATACCTATATATCAAGCATGTAAGGCTACTAGGGTGTGCTCTGACCCCTACTAGTTACTGGACAGAGTAAATAAATGGGGTTCCCCATTTTTTGGGCCCGAAGAAAAAAATGTTGTCAAAAGTGAATGTACTAGGATGATGTGTGTATAGGGATGATCCCTGTGATGTCTCACATGGTCTATTATTATAATATTAGTGGGCAAAGCATGAATAACAATAGACACACAAACATGAATAACAATAGACACACAAACATGAATAACAATAGACACACAAACATGAATAACAATAGACACACAAACATGAATAACAATAGACACACAAACATGAATAACAATAGACACACACACACATGAATAACAATAGACACACAAACATGAATAGCAATAGACATATACAAATGACTAACAATAGACACACAAACATGAATAACAATAGACACACACACATGAATAACAATAGACACACAAACATGAATAACAATAGACACACACACATGAATAACAATAGACACACAAACATGACTAACAATAGACACACACACATGAATAACAATAGACACACACACATGAATAACAATAGACACACACACATGAATAGCAATAGACATATACAAAGACTAACAATAACACACAAACTAATACAAACAATACAATGATAACAATAGACACACAAACATGAATAACAATAGACACACAAACATGAATAACAATAGACACATACACATGAATAGCAATAGACACACAAACATGACTAACAATAGACACACAAACATGAATAACAATAGACACACAAACATGAATAACAATAGACACACACACATGAATAGCAATAGACATATACAAATGACTAACAATAGACACACAAACATAAATAGCAATAGACATATACAAATGACTAACAATAGACACACAAACATGAATAACAATAGACACACAAACATGAATAACAATAGACACATACACATGAATAGCAATAGACACACAAACATGACTAACAATAGACACACAAACATGAATAACAATAGACACATACACATGAATAGCAATAGACACACAAACATGAATAACAATAGACACACAAACATGACTAACAATAGACACACAAACATGAATAACAATAGACACACAAACATGAATAACAATAGACACATAAACATGAATAACAATAGACACACACACATGAATAACAATAGACACACACACATGAATAACAAAAGCCACACAAACATGACTAACAATAGACACACAAACATGAATAACAATAGACACACACACATGAATAGCAATAGACACACAAACATGAATAACAATAGACACATAAACATGAATAACAATAGACACATACACATGACTAACAATAGACACACAAACATGAATAGCAATAGACACATACACATGAATAGCAATAGACACACACACATGACTAACAATAGACACACAAACATGAATAGCAATAGACACATACACATGAATAGCAATAGACACACAAACATGAATAACAATAGACACACAAACATGAATAACAATAGACACACGCATGCATGGCACACGCATGGCACTCGCACTGCACAGCACATGCAACATTTCCTCAAACTTCATGAAGCACACTAATAAGTTCAACATCTCAGTTCCATGCATGTAAATCCCAGTTCCATACATGTAAATCCCAGTTCCATACATGTAAATCCCAGTTCCATGCATGTAAATCCCAGTTCCATGCATGTAAATCCCAGTTCCATGCATGTAAATCCCAGTTCCATGCATGTAAATCCCAGTTCCATGCATGTAAATCCCAGTTCCATGCATGTAAATCTCAGAAATAAGTTGTTATACAAAAATAAACATATTTTTCATTCAACTACATTGAAAACATTTTGAAGAAAGACATGTTGGATAAGATTTCACAAAATTCTCAAAATTTATAATATACCGTATACCAAAAGGCACAGTAGGTTATAAGTATTTCTTAAGAATAGTTTCAAGCTGTAATGATTGGTTGACTGAGATTTCTACTCAGCTCAACTATTCACAATGCTTAAGTTTTTAAGAGATTTAAAAAGTTTCATAGCCGCAAAACATGTGTTTGGAGAAAAACCTGGCCAATAATTGGCAGCGGATGGTATGGGTGGTGTCAAACTGATCATTAACTTTACCTAAGTATGAGAGTTTGGAACACAATTTTGTTTATACGTTTAATGCAAGCTTATGATTAAAGTTTACTTTTGCTTGTTTTTATGGTCAGTCAGTCAAGGTCACTATTATTAACTGTAGAAATATTGTATCCCACAGTCAATAGCATGGACATTTTAAAGTTATATCAAGTCCGCCTCCGTGGTCGAGTGGTTACGGTCGCTGACTTGTATACCACTGTAACCTATCATCTCTGATGGTCACGGGTTCGAGCCCCGCTCAGGCCGTGTCTCATTTATATGAAAAAGTTGGCAGTTTCTTACGGAGGTTGGTGCACCAAGTACTGGTTAACCGCTGGAGCCTGCCCAGGAAAGGTGTTGTTAGGTAAACTGCCTGTCGCTCAAATGGGAAACCGGTAGCGACGTTAAATAAACTTAAATTAAAAAAAAGTTATATCATTTGACTGTCCAAATAGCACAATGGTTAGCATGCCTGCTTCTCACCGATGCAACTTGAGATTCAATCCCCGGATCAGCATGTATTTTAGTTGGTACAGTTGTTGCCAGATCGCACAAGTTACACATGTAAAGCCATGTATGCCTTTTCATCTGATTCCTATAATGTTTACATTAAATGTTTGCTTTTTAGAGGCAAAGTCGTGTGCAGATGGTTTGTTTCAAGATGTATTGGGTCGTAAGGACAGGGCAGATGCCACAAGGAATGCACTCAATGTTCTACAGAGATTCAAATTCCTGTTCTACCTGCCTCTAAATATCGAGAGAAATATACAGAAGGTAGTTGAAATAATATAGAATGGGGAATAATATAGAATGTAAGGTGGAATAATATAGAATGTGGAATAATATAGAATGTGGAATAATATAGAATGTATGGTGGAATAATATAGAATGTGGAATAATATAGAATGTGGAATAATATAGAATGTATGGTGGAATAATATAGAATGTATGGTGGAATAATATAGAATGTATGGTGGAATAATATAGAATGTGGAATAATATAGAATGTATGGTGGAATAATATAGAATGTAAGGTGGAATAATATAGAATGTATGGTGGAATAATATAGAATGTATGGTGAAATAATATAGAATGTATGGTGGAATAATATAGAATGTGGAATAATATAGAATGTATGGTGGAATAATATAGAATGTATGGTGGAATAATATAGAATGTATGGTGGAATAATATAGAATGTATGGTGGAATAATATAGAATGTGGAATAATATAGAATGTATGGTGGAATAATATAGAATGTATGGTGGAATAATATAGAATTGTGGAATAATATAGAATGTATGTGGAATAATATAGAATGTATGGTGGAATAATATAGAATGTATGGTGGAATAATATAGAATGTATGGTGGAATAATATAGAATGTGGAATAATATAGAATGTAATAATATAGAATGTGGAATAATATAGAATGTATGGTGGAATAATATAGAATGTAAGGTGGAATAATATAGAATGTATGGTGGAATAATATAGAATGTATGGTGGAATAATATAGAATTAGGTGGAATAATATAGAATGTATGGTGGAATAATATAGAATGTATGGTGGAATAATATAGAATGTATGGTGGAATAATATAGAATGTATGGTGGAATAATATAGAATGTATGGTGGAATAATATAGAATGTATGGTGGAATAATATAGAATGTATGGTGGAATAATATAGAATGTGGAATAATATAGAATGTATGGTGGAATAATATAGAATGTGGAATAATATAGAATGTGGAATATATAGAATGTATGGTGGAATAATATAGAATAATATAGAATGTGGAATAATATAGAATGTATGGTGGAATAATATAGAATGTATGGTGGAATAATATAGAATGTGGAATAATATAGAATGTATGGTGGAATAATATAGAATGTGGAATAATATAGAATGTATGGTGGAATAATATAGAATGTATGGTGGAATAATATAGAATGTAAGTGGAATAATATAGAATGTATGTGGAATAATATAGAATGTATGGTGGAATAATATAGAATGTGGAATAATATAGAATGTATGGTGGAATAATATAGAATGTGGAATAATATAGAATGTATGGTGGAATAATATAGAATGTATGGTGGAATAATATAGAATGTGGAATAATATAGAATGTGGAATAATATAGAATGTATGGTGGAATAATATAGAATGTATGGTGGAATAATATAGAATGTGGAATAATATAGAATGTATGGTGGAATAATATAGAATGTATGGTGGAATAATATAGAATGTGGAATAATATAGAATGTATGGTGGAATAATATAGAATGTATGGTGAATAATATAGAATGTGGAATAATATAGAATGTGGAATAATATAGAATATGGTGGAATAATATAGAATGTATGGTGGAATAATATAGAATGTGATAATATAGAATGTATGGTGGAATAATATAGAATGGTGGAATAATATAGAATGTATGGTGGAATAATATAGAATGTATGGTGGAATAATATAGAATGTATGGTGGAATAATATAGAATGTATGGTGGAATAATATAGAATGTATGGTGGAATAATATAGAATGTATGGTGGAATAATGGTGGAATAATGTAGAATGTATGGTGGAATAATATAGAATGTAAGGTGGAACTGTGGATAATACAGCACATATGTAGTGAGCAACCTCACCATCATTGCTTAGGACTGGTTAACAACTTAGGGTGGCTAATCCTGCCCAGGAAAACATGTCTACGTCTCCACACATGCTTTGACATAAATGGAAAATAGCATACAACAAATATACCTCCTCACTGTCACAACAAGACAGTGCATACAAATATATCTACTCATTCTGAGATGGCACATGACAATATTCTGTTGCTATAATGTTTTTCATTAACCCATTCAACACCAAGTAACTGACCTGGACTGGTGCATCATATTTTTAGACCAATAAAGTAATAAGAAAATTACATTTGGACCAGTTCATTTATCAAAATGGGTAATTTTTCTCTAAAAATAGTAATATTACTGGCAAAAAGTGCAGATCCTGATGAGACGGCTCGTCACGAGCCGGCTCATCTGGATCTACACTTTTTGTATGCCTATTTAGAGGTCTGTGGTGTTGAAAGGGTTAAGTAACAATCTCCATCTAGATTAATGAATTTCGTTAACTTCACTATTGTTGCTATAGCGATGACTCTCGGTGCGTTACCTATTATTTAAAGCAGAGTTTCATTCCATTTATCTCCAAAACTCTATGATATTCTATTACAATTTCAGGGAGATTACAATCTAGTTATCAATGACTATGTAAGGGCCAGATCCCTTTTTGCAGACACCCAGGTCAAAGTCTTTCAAAAAGGTTAGTTGTTCTTTTGTTTTTGAAATAATCTAGTCTTCTAGATCTAGTGTTTGATTAGACGTCTTGAGAGTGACGTAACACATTACATAAATCAATATAATTATATATCCCGGCATGAAGAGTTTTGGGCAAGAGCGTGTTTTCGCCTAACTGTGGGAATAGCAAATTGCGAGTGATCACGCGATATTTCATGCTCCAGTTACCGGCAATTTAAATTAACAATACATTTTACTTTCAAAATCAATTTTTCGCTGATAATGGAAATCAGACAGGTAAATAAACAATGGAAACTTCAAACCAACCCCAGTTTTCACTAATTTCACTATTCCCATTCATGTCCCTATATAAACAATATTTTTTAAAGGAATCGGCAAACATTTTTCCAAAATGACATATACTTCGTCTGCAACACCAATATATTTATCAATATATAATGTCATCATATTCGCACTGTTCCATGTTTATGAGTTTCATCCGTTATTACATACAAAGGGTTCTTATGAAAAATATCAGGTTTCACCATTTTTCGCCTTCAGGTCCATGTGTTGTCACAGAGGCTATCCAACTGATATTCATGGTTGTGTATATATTGTTTTGTTAAATAAAACTGTTGCTTACATACTTTTGCTCGTGCTGTAGGCAATTTCTAGAGTTAGGTGAAAACTGGTGACGTCATTCCGGATTACTGTGAGCGAAGTGCCGCTGTTTTATCGACTTCTCAAAAAATAAACAATCCATTTTATTTGAGATTTTTATGAATGAAAGGTATGTTGTTTATTCAGTCACCCGAAATTGTTTGCAGTGTATGAACATTCAAAATCTATAGCAGTCCGTTATATACTGGATCGCCGGGAATCTGTAATGCCAGGATGCTACCATACCTAGAGTGCAGTACTTGACAGGCGGCAACTAGAAATGCAGAGTGAACTACTTGACCTTGGGCAGCAAGAAAGGTAGTGTAGTATTTGACATGGGGCAACTAGAAACGCAGAGTGAAGTACTTGGCATGAGGTAATTGGAAATGTAGAGTGCATTACTTGACATGGGTCAACTGAAAATGCAGAGGGAAGTACGTGACATGGGGCAACTGGAAATGCAGAGGGAAGTACTTGACATGGGGCAACTGGAAATGCAGAGAGTGAAGTACTTTACATGGGGCAACTAGAAACTCAGAGTGCATTACTTGACATGGGGCAACTAGAAATGCAGAGTGAAGTACTTGACATGGATGGGGCAACTAGAAAACACAGTGAAGTATGTGACATGGGGCAACTAGAAACACAGAGTGAAGTACTTGACAAAGGGCAAATAGAAACGAAAAGTGAAGTATGTGACATGGGGCAACTAGAAACGCAGAGTGAAGTACTTGACATATTGATGTCTCAAAATTGACAAAAACATGTTTTAGATTGTACATTATTTACACAGTATATAAAGATGTGGAGGAGAGGGTTCATGCATTCAGGGACATGCTGCATGCCAAACTGATGAAACGACCAAACACACTGGAAGAACAGAAGAAAGTAATCCGGTACGTTGCTTAAATGGCAAATCATAGTGATCAAGTTGTTTATTCTGTTATTGAAGCCGATTTTAAATGGGTCAGTACTATGACCTTTCAGGACCATATTGTGTATACTATGACCTTTCAGGACCATATTGTGTATACTATGACCTTTCTGAACCATGTTGTGTATACTATGACCTTTCTGGACCATGTTATGTATACTATGACCTTTCTGGACCATGTTGTGTATACTATGACCTTTCTGGACCATGTTGTGTATACTATGACCTTTCTGGGCCATGTTGTGTATACTATGACCTTTCTGGACCATGTTATGTATACTATGACCTTTCTGGACCATGTTGTGTATACTATGACCTTTCTGGACCATGTTGTGTATACTATGACCTTTCTGGGCCATGTTGTGTATACTATGACCTTTCTGGACCATGTTATGTATACTATGACCTTTCTGGACCATGTTGTGTATACTATGACCTTTCTGGACCATGTTGTGTATACTATGACCTTTCTGGGCCATGTTGTGTATACTATGACCTTTCTGGACCATGTTATGTATACTATGACCTTTCTGGACCATGTTGTGTATACTATGACCTTTCTGGACCATGTTGTGTATACTATGACCTTTCTGGACCATGTTGTGTATACTATGACCTTTCTGGACCATATTGTGTATACTATGACCTTTCAGAACCATGTTGTGTATACTATGACCTTTCAGGACCATGTTATGTATACTATGACCTATCAGAACCATGTTGTGTATACTATGACCTATCAGGATCATGTTGTGTATACTATGACCTATCAGGATCATGTTGTGTATACTATGACCTATCAGAACCATGTTGTGTATACTATTACCTATCAGAACCATGTTGTGTATACTATGACCTATCAGGACCATGTTGTGTATACTATGACCTATCAGAACCATGTTGTGTATACTATGACCTTTATGGAACATGTGTATACTATGACCTATCAGGACCATGTTGTGTATACTATGACCTTTCAGGACCATGTTGTGTATACTATGACCTATCAGGACCATGTTGTGTATACTATGACCTTTCAGGACCATGTTGTGTATACTATGACCTTTCAGGACCATGTTGTGTATACTATGACCTATCAGAACCATGTTGTGTATACTATGACCTATCAGAACCATGTTGTGTATACTATGACCTTTCAGGACCATGTTGTGTATACTATGACCTTTCAGGACCATGTTGTGTATACTATGACCTTTCAGGACCATGTTGTGTATACTATGACCTTTCAGGACCATGTTGTGTATACTATGACCTTTCAGGACCATGTTGTGTATACTATGACCTTTCAGGACCATGTTATGTATACTATGACCTTTCAGGACCATGTTGTGTATACTATGACCTTTCTGGACCATATTATGTACACTATGACCTTTCAGGACCATGTTGTGTATACTATGACCTTTATGGAACATGGTATGTAGCTATTGACGTCATGACAATTTGCGCTGACATTTGGTGCCAAAATGAATGTAGCAGCGTTATTTTGTGCACAAATATTATTAAAACGAGCGCCAAGTGTTAATGTAATAAAAGTATCATACACGAGTGGTGATTTCATACCATATTTTATGAAACTCGTTTTGGAGTTTTGGTATTAAGCGAGTCTTTTGCATCGCCTTATGGCTTAATAAAATATGGTATGAAATGAGCATGATGTTTCAAGATCCTATATATAAAGTTTCAAAGTTTTATTTGTTTAAATCCAGAAGGTCTCAGACCCATGTGGCATACATGTACATATACAAAAATATGGCGACAGCAATTCATTATATCAATATATCTAATTAATTATATAATACTAAAGCAAATATTTATATGTGATAATATGTTATAATATAGATGAAAAAAATAAGTTACCGTGGGTACATTGCATCTCATATATACATTAAAATTATGAACGTACAGAAAATGTACAATATGCATGTAATATTGACTTGATACATTGGAGAACATAAATAACACGTATACTCTATTACTTTATTCTAACCTTACCATTTCAAGCATTTCTGCATTACATAACGTTCCATGCAAAATATTTGACACTGAAGTATATGTATATTCTTTTATTCTTAACACCAATAACATTTACTTGTACTTACCATGTTTATGAAAGACGTCTATTAAAGTACATACATCAAGTTATATTGGTATTATATTGGACTTATCATATAACATATTATAATCTAACACGTTATTATCTAGTATACAACTCATTATATACTATGTCATTAATTCCCAAAGTTGTGTTGTGATATTATACATGTCTGTTATTCACACTGCAGATACCTCACCCATCTAGAATGCAAAGGAGACCCGGCATGGGAGTGCATACAGAACCAGCAGAAGTGGTTGACAGACCTGCTAACTGGGTGTAAAACCCACAATGTTAGTGAACCAGAGGATACATGGTCCAATCAGAGGAACTCCACAAAGTCCATACAGATACTCTACGGTAGAGGTTAGTAGCATATACTGGGTTCTAGTGAGTTAGACAATGTTATATTGTAGAATGAGGTATTGATGTGAGGAGGTGTAACACCTGATATGTACTATACATGTATAACATCTGATATGTACTATACATGTATAACACCTGATATGTACTATACATGTATAACACTTGATATGTACTAT
This sequence comes from Archivesica marissinica, assembly GCA_014843695.1. Taxonomy (NCBI): domain Eukaryota; kingdom Metazoa; phylum Mollusca; class Bivalvia; order Venerida; family Vesicomyidae; genus Archivesica; species Archivesica marissinica. The sequence continues at coordinate 31,997,362 of CM026395.1, read as the reverse complement.
ACATGTATAACACTTGATATGTACTATACATGTATAACACTTGATATGTACTATACATGTATAACACTTGATATGTACTATACATGTATAACACCTGATATGTACTATACATGTATAACACCTGATGTGTACTATACATGTATAACACTTGATATGTACTATACATGTATAACACTTGATATGTACTATACATGTATAACACCTGATATATACTATACATGTATAACACCTGATATGTACTATACATGTATAACACCTGATATATACTATACATGTATAACACTTGATATGTACTATACATGTATAACAAGATTTTATTGTTGACAATTTTCACCAGAGTTGACTTTGTTATTTGTCTTTTGTATGTAATATATAGGGGGAATTCGTTATTTATTTATTGAGTACATCTTGTATGTCCTACTCCCTCAGTCATTATGGGGTCAAATGGCTTCATAATTGGTTACTTGGCGTGACTTGTGAGTCCAACTCCTCATTCACTATTGGACCAACTGGATTATAATTCAGTATTGTATGCAGTGTTTTTCAATTGAATACATTTGTAAGAGTTATGAAACTTTGTTTGGAGGTGCAATATATATAGATTAGATTCTACTATACAGACCTTGTGTGTCCACCGTCTTATTTACTATTGTGCCAATTGCTTTCATATTTGCAATGGTGACTCGCCTTCACATATCTAAGCACTTTCTTCTTCAAGATTCCAGCAAGTATGAATGCTATGGTTACCGTGAGTTACATATCTCATATTTACATTTCAATTTAAATGAGAAAGGAAGCTAAATGTTGATTCTAATCTGAATGTGATGAAGTCCAACAATTAGCACAACATTTTATTAGTACGACATTGTGATTTCAGGTTCCAGGAACTCTTCATATCTCGGGGAAGCAGGTATGTCCATGAACATAATGAAACACTTTTTATTTTATGCATTGCAATGGTGCATGCAATTAAAATTGCAATCATATCTAGGAGAAGCAGGTATGTCCGTGAACACTTTTTATTTTATGCATTGCAATGGTGCATGCAATTAAAATTGCAATCATATCTAGGAGAAGCAGGTATGTCCGTGAACATAATGAAACACTTTTTATTTTATGCATTTGCAAAGAAATGTAGAAATTCGTCAGCGAAATAAAATGTGTTATTCCACTGATTGAAAGCCCAGGAGTAACACATTATACTTCTCACTTCCTTACTCTTGTAGTTCCCTGCCACTGCATGTTGAATTGTTGTCATGGAAACGTTCCAGCGCCATTTAGCACATGGTTGCATCATTTTCTATCATAAAATAAAAAGAAAATTTGTTTGTTTAAATTGAATGATCAAATTATATTTCACTAATGAACAACTGTTGTTAAGTAAACTGGGCGGGCGCCGGCGATATAGCCCGAAATGGTGCTGATGCAGGCGTAAAACCCGAAATATAAATATAACATAACTAATGAACAAATCTAGCACCACTCGTGATAATAATGCTTTCAATTTCATTCGGTGAAATATAATTTGGTCATTCACTGAAACAAACAAATATCCTCCATGTGTAATACTGATAGTCTGTGATGCACTGACTGTATAATTACACATTATTACATAGTTCAATTATTATAAAACATGTCATAACTCTCTATGACATGTAAGTTTTGTATCCATTATACGGAATAAATTGCCAGGGTGCCTAGGCAAGATCATGTATGACATGATAACACCATGTGACCTGTGAGTTTTGTATCCATTACGGTATATGGAATAAATTGCCAGGGTGCCTAGGCAAGATCATGTATGACATGATAACGCCATGTGACCTGTGAGCTTTGTATCCATTATAGGGAATAAATTGCCAGGGTGCCTAGGCAAGATCATGTATACAAAACCCAACCACACCAAAAACAGCAAGATCATGTATGACTGATACCCATGTGACCTGTGAGTTTTGTATCCATTACGGTATATGGAATAAATTGCCAGGGTGCCTAGGCAAGATCATGTATGACATGATAACGCCATGTGACCTGTGAGCTTTGTATCCATTATAGGGAATAAATTGCCAGGGTGCCTAGGCAAGATCATGTATGACATGATAGCGCCATGTGACCTGTGAGTTTTGTATCCATTATAGGGAATAAATTGCCAGGGTGCCTGGGCAAGATCATGTATGACAATGTTCTTATACATCAGTTTTATCATCCTGTTTAGTATTTTCCTCACTCTGTCAGGAATACACTCACAATATTTAGAGGTTATTACGTGGCTAGTTTCTTAACAGCAGAGGTATCAACCCTCGATAACTCGATCTCAGGCTGATATCTAGTTACATTGGTGGGTCGATACCTAGGCTGATATGAAACTAGCCGCATAATAACGTCTTTATTACTTTGATATGAATTTTAACATTTAATAATCAAAATCATGCTCTCCATTATCCATTTATCAGGAATAAATCACAATTACTGAATTATATACACGAAAGCTATTGAACTATTACAATGAAGCTACAAACATCTGTTATCTGTCAAATTTGACACGTATCAAACCAGCAAACATAATATCAGACTGGAAAACACAGCATATCGACCTGGGTGGTACACAGTATTGTTGTAGGCAAATAACGGCAAAAAATCATATATAAGTAATAAGTGGTAATATGCATAAAATTGTTTTTTACGGTCGCTGACTTGTATATCACTGTAACCTATCATCACTGATGGTCACGGGTTCGAGCCCCGCTCAGACCGTGTTTCATTTATATGAAAAAGTTGGCAGTTTCTTACGGAGGTTGGTGCACCCAAGTACTGGTTAGCCGCTGGAGCCTGCCCAGGAAAGGTGTTGTTAGGTAAACTGCCCGCCGGCGATATAGCCCAAAAATGGTGCTGATGCAGGCGTAAAACCCGAAATATAAATATAACATAAAAAATATTAGCCCACTAGTATAAATATTTGTAATATTGCCAGACTTGAATGCTACATTGACACATGAAATAGCACCCTACGTCCCACCAGTTAATGTCGTATTACAATACAATGGCCAAGGAAATCAAATCTGCAAATGTGAACACACCCATGTACACTAAAGATACTGTAAATGATTTTGTATCAGTTTTTAATCATGCTAAAATCTGTTGGACATGAAAAATTAAATTCCTTAGTTAACAGAATATTCCATAACTGATTATCCAATCAGATTTCTTTGTTAGCTATCAATCAAATGACATCAGCCAGATCGGAAAGTTAAAATGGATGCAATGGTGGACATCTTGAAAATTTATTTTCGACATTTATTCTTTGGTTTAAACAGTATTTATTCCAAACAATTTACATGTATAACACAAAAAATGTTACAAATTACATAAATTGTGAATGGTACATTTATTCTTTGTCAATGTTTATGAAGATTTGTGTAGATCAGGGAAACTAAAGTCTGTCCCATCCCACTCGTGAACCTAACTTTGTCCTCGGGTTCGATCCTCAGCTAGGAATTATGTGAGATTGTAAGGTGGTCGCCAGATTGGACAGGTGGGTTTATTCTATGTTCGCCCACACACGTATACGCTTTCATTCGCGTCAACGAGAGTGATTAATATAAGTTGTTAAAGCTTGTTATGTTTAGAAGAACTTTTCCTGAACATAGTATTTGTAACCCATTAATCGCAAAATAAATACCTGTTTCTTGAACTGTAAAAAAGTCACCCTCCCAATTTTCAAGAAATTGTTATTCTGTTAGGTCGTTTAGCTATAACGCGAAATTCATATTCCCTGAAGTGGCCTGTTTTATAGTTTTCAGTCGCCATCTTGCTTTGACTTATCTACGCCAAATAGCGCGTGACTGTATGACGGGGGCCAGTTGAAACTTATGTTTAGCAAATTCCTAATTGGTTTCGTACATAATTTTGCCACATCTTGAGAAAAATTTAATACGGAAATGGTTGTCTGTATAATCTTGTCCAAACTTTGACCCAGAATAGGTATGCATTATTACGTGACATATCTGTATTACTTTTCACCACGTGAACATTTTATTGATGGATAATTTCCAAGTTGCTTTGTGTTTTATATTTATTTGCCATGGTGGGAGGTGTTGAACCATAGGAGCTTGAAATTTTATCCCAAACCACCAAACGCCTTGTACCTCTATCCAGGTTGGAAGAATAATAAATGCATGCTTATGTATTTAGGTTGGAAGTTCAAGACTCCTCAGAAAGTGTTGTTTGTTGAAGAACTGACAGAGATTATGACCGATAACTTCCCCGAGTTCTGGAAACTAGGTCAGGCTTATATCACGGGATCACTAGCTATGAAAGAGGTAGGCTATGTTGCAGAACTGTCATGTGGTAATAAGCTGATACTCGATTAAATAGTCTATTGTATTCTTTTTAAATTGAAACATGTCTCGTTTACACTCTGTCCGATTCGATCATGTCCACTTTTCTGAAGAATTTGGTAATGTCCAATTGCCTAGAATGTACACGGGAAAGATGAATTTTGCTAACATAATGGTCCATTGTTGTTATTGCGGGTAACACTTGGTTAGAATCGCTCGGCATGTTTCACTCATTTTGCACTAATTATTGACAAGTTTAAGTTTGCCTAAATATGTTAATTGAATTGTAATTGTTATGATTAGCCATTTATCCAATCTTTAATCTTTATTGAGTGTTTGTTTGCACATGCACGGCGGTACGTCTTTGATCAGGTAAATTTGCCAAATGAAAGTGACACTTCGGCGACAAAGTGGCACTTTGACATAACGAGTGTGAAATGCTGCACATTTATACTGAAGGAACCAAAAAATAAACTTGATATAGCGAAAAATTCAACTTAACGAAATTGATATAAAATAATAGTGTCTGAAACGGGACTTTGATCCGACTTAGAGATAACCGGAGAATTCGACATAGCCGACTTTGACATAACGGATGTAGACTGTACATGTTTTCCAATCAATGGCTTATTTGCATCCAGCGAGTTCTATTGTAGTAGATATGTCAGGATAACTGTCTATCTGTCTGTGTGTCAGTGTCCAGACTGAAACAGAAAGCTCACAAAATCAGTTGACCATCATTACCAAACTTTATCAAGTTACTTGTGAGAGCAACCAGTCTGTATTGATTGTAGAAACATGATCTCCAAGTTACTTGTGAGGGCAACCTGTCTGCATTGTAGAAACATGATCCCCAAGTTACTTGTGAGGACAACCTGTCTGCATTGTAGAAACATGATCCCCAAGTTACTTGTGAGGACAACCTGTCTGCATTGTAGAAACATGATCCCCAAGTTACTTGTGAGGACAACCTGTCTGCATTGTAGAAACATGATCCCCAAGTTACTTGTGAGGACAACCTGTCTGCATTGTAGAAACATGATATCCAAGTTACTTGTGAGTGCAACCTGTCTGCATTGTAGAAACATGATCTCCAAGTTACTTGTGAGGGCAACCTGTCTGCATTGTAGAAACATGATCCCCAAGTTACTTGTGAGGGCAACCTGTCTGCATTGTAGAATGATCTCCAAGTTACGTGTGAGGACAACCAGTCTGCATTGTAGAATGATCTCCAAGTTACTTGTGAGGGCAACCTGTCTGCATTGTAGAAACATGCTCTCCAAGTTACTTGTGAGGGCAACCTGTCTGCATTGTAGAATGATCTCCAAGTTACTTGTGAGAGGAACCAGTCTGCATTGTAGAAACATGCTCTCCAAGTTACTTGTGAGGCCAACCAGTCTGCATTGTAGAAACATGATCTCCAAGTTACTTGTGAGGGCAACCTGTCTGCATTGTAGAAACATGATCTCCAAGTTACTTGTGAGGGCAACCAGTCTGCATTGTAGAAACATGATCTCCAAGTTACTTGTGAGGGCAACCTGTCTGCATTGTAGAAACATGATCTCCAAGTTACTTGTGAGGGCAACCTGTCTGCATTGTAGAAACATGATCTCCAAGTTACTTGTGAGGGCAACCAGTCTGCATTGTAGAAACATGATTTACAAGTTACTTGTGAGGGCAACCAGTCTGCATTGTAGAAACATGATCTCCAAGTTACTTGTGAGGGCAACCTGTCTGCATTGTAGAAACATGATCTCCAAGTTACTTGTGAGGGCAACCTGTCTGCATTGTAGAAACATGATCTCCAAGTTACTTGTGAGGGCAACCTGTCTGCATTGTAGAAACATGATATCCAAGTTACTTGTGAGTGCAACCTGTCTGCATTGTAGAATGATCCCCAAGTTACTTATGAGGGCAACCTGTCTGCATTGTAGAACATGATCTCCAAGTTACTTGTGAGTGCAACCTGTCTGCATTGTAGAAACATGATCTCCAAGTTACTTGTGAGGACAACCTGTCTGCATTGTAGAATGATCCCCAAGTTACTTATGAGGGCAACCTGTCTGCATTGTAGAAACATGCTCTCCAAGTTACTTGTGAGGACAACCTGTCTGCATTGTAGAAACATGCTCTCTTTAAGTGAATGATGTACAGTCAATCAAGTTCTAAGCATTATGTTGTTCAGATTTCCCAACCCCATTGTTCATAGAGTGTTTGAACACTCATCTCTATCTGTGTGTGTGTCCGTGTGTATGTGTATGTTATGATTTGGATATTGGAAGTTCTTGAAAACTCCTTTATTCCTTTGCGTTAACCCTTTCAACACCGCAGACCTCTAAATAGGCTTACAAAAAGTGTAGATCCAGGATCTGCACTTTTTGCCAGTAAAATTGCTATTTTTAGACAAAATTACCCATTTTGATAAATGAACTGGTCCAAATGTAATGTTCTTATTAATTTATTGGTCTAAAAATATCATGAACCAGTCCATATCAGTTACTTGGTGTTGAATGGGTTAGCAACCAACAAGTCTGTCTTGCCTGAAATATACATTCTCTAGAACTGCTTCTTTCCAATATAGAAATGGTGTTTGTTTATTGATTTGTCTTATTTTGACTGACATTAAACTGTGTAATAATTGCATTGTAGGAAGGGAAAGCTAGCAAACCTGATCTAACTAAGTACAATGCATTTAAGGTAAGTTGCTCATTGTATTTTTGAGTTAAAATTTGGGCTAGCCTGTTGGCCGGGTAGATCCCCATGCATCCCCTTAGGATACACCGCCATTGTGATTTTATGACTCATTGGTGTCTATATAAGATGTATAAAAAGGGTCACCACCTTGTTTCCTAGCAACCACCTTAATAATGCCCCCTTTCACATGTATAATATAGGGTTATATGCGTTATTCCCATCAATATTAACCCAATATTCACCAAATGTAATTTAGGTAATATCATGCCATTAGTTCTTGTTAAATATTCACCATGCTAACTCGTTATTTCCCTTAGCAACCAGAAGAAACACATGAAAGGTTCTTAGCAGCCGCATCAATATATTAATGTTAATATTGTTAGTCTTTCTCACAAACATTGAATAAATTAATTACATTTTAATACAATAATGAGTTGCAATTTTACCCTAGCATTTCCACCCAGTTGTTCCAGATAGGAACATGTGCACATAAAATGTAACACAGTTGCTAAGGAATAGAGTACATAAAAAACATAAAATGTAACACAGTTGCTAAGGAATAGAGTACATAAAAACATAAAATGTAACACGGTTGCTAAGGAATAGAGTACATAAAAACATAAATGTAACACGGTTGCTAAGGAATAGAGTACATAAAACATAAAATGTAACACGGTTGCTAAGGAATAGAATACATAAAAGCATAAAAATGTAACACAGTTGCTAAGGAATAGAGTACATAAAAAACATAAAATGTAACACGGTTGCTAAGGAATAGAGTACATAAAATGTAACACGGTTGCTAAGGACTTTTGCTATGTTTCTTCTGATTTCTAAGTGAAAGAACTGGTTAACATGAGAACTATTTTCCAAACATGGACAACATGACAAGGACTAAACATTGGGTAACAATAGGAGTGCGCATGTGTCAACTGCTACTTCCTTTCTCTTCAGCTCTCCTAAAATTAATTATTTCTCGTCTCCAGCAGCAGTCAACTAAGTATATTTTCTCCAGTAACACACACATAGGTCAACACATTGAACTCACGCCAATCTGATGCAATTTCGAATCTTTTCAAAAAATATCCCTAACCGGAAGTATATGTTGATAAGCAAGCCGAAATCATCTCCCCTTAATACTCTTGTGTGTTACTGATATTTACAGCATTACAGGTGAATTATTTTGTATTTACCATGTTCCAGATCACCTCAATTGTCCTGTTTGCCTTCATATGTTTTTATCGTATAATGAAGCTGTTACTAGTACTCATGTTCCGGCTAGAACATCTGTCCAGCTCTCGATACTTAACCAAACTGCCCATGTTCCGGCTAGAACATCTGTCCAGCTCTCGATACTTAACCAAACTGTCCATGTTCCGGCTAGAACATCTGTCCAGCTCTCGATACTTAACCAAACTGTCCATGTTCCGGCTAGAACATCTGTCCAGCTCTCGATACTTAACCAAACTGTCCATGTTCCGGCTAGAACATCTGTCCAGCTCTCGATACTTAACCAAACTGTCCATGTTCCGGCTAGAACATCTGTCCAGCTCTCGATACTTAACCAAACTGTCCATGTTCCGGCTAGAACATCTGTCCAGCTCTCGATACTTAACCAAACTGTCCATGTTCCGGCTAGAACATCTGTCCAGCTCTCGATACTTAACCAAACTGTCCATGTTCCGGCTAGAACATCTGTCCAGCTCTCGATACTTAACCAAACTGTCCATGTTCCGGCTAGAACATCTGTCCAGCTCTCGATACTTAACCAAACTGTCCATGTTCCGGCTAGAACATCTGTCCAGCTCTCGATACTTAACCAAACTGTCCATGTTCCGGCTAGAACATCTGTCCAGCTCTCGATACTTAACCAAACTGTCCATGTTCCGGCTAGAACATCTGTCCAGCTCTCGATACTTAACCAAACTGTCCATGTTCCGGCTAGAACATCTGTCCAGCTCTCGATACTTAACCAAACTGCCCATTTAAATAAACTGTTTAAAAAGACAACAAACCACAAAAGGAAACCAATTCCCATCTGTATCACCCAATTATGTCTCCTGAGCCAACATTGGCAATCGACCGGTCAATAAGAGTATTGACCGGGCCGGTGGTCAATACTGGTCAATACCGGTCAATACCGGTCAATACTGGTCGATTGAAAATTTGGCTCAAATATGCACTTACAGTGTCCACTTAATTATTCTTAAAGTGTTAGTAGTGTGTTGTAGTTTATTTTCTTATATAGTAAATCATAAAATATTGATCGTTGAATGTTTTTTAGTGAATATTGTTAAATATAATTAAATACTTTTTAGTGAATAGCAATATTATAGCATATACCAATTACCATATACTTATTTGTTCAGTGGTCAATACTTGTGCACATGGTCATAACTATGCCTAAGATGCTAGTTATAGTATTGTGCATGTCTGTTTAAATAAAAATTAAATGTTGAAATGTGAAATTCTTACTTAATAATACCATCTATACTAGAATATGAATACGCTTGGTTGCTCAAGGAAACAAGGCTAGAAAAGTTGTTTCACTTGGTTTATACCAATTTATTTAAACTCGATTGTGAAAGAAGTTCTAAGATTAATCAAGCTCAAGTCTCAACGCTTGCTTCACTTGCTTGAGTTGCTTCTGCATGACACATTTAATGATTTTAGTAATGATCAGCAATCGACCACCTGAATCGACCAGCAAATATATGCCACTTTGTGAGTATTGACCATACCCAATAGGGTATTACAATCACATGAACAGCCCAAAGGTAGCAACACACATTATTGCACAATGCAGAGTATAATGATTGACTAAAATCATAAATTCTTTGTTGAATTTAGTATTGACCACCAATTGACCAGTATTTACCACTTTGTGAGTATAATATTATTGACCACTTCGTGAGTATTGACCCTATAGAGTACAATAATCACATAAATATATTCTCAATACAACCCAAAGTTAGTAACACACATTATAGCACAATGCAGAGTATATAAAACCATTAAATAATGTTTTATTTAATATTGACCACCAATCGACCAGTATTGACCAGTATTGACCACTTTGGGAGTATTGACCGGGGCGGTTTTAACCGGTTAAAACCGGCGGTTTAAACCGCCCCTCGAATCGACCGGCCAACGTTGGTCTCCTCCTACTGGCACTATCCCATGATATCGAGAGCAACCCAGGCCCCATCCAAACGGACATGTATCTGGAAGGAAACTCCACAATCTTTCCGTGTGGAAACTGTCAACTGCCCGTCTCCTGGACTTGCAAGGGTGTCCAGTGTGACATGTGTACGGTCTGGTTCCATGCCGATTGCCAGAACATAAATGACTCCCTATACGACAGACTCGGAAACTCTTCAACTGGGACGGCAGTCTGGAAGTGTTCTATTTGCAAAAACATAAATATTTCAAACAGCTCTGTCCCGAGCCTGGACTCCTTCGAAACTTCAAATCCCTTCGAAAAGTTGTTTCACTTGGTTTATACCAATTTATTTAAACTCGATTGTGAAAGAAGTTCTAAGATTAATCAAGCTCAAGTCTCAACGCTTGCTTCACTTGCTTGAGTTGCTTCTGCATGACACATTTAATGATTTTAGTAATGATCAGCAATCGACCACCTGAATCGACCAGCAAATATATGCCACTTTGTGAGTATTGACCATACCCAATAGGGTATTACAATCACATGAACAGCCCAAAGGTAGCAACACACATTATTGCACAATGCAGAGTATAATGATTGACTAAAATCATAAATTCTTTGTTGAATTTAGTATTGACCACCAATTGACCAGTATTTACCACTTTGTGAGTATAATATTATTGACCACTTCGTGAGTATTGACCCTATAGAGTACAATAATCACATAAATATATTCTCAATACAACCCAAAGTTAGTAACACACATTATAGCACAATGCAGAGTATATAAAACCATTAAATAATGTTTTATTTAATATTGACCACCAATCGACCAGTATTGACCAGTATTGACCACTTTGGGAGTATTGACCGGGGCGGTTTTAACCGGTTAAAACCGGCGGTTTAAACCGCCCCTCGAATCGACTGGCCAACGTTGGTCTCCTCCTACTGGCACTATCCCATGATATCGAGAGCAACCCAGGCCCCATCCAAACGGACATGTATCTGGAAGGAAACTCCACAATCTTTCCGTGTGGAAACTGTCAACTGCCCGTCTCCTGGACTTGCAAGGGTGTCCAGTGTGACATGTGTACGGTCTGGTTCCATGCCGATTGCCAGAACATAAATGACTCCCTATACGACAGACTCGGAAACTCTTCAACTGGGACGGCAGTCTGGAAGTGTTCTATTTGCAAAAACATAAATATTTCAAACAGCTCTGTCCCGAGCCTGGACTCCTTCGAAACTTCAAATCCCTTCGCCAACCTTGACAGCTCAAACATGAGCAATGTATCCTTCTCCATGGCCCAAACGTCCACTCCCAAGCGCAACCCCCCTAAATCCAAAACAGGTCAAAAGAATAACATAAAGAAGTCACTAAAAGTCCAAATCATCAACTGCAGGTCAATAGTAGACAAAAAACTCGAATTCAACAATCTTATCAGTTCATCAAAACCGGATATTGTAACAGGTACTGAGTCCTGGCTTAAACCTAAGCATTATACCAGTGAAGTGTTTGACCCAGACCTAGGTTACTCCATTTTCCGTCGTGACCGTATCAATCAGGCAGGCGGAGGTATATTTATTGCTATAAGGGACTGCTTAACAGCCCAGGAAATGCCCGACCTACAGTCTGAATGTGAGGACCTATGGGTAAAATTAGACCTTGTAGGAAATAAGTCTCTTGTTATTGGAGCTTATTACAAACCTCATGAGCTTGATATAGACAGTTTCAATCAATTCTGTAAGTCTATTGAAAAGGTTAATAAACGTTTCTCCAACATCTGGGTGGCTGGGGACCTAAACCTACCAAAGATGGACTGGGACACTACCAGCCCATCCACCGACTGCAAACACCCATCCTTCTATAGGCAGGTCATTGAAACGTTTAATGATACAAACCTCACCCAAATTGTTAACTTCCCCACCCATGAAAACAACATCCTGGATTTATTCCTTACAACTAACCCCACTTTAGTAAATCAGGTCAATATTCTACCTGGCATCAGTGATCATAATGTAGTTGAAATAAAAGTCAACACATCCACAAGGATATGTTATCAAAAGCCTTGCAGGATTCCACTCTATAAGAATGCAAACAGGCAGGCCATTAAACAGTCATTATGTGACTATCACCAGGTTATGACCAATGAATGTAAATATACCGCACTAAACACTGAAGAGCTATGGGAACATTTCTCTCATGCTCTAAACACCCTTACAGATAAATGGATTCCATCCAAACAGTCATCGTTAAGAGATCACCTACCTTGGGTCGATCAGAGTGTTAAGCGAATGATTAGAAGGCGAAATAGGGCCTTTAAAAATACTAGGAAGTCAAGTATGCCTTCAAATCGCAAGAAATTCCTGGATCTTAAACATTTAGTGCGGAAAAAGGTCAAAGAGGCTTATCATCAATACCTGGAAAACATCCTAAATCTAAACAGTGCTGATGCCTCCCATCCTTACAGACCAAACACCAAGAAACGTTATTCCATCCTTAAGCATTCCAAGCAAGATTCCAAATCAATACCACCCCTAAAGCATGAAAACAAATTTCATCATGAAGAAGCTGCTAAAGTCAAAGCACTGAACAAACAGTTTCAGTCTGTCTTCAGCTCCAAATCCCCACTAAGACTTACCTCCATTTGTAAAATGAAAATTCAGGACACAAATGGAAACCTGAATGGTCAATCCACGCCAAACATGAATGAGATCACAGTAAGCTCAAATGGCATAGAGAAACTTCTCAATAACCTGAACCCCCACAAGGCTAGTGGTCCTGACCTAATTAAGCCAATCATACTTAAAACCCTGTCTAAAGAACTCTCACCTATCCTTGAAGTCTTATTCCAAAAATCCCTCAACGAAGGATCACTGCCTGCCCAGTGGAAGTCAGCAAATGTTGCTCCCATTTACAAAAAAGGGGACAAGTCAAACCCCGCCAACTATAGGCCTATCTCACTGACATGTGTTCTATGCAAGGTACTAGAACATATAGTTTCCTCCTCGATAGTAAAACACTTCACTAACCACAGTATTCTGTACCATTTGCAGCATGGTTTTAGAGAAAAACGGTCATGCGTGACCCAACTAGTAATGCTAGTCAATGACTTGGTTACCTCTGTCTACAATAAGCATCAGGTAGATATCATCCTATTAGACTTCAGTAAGGCTTTCGATAAGGTCAATCACGAGAAAGTACTACTAAAAATGCATGAATATGGAGTCAGAGGTCAAACAGTAAGGTGGATTAAGGGTTTTCTAGATAATAGACTCCAGTCAGTTGTCCTTAATGGTAATAGCCTACATAAACGACCTCCCACAAAACATCAGTTCCAAAGTCCGTATCTTTGCAGATGATACTGCAGTCTATCTATCACTGACATCTGCAAATGAATCGGTCACACTCCAAAACGATCTTAAGAGATTAGAAGAGTGGGAGTTGGAGTGGGACATGGAATTTAACCCCTCCAAATGTCAAGTTATCCACGTCACCAGAAGGAAACATCCTATTCCCAGCAAATATAAACTCCATGGAGTCCTACTTGAGTCGGTCACCTCAGCCAAATACCTTGGCGTGGATATCTCAAATAACCTGTCGTGGGACACTCACATAAAAAGGTCAACAAAGAAAGCAAACCAAACATTAGGATTTCTACGTAGAAACCTCCAGGTCAAATCTGAACCCCTTAAGTCCATGGCTTACCAGACACTAGTGAGACCCCAGCTTGAATATGGCTCCGAGATCTGGTCGCCCCATACCCAAACATTGATAGACCAAATTGAAGGTGTCCAGCGAAGAGCAGCCCGTTGGATAAAGGCTGACTTCTATCGTATCTCTAGTGTTACAGACATGCTACATTCCCTAAATCTACGCAGACTAGATCAAAGGCGTATTGACAATAGGTTATCCCTTATGTATAAAATTCATAATGATCTTGTTGCTATTCCCGTTGAAAATTACCTAGTTCCCCTCTCCCGTCCTGCTCGCCATTGCCATTCCTTAAGCTATAGGTTAATTACAGCAACTACAGACTACTACAAGTTTTCCTTTTTTCCAAGAACAATCTACCATTGGAACCATCTCCCTCCTGACATTGTCCATCTCCCTACCATAGAGCAATTCAATACGGCAGTTTGCCATATTGAACATGCCAGTCCCTAGTTGTTCTGCGCAGCTGCTTTTAAACTTTTACCACAACTTACTTTCATTACCTTCTTAAATTATACTTTTAACTACTCATACTTTTAATTTCTTTGCGGTTTTTGACGCGCAACATGTCTACGTCCCCGCGAGGGGTTCGACATTAGCGGAAGATAGATAGATAGATAGAGTGTAACTCATGCTAATAAAACATGTATCATCAAGTTTGCATCAGAAAACATGTGATAGAGGGGCGTTGCTAAGGTGGTTGCTAGGAAACAAGGTTGGTGACACTTTAATTTTGGGAACATTGGCTAAATATCGTATATAGACCCCAATGAGCCAGAACATCAGAATGGTGATGGATCCTGAGGGTGGTGCATGGGGAGCTACCTGTGCCATCTACTAGGGTATATTTTTATATTCAATAACCTCAGGGCATGTACCTGATAATTACATTCTCCTGGAATTTCTCAAGATTAAATAGTAGCCATGGGAAGTAAGTCATGTAAGATTAAATAGTAGCCATGGGAAGTAAATCATGTAAGATTAAATAGTAACCATGTGAAATACCGGTAAGTCATGTAAGATTAAATAGTAGCCATGGGAAGTAAGTCATGTAAGATTAAATAGTAGCCATGTGAAGTAAGTCATGTAAGATTAAATAGTAGCCATGGGAAGTATGTCATGTAAGATTAAATAGTAGCCATGGGAAGTAAGTCATGTAAGATTAAATAGTAGCCATGGTAAGATTAAATAGTAGCCATGGGAAGTAAATCATGTAAGATTAAATAGTACCATGGGAAGTAAGTCATGTAAGATTAAATAGTAGCCATGGGAAGTAAGTCATGTAAGATTAAATAGTAGCCATGGGAAGTAAGTCATGTAAGATTAAATAGTAGCCATGGGAAGTAAGTCATGTAAGATTAAATAGTAGCCATGGGAAGTAAGTCATGTAAGATTAAATAGTAGCCATGGGAAGTAAGTCATGTAAGATTAAATAGTAGCCATGGGAAGTAAGTCATGTAAGATTAAATAGTAGCCATGGGAAGTAAGTCATGTAAGATTAAATAGTAGCCATGGGAAGTAAGTCATGTAAGATTAAATAGTAGCCATGGGAAGTAAGTCATGTAAGATTAAATAGTAGCCATGGGAAGTAATTCATGTAAGATTAAATAGTAGCCATGGGAAGTAAGTCATGTAAGATTAAATAGTAGCCATGGGAAGTAAGTCATGTAAGATTAAATAGTAGCCATGGGAAGTAAGTCATGTAAGTTTAAATAGTAGCCATAGGAAGTAAGTCATGTAAGATTAAATAGTAGCCATGTGAAGTAAGTCATGTAAGATTAAATAGTAGCCATGGGAAGTAAGTCATGTAAGATTAAATAGTAGCCATGGGAAGTAAGTCATGTAAGATTAAATAGTAGCCATGGGAAGTAAGTCATGTAAGATTAAATAGTAGCCATGGGAAGTAAGTCATGTAAGATTAAATAGTAGCCATGGGAAGTAAGTCATGTAAGATTAAATAGTAGCCATAGGAAGTAAGTCATGTAAGAATAAATAGTAGCCATGGGAAGTAAGTCATGTAAGATTAAATAGTAGCCATGGGAAGTAAGTCATGTAAGATTAAATAGTAGCCATAGGAAGTAAGTCATGTAAGATTAAATAGTAGCCATGGGAAGTAAGTCATGTAAGATTAAATAGTAGCCATAGGAAGTAAGTCATGTAAGAATAAATAGTAGCCATGGGAAGTAAGTCATGTAAGATTAAATAGTAGCCATGGGAAGTAAGTCATGTAAGATTTATGAGCTGTGGTCTTTTGAGATAAGAAATTATTGATTAAAATAATATTGACATACGCTTTATGTTTTATATTGTTTATCATAATATAATGAAAGAAAACGACCTTCCTTTGACATTTAATACAGATTTGAATGTAGACAGTTTTTGTGGAACTTCTGTGGTTCACATCTATCACTTGGTTGAGTTTAACCTCAAATGGTGTATTTATACTCTTGGTTATAGTGTTGTCCAGCAAATAACCACAGTGAAAGTTAGCGTTTGTTATGTTACGTACGGCATGTGTACAGCATGTGTACGGTGTCTATGAAATTAAGGTAAAACAGATGTAGAAAGTCTGATATTTTCTAGATATTGAAATAAATTATGATTTAAGAATACGATAGGATTAATATTTTTATGGGAATAATTTATTTGGTAGCCTACACAAGTGTAATAAGTGTCTAGTACTCTTTTGATAAGTCATCACAATAGGTCACCATCCAAGTTAATTATATACACATATTTTGTTTATACAAATTTATATTAGCTTGATTGCGAAACAAGTTCTTACAACTTATATTAATCACACTGGAGACCACATTCGTGATGGAATCTATCTCCACGAGGGAGAGAAGAGGCAATGTGGATTTTAAATGCCTTGCCTAAAGGCACAATCGTATTAGCTACAGCTGGGTGCAAACTCCTGGCCTTTTTCACCTTAAGTGAACACGCTACCACTGCGCTATCACGACTTCCACATCTTTAGAAGTTTGAAAAATGCATAGAGAAATTTGATGTGTTAACAATTGTGAACATGCACTCAGAAGGTTGATTATGTGTTGAACAACTGTGAACATGCACTCAGAATGTTGATTATGTGTTGAACAACTGTGAACATGCACTCAGAAGGTTTATTATGTGTTGAACAACTGTGAACATGCACTCAGAATGTTGATTATGTGTTGAACAACTGTGAACATGCACTCAGAATGTTGATTATGTGTTGAACAACTGTGAACATGCACTCAGAAGGTTGATTATGTGTTGAACAACTGTGAACATGCACTCAGAATGTTGATTATGTGTTGAACAACTGTGAACATGCACTCAGAAGGTTTATTATGTGTTGAACAACTGTGAACATACACTCAGAAGGTTGATTATGTGTTAACAACTGTGAACATGCACTCAGAAGGTTGATTATGTGTTCAAATATTTAGAAATTAATTATCCTTAAACAATTTATGTTTCATTCCATGAGACAAGCAACAAAATATCACGAAATGTTAATAATGCCTCCGTAATACATTATATCTATATTTTATAAGATTAAACATATATATTGCAGCAAATGGTGTCCTCCACGATACAATACTTCTGTAATCTAGTTAGAGCTGCTTTTCTGCCCCAGTCCCTAGAAAATATCTCGACAGAGAGCGGACAGGATTATGGTGTGTGGTCAGAGAGTAATAAAGACATTTCTGGCGCCTGGCTGCCACATTGTGTTAGATATGTGAGGTAGGATATTCAACTTCATTAAACAACATGAAACCAGGAGAAACTTGATAAGAATAAAATTTGATCAAAGGATAAAAGCATATCATCTGTCGTATATTGATAAAGGATGTGTGACATCATGGCATTGTCACCAGTCGTATATAGATAAAGGATGTGTGACATCATGGCATTGGTACCAGTTGTATATAGATACAGGATGTGTGACATCATGGCATTGTCACCAGTTGTATATAGATAAAAGATGTGTGACATCATGGCATTGTCACCAGTTGTATATAGATAAAGGATATGTGACATTATGGCATTGCCACCAGTTGTATATAGATAAAGGATATGTGACATTATGGCATTGTCACCAGTTGTATATAGATAAAGGATATGTGACATCATGGCATTGTCACCAGTTGTATATTGATAAAGGACGTGTGACATCATGGCATTGCCACCAGTTGTATATAGATAAAGGACGTGTGACATCATGGCATTGCCACCAGTTGTATATAGATAAAGGATGTGTGACATCATGGCATTGTCACCAGTCGTATATAGATAAACGATGTGTGACATCATGGCATTGTCACCAGTCGTATATAGATAAAGGATGTGTGACATCATGGCATTGCCACCAGTTGTATACTGATATGTGACATCATTGTAAATCTAGATGCAGTTGGTTCAGTCCACCTTTTGTTGCAGTTGGTTCAGTCCATCTTGTGTTGCAGTTTGTTCAGTCCATCTTGTGTTTCAGTTGGTTCAGTCCATCGTGTGTTGCAGTTGGCTCAGTCCATCTTGTGTTGCAGTTGGTTCAGTCCATCTTGTGTTTCAGTTGGCTCAGTCCATCTTGTGTTGCAGGTGGTTCAGCCCACCTTGTGTTGCAGTTGGCTCAGCCCACCTTATGTTGCAGTTGGTTCAGTCCATCTTGTGTTTCAGTTGGTTCAGCCCACCTTGTGTTGCAGTTGGTTCAGTCCATCTTGTGTTGCAGTTGGTTCAGTCCATCTTGTGTTTGATGTATCATGTTGTATCAGGTTATTGTATCATGCTGATGTATCATGTTGTTGTATCATGTTGTTGTATCAGGGTAATGTATCATGTTGTTGTATCAGGGTAATGTATCATGTTGTTGTATCAGGGTAATGTATCATGTTGATGTATCATGTTGTTGTATCAGGGTAATGTATCATGTTGTTGTATCAGGGTAATGTATCATGTTGTTGTATCAGGTTGATGTATCATGTTGTTGTATCAGGGTAATGTATCATGTTGTTGTATCAGGGTAATGTATCATGTTGTTGTATCAGGGTAATGTATCATGTTGTTGTATCAGGGTAATGTATCATGTTGTTGTATCAGGGTAATGTATCATGTTGATGTATCAGGGTAATGTATCATGTTGTTGTATCATGTTGTTGTATCAGGGTAATGTATCATGTTGTTGTATCATGTTGATGTATCAGGGTAATGTATCATGTTGTTGTATCATGTTGATGTATCAGGTTGATGTATCATGTTGATGTATCAGGTTGATGTATCATGTTGTTGTATCATGTTGTTGTATCAGGGTAATGTATCATGTTGTTGTATCATGTTGTTGTATCAGGGTAATGTATCATGTTGTTGTATCAGGGTAATGTATCATGTTGTTGTATCAGGGTAATGTATCATGTTGATGTATCAGGGTAATGTATCATGTTGATGTATCAGGGTAATGTATCATGTTGATGTATCAGGGTAATGTATCATGTTGATGTATCAGGGTAATGTATCATGTTGATGTATCAGGGTATGTATCATGTTGTTGTATCAGGGTAATGTATCATGTTGTTGTATCATGTTGTTGTATCAGGGTAATGTATCATGTTGTTGTATCAGGGTAATGTATCATGTTGATGTATCAGGGTAATGTGTCATGTTGTTGTATCATGTTGATGTATCAGGGTAATGTATCATGTTGTTGTATCATGTTGATGTATCAGGGTAATGTATCATGTTGTTGTATCATGTTGTTGTATCAGGGTAATGTATCATGTTGTTGTATCATGTTGATGTATCAGGTTGATGTATCATGTTGTTGTATCAGGGTAATGTATCATGTGGTTGTATCATGTTGATGTATCAGGGTAATGTATCATGTTGTTGTATCATGTTGATGTATCAGGGTAATGTATCATGTTGATGTATCAGGGTAATGTATCATGTTGTTGTATCAGGGTAATGTATCATGTTGATGTATCATGTTGTTGTATCAGGTTGATGTATCATGTTGTTGTATCAGGTTGTTGTATCAGGGTAATGTATCATGTTGTTGTATCAGGGTAATGTATCATGTTGTTGTATCAGGGTAATGTATCATGTTGATGTATCAGGGTAATGTATCATGTTGTTGTATCAGGGTAATGTATCATGTTGATGTATCATGTTGATGTATTAGGTTGATGTATCATGGTGTTGTATCATGTTTTTTCAAACAAACCACCATGGCAGCTGTGATGAATCACTATGCTAGCCATTTCTTTCTAAAATAACAGTTAGATATTAACAGTAGCCTCCCCTCTCAGATCTACTAGTGATTCTGTGAATATATCTTCAACAGATCATGCAGTACTTCATTGTGTAACCTAGATGTGCCAGCGGATAGCCAGGAACTTATACAGGAGTTGGCATTTGATATGAGAACAAACTGTATGTTTACCATGCTCCAACAAGCTGTCACCGGTACACATCTTCATCTAATATTTATCTTTCTGTTAAATTTGTCTGTATTTGTCTCCTATAGTGAGTGTGTCCGTTTGTCCATCTGTCTGTATTTTGACTCCTATATTATGTGTGTCCGTTTGTCCATCTGTCTGTATTTTGACTCCTATATTATGTGTGTCCGTTTGTCCATCTGTCTGTATTTTGACTCCTATATTATGTGTGTCCGTTTGTCCATCTGTCTGTATTTTGTCTCCTATATTATGTGTGTCCGTTTGTCCATCTGTCTGTATTTTGACTCCTATATTATGTGTGTCCTTTTGTCCATCTGTCTGTATTTTGTCTCCTATATTATGTGTGTCCGTTTGTCCATCTGTCTGTATTTTGTCTCCTATATTATGTGTGTCCGTTTGTCCATCTGTCTGTATTTTGTCTCCTATATTATGTGTGTCCGTTTGTCCATCTGTCTGTATTTTGTCTCCTATATTATATGTGTCCGTTTGTCCATCTGTCTGTATTTTGTCTCCTATAGCTAGTGTGTCTGTTTATCCATCTGTCTGTATTTTGTCTCCTATAGCACGTGTGTCCGTTTGTCCATATGTCTGTATTTTGTCTTCTATAGCGAGTATGTCCGTTTGTCCATATGTCTGTATTTTGTCTCCTATAGCTAGTGTGTCTGTTTTCCATCTGTCTGTATTTTGTCTCCTATAGCGTTGTCCTTTGTCCATATGTCTGTATTTTTTCTATAGCAGTTGTCCTTTGTCCATATGTCTGTATTTTGTCTCTATAGCAGTGTGTCGTTTGTCAATGTCTGTATTTTGTCTCCTATACACGTGTGTCCGTTTGTCCATATGTCTGTATTTTGCTCCTATAGCGAGTATGTCCATTTGTCCATATGTCTGTATTTGTATCCTATAGCTAGTGGTCCATTTGTCCATATGTCTGTATTTTGTCTCTTATAGTGAGTGTGTCTGTTTGTACATATGTCTGTATTTTGTCTCCTATAGCACGTGTATCCGTTTGTCCATATGTCTGTATTTTGTCTCCTATATTATATGTGTCCGTTTGTCCATCTGTCTGTATTTTGTCTCCTATAGCTAGTGTGTCTGTTTATCCATCTGTCTGTATTTTGTCTCCTATAGCACGTGTGTCCGTTTGTCCATATGTCTGTATTTTGTCTTCTATAGCGAGTATGTCCGTTTGTCCATATGTCTGTATTTTGTCTCCTATAGCTAGTGTGTCTGTTTATCCATCTGTCTGTATTTTGTCTCCTATAGCACGTGTGTCCGTTTGTCCATATGTCTGTATTTTGTCTTCTATAGCGAGTATGTCCGTTTGTCCATATGTCTGTATTTTGTCTCCTATAGCGAGTGTGTCCGTTTGTCCATATGTCTGTATTTTGTCTCCTATAGCGAGTATGTCCATTTGTCCATATGTCTGTATTTTGTATCCTATAGCTAGTGTGTCCATTTGTCCATATGTCTGTATTTTGTCTCTTATAGCGAGTGTGTCTGTTTGTACATATGTCTGTATTTTGTCTCCTATAGCACGTGTATCCGTTTGTCCATATGTCTGTATTTTGTCTCCTATAGCGAGTATGTCCATTTGTCCATATGTCTGTATTTTGTCTCCTATAGCGAGTGTGTCCGTTTGTCCATATGTCTGTATTTTGTCTTCTATAGCGAGTATGTCCGTTTGTCCATATGTCTGTATTTTGTCTTCTATAGCGAGTGTGTCCGTTTGTCCTATGTCTGTATTTTGTCTTCTATAGCGAGTATGTCCGTTTGTCCATATGTCTGTATTTTGTCTCATGTCGTTGTCCATATGTCTGTATTTTGTCTTATAGCGAGTTGTCTGTTTGTCCATATGTCTGTATTTTGTCTTCTATAGCGAGTTGTCGTTTGTCCATATGTCTGTATTTTGTCTTCTATAGCGAGTATGTCTGTTTGTCCATATGTCTGTATTTTGTCTTCTATAGCGAGTATGTCGTTTGTCCATATGTCTGTATTTTGTCTTCTATAGCGAGTATGTCTGTTGTCCATATGTCTGTATTTTGTCTTCTATAGCGAGTATGTCTGTTTGTCCATATGTCTGTATTTTGTCTTCTATAGCGAGTATGTCTGTTTGTCCATATGTCTGTATTTTGTCTTCTATAGCGAGTATGTCTGTTTGTCCATATGTCTGGATTTTGTCTTCTATAGCGAGTATGTCCGTTTGTCCATATGTCTGTATTTTGTCTTCTATAGCGAGTATGTCTGTTTGTCCATATGTCTGTATTTTGTCTCCTATAGTGAGTATGTCCGTTTGTCCATATGTCTGTATTTTGTCTCCTATAGCGAGTATGTCCATTTGTCCATATGTCTGTATTTTGTCTCCTATAGCACCTGTGTCCGTTTGTCCATATGTCTGTATTTTGTCTTCTATAGCGAGTGTGTCCATTTGTCCATATGTCTGTATTTTGTCTCCTATAGCGAGTGTGTCTGTTTGTCCATATGTCTGTATTTTGTCTCCTATAGCACGTGTGTCCGTTTGTCCATATGTCTGTATTTTGTCTCCTATAGCGAGTATGTCCGTTTGTCCATATGTCTGTATTTTGTCTCCTATAGCGAGTATGTCCGTTTGTCCATATGTCTGTATTTTGTCCTCTATAGCGAGTATGTCCGTTTGTCCATATGTCTGTATTTTGTCTCCTATAGCGAGTATGTCCGTTTGTCCATATGTCTGTATTTTGTCTCCTATAGCGAGTATGTCCATTTGTCCATATGTCTGTATTTTGTATCCTATAGCTAGTGTGTCCATTTGTCCATATGTCTGTATTTTGTCTCTTATAGCGAGTGTGTCTGTTTGTCCATATGTCTGTATTTTGTCTCCTATAGCACGTGTATCCGTTTGCCAAACCCAACAACCTCCATATGTCTGTATTTTGTCTCCTATAGCGAGTATGTCCATTTGTCCATATGTCTGTATTTTGTCTCCTATAGCGAGTATGTCCGTTTGTCCATATGTCTGTATTTTGTCTTCTATAGCGAGTGTGTCCGTTTGTCCGTATGTCTGTATTTTGTCTTCTATAGCGAGTATGTCCGTTTGTCCATATGTCTGTATTTTGTCTCACAACAACCCAACACAACACCCAACATATAGCGAGTTGTCTGTTTGTCCATATGTCTGTATTTTGTCTCCTATAGCACGTGTGTCCGTTTGTCCATATGTCTGTATTTTGTCTCCTATAGCGAGTATGTCGTTTGTCCATATGTCTGTATTTTGTCTCCTATAGCAGTATGTCCGTTTGTCCATATGTCTGTATTTTGTCTTCTATAGCGAGTATGTCCGTTTGTCCATATGTCTGTATTTTGTCTTCTATAGCGAGTATGTCCGTTTGTCCATATGTCTGTATTTTGTCCTCATACAGATCCGTTTGTCCATATGTCTGTATTTTGTCTCTATAGCGAGTGTGTCCGTTTGTCCATATGTCTGTATTTTGTCTCCTATAGCGAGTATGTCCATTTGTCCATATGTCTGTATTTTGTATCCTATAGCTAGTGTGTCCATTTGTCCATATGTCTGTATTTTGTCTCTTATAGCGAGTGTGTCTGTTTGTCCATATGTCTGTATTTTGTCTCCTATAGCACGTGTATCCGTTTGTCCATATGTCTGTATTTTGTCTCCTATAGCGAGTATGTCCGTTTCTCCATATGTCTGTATTTTGTCTCCTATAGCGAGTGTGTCCGTTTGTCCATATGTCTGTATTTTGTCTTCTATAGCGAGTATGTCTGTTTGTCCATATGTCTGGATTTTGTCTTCTATAGCGAGTATGTCCGTTTGTCCATATGTCTGTATTTTGTCTTCTATAGCGAGTATGTCTGTTTGTCCATATGTCTGTATTTTGTCTCCTATAGTGAGTATGTCCGTTTGTCCATATGTCTGTATTTTGTCTCCTATAGCGAGTATGTCCATTTGTCCATATGTCTGTATTTTGTCTCCTATAGCAAGTGTGTCCGTTTGTCCATATGTCTGTATTTTGTCTCCTATAGCGAGTGTGTCCATTTGTCCATATGTCTGTATTTTGTCTCCTATAGCGAGTGTGTCCGTTTGTCCATATGTCTGTATTTTGTCTCCTATAGCGAGTATGTCCGTTTGTCCATATGTCTGTATTTTGTCTCCTATAGCGAGTATGTCCGTTTGTCCATATGTCTGTATTTTGTCTCCTATAGCGAGTATGTCCGTTTGTCCATATGTCTGTATTTTGTCTTCTATAGCGAGTATGTCCGTTTGTCCATATGTCTGTATTTTGTCTCCTATAGCGAGTATGTCCGTTTGTCCATATGTCTGTATTTTGTCTTCTATAGCGAGTATGTCCGTTTGTCCATATGTCTGTATTTTGTCTCCTATAGCGAGTATGTCCGTTTGTCCATATGTCTGTATTTTGTCTCCTATAGCGAGTACTGTCCATATGTCTGTATTTTGTCTCCTATAGCAAGTATGTCCATTTGTCCATATGTCTGTATTTTGTCTTCTATAGCGAGTACGTCCGTTTGTCCATATGTCTGTATTTTGTCTCCTATAGCGAGTGTGTCTGTTTGTCCATCTGTCTGTATTTTGTCTCCTATAGCTAGTGTGTCTGTTTGTCTATATATGTCTGTATTTTGTCTCCTATAGCGAGTGTGTCCGTTTGTCCATATGTCTGTATTTTGTCTCCTATAGCGAGTGTGTCCGTTTGTCCATCTGTCTGTATTTTGACTCCTATATTATGTGTGTCCGTTTGTCCATCTGTCTGTATTTTGACTCCTATATTATGTATGTCCGTTTGTCCATCTGTCTGTATTCTATAGCATCTGTATTTTCTTCCATCTTCATGAGTTGTGTTTGCTCCCTATAATTTAAACCATTGGATTGAGATTGGATCAATTTTGGCTAGGGATGGCAACGAATAGCGATTTTACTATTCGAATATTCGGTCGGTAAGGTATTCGAATATTCGATATAATTCCACCAAAAACTCGAAACTCTTATAAAAAATGCCAATTAAGCTACTTTACTAAAACGTCATCTTCTTCCTGTAAGGCCATGCAAATATGACAACGACTCATTCAGTTATTGTTATCGGCCACTGTACATGATGCATGGGCATTTTCACACATGAAGCCGATGTCACTTGAACTGCTTTCCATTGAAAGGTGTTTGTTTTTCAAATAATTATTCAGATTGATGTTGTACCTGAATATGTTAAATCCAATAGATTACACACAGTTTTCTTATTCTCAGCGCAATTGATGTCTTTCCAAATGTGTGACTGAGCGTGCGGCATTTTTGAGGACAACATCATAAAAATCGTATTTTAAATAGTACCTTTTGGTAATATTGAGCAGTTAATTATAAATTTAAGAAACATGGGGTAGATGTTGTTGCAGTGTGTTTGTAATATTTCAAAGGAATTTTCACGTCTTTGACATCATAATTAAACACAACCTACCTTAGCACCCCTACTGTAATTATCCAATTACATGGCAGTCAATTAACACTTGCCATGGATGCGACCACAATTGTATTGGAATGTTTGTGATGACTTCAAATTGTAAAAGAAAGTAACGTATCAGATTTATTTCATTTTTGCAAATATTATATTTTTTCCCGAATATTCGATTACTGGATAGTATTTGGATATTCGGACGCCCCTAATTTTGGCATCAATGTTTACTGGGTTTAATGTGTACTTGTATTTGTTACAAAGAGGTTGTTATACCATGATCACTAATGTTCAACATTAACAATACTTCTGATCACTAATGTTCAACATTAACAATACTTCTGATCACTAATGTTCAACATTAACAATACTTCTGATCACTAATGTTCAACATTAACAATACTTCTGATCACTAATGTTCAACATTAACAATACTTCTGATCACTAATGTTCAACATTGACAATACTTCTGATCACTAATGTTCAACATTGACAATACTTCTGATCACTAATGTTCAACACTAACAATACTTCTGATCACTAATGTTCAACATTGACAATACTTCTGATCACTAATGTTCTACATTAACACTACTTCTGATCACTAATGCTCAACATTGACAATACTTCTGATCACTAATATTCTACATTAACAATACTTCTGATCACTAATGCTCAACATTGACAATACTTCTGATCACTAATGTTCAACATTAACAATACCTCTGATCACTAATGTTCAACATTAACAATACTTCTGATCACTAATGTTCAACATTAACAATACTTCTGATCACTAATGCTCAACGTTAACAATACTTCTGATCACTAATGCTCAACATTAACAATACTTCTGATCACTAATGTTCTACATTAACAATACTTCTGATCACTAATGTTCTACATTAACAATACCTCTGATCACTAATGTTCAACATTGACAATACTTCTGATCACTAATGTTCAACATTAACAATACCTCTGATCACTAATGTTCAACATTAACAATACCTCTGATCACCTTCTATGTTGACAATACTTCTGATCACTAATGCTCTACGCTGACAATTAAGTTGCACGCATATCAGCCGAGAGTGATGAGTTTGCAAC
This sequence comes from Archivesica marissinica, assembly GCA_014843695.1. Lineage (NCBI taxonomy): Eukaryota > Metazoa > Mollusca > Bivalvia > Venerida > Vesicomyidae > Archivesica > Archivesica marissinica. The sequence goes on along the minus strand of CM026395.1, from coordinate 31,970,456 downwards.
TAATATATAAGTATTTGTATTTAGATGTGAGATGCCTGCACACCAAGGAGACATGGGTGGTGGAACTGGATGATGAGTTTGGCGGCACAACTCAACTGGTGAGTCCCTGACCAATCTATACTAGAATGTCAGCATCGAGTAGTGTTCATTTATGGAGAGTCCTTGTTGACTAATCTATACTAGAATGTCAGCATCGAGTAGTGTTCATTTATGGAGAGTCCTTGTTGACTAATCTATACTAGAATGTCAGCATCCAGTAGTGTTCATTTGTGGAGAGTCCTTGTTGACTAATCTATACTAGAATGTCAGCATCGAGTAGTGTTCATTTGTGGAGAGTCCCTGACTAACCTATACAGCATCCATAGTGTTCAATTTGGAGAGTCCTTGAACAATCTATACAGCATCGAGTAGTGTTCAATTTGGAGAGTCCACAACCAACACACCAACAAACCAAATCTAACAGCATCCAGTAGTGTTCATTTGTGGAGAGTCCTTGACAACAACACACAAACAAACCTTGACCAATCTATACTAGAATGTCAGCATCGAGTAGTGTTCATTTGTGGAGAGTCCCTGACTAACCTATACAGCATCCATTAGTGTTCAATTGTGGAGAGTCCTTGAACAATCTATACAGCATCGAGTAGTGTTCAATTGTGGAGATCCTGACTAACCTATACAGCATCCAGTAGTGTTCATTTGTGGAGAGTCCTTGATTAATCTATACAGCATCCAGTAGTGTTCATTTGTGGAGAGTCCTTGACTAATCTATACATCATCAAGTAGTGTTCATTTGTGGAGAGTCCTTGACTAATCTATACATCATCAAGTAGTGTTCATTTGTGGAGAGTCCTTGACTAATCTATACATCATCGAGTAGTGTTCATTTGTGGAGACCACAACAACACATCGAGTAGTGTTCATTTATGGAGAGTCCCTGACCAATCTATACTAGAATGTCAGCATCGAGTAGTGTTCATTTATGGAGAGTCCTTGACTAATCTATACATCATCGAGTAGTGTTCATTTATGGAGAGTCCTTGACTAATCTATACTAGAATGTCAGCATCGAGTAGTGTTCATTTATGGAGAGTCCTTGACTAATCTATACTAGAATGTCAGCATCGAGTAGTGTTCATTTATGGAGAGTCCTTGACTAATCTATACTAGAATGTCAGCATCGAGTAGTGTTCATTTATGGAGAGTCCTTGTTGACTAATCTATACTAGAATGTCAGCATCGAGTAGTGTTCATTTATGGAGAGTCCTTGTTGACTAATCTATACTAGAATGTCAGCATCGAGTAGTGTTCATTTATGGAGAGTCCTTGTTGACTAATCTATACTAGAATGTCAGCATCGAGTAGTGTTCATTTATGGAGAGTCCTTGTTGACTAATCTATACTAGAATGTCAGCATCCAGTAGTGTTCATTTGTGGAGAGTCCTTGTTGACTAATCTATACTAGAATGTCAGCATCGAGTAGTGTTCATTTGTGGAGAGTCCCTGACTAACCTGTACAGCATCCATTAGTGTTCAATTGTGGAGAGTCCTTGAACAATCTATACAGCATCGAGTAGTGTTCAATTGTGGAGAGTCCTTGACTAACCTATACAGCATCCAGTAGTGTTCATTTGTGGAGAGTCCTTGATTAATCTATACAGCATCCAGTAGTGTTCATTTGTGGAGAGTCCTTGACTAATCTATACATCATCAAGTAGTGTTCATTTGTGGAGAGTCCTTGACTAATCTATACATCATCAAGTAGTGTTCATTTGTGGAGAGTCCTTGACTAATCTATACATCATCGAGTAGTGTTCATTTGTGGAGAGTCCTTGACTAATCTATACATCATCGAGTAGTGTTCATTTATGGAGAGTCCCTGACCAATCTATACTAGAATGTCAGCATCGAGTAGTGTTCATTTGTGGAGAGTCCTTGACTAACCTATACATCATCGAGTAGTGTTCATTTGTGGAGAGTCCCTGACCAATCTATACTAGAATGTCAGCATCGAGTAGTGTTCATTTGTGGAGAGTCCTTGACTAATCTATACATCATCAAGTAGTGTTCATTTGTGGAGAGTCCTTGACTAATCTATACATCATCAAGTAGTGTTCATTTGTGGAGAGTCCTTGACTAATCTATACATCATCGAGTAGTGTTCATTTGTGGAGAGTCCTTGACTAATCTATACATCATCGAGTAGTGTTCATTTGTGGAGAGTCCCTGACCAATCTATACTAGAATGTCAGCATCGAGTAGTGTTCATTTGTAGAGAGTCCCTGACCAATCTATACTAGAATGTCAGCATCGAGTAGTGTTCATTTGTGGAGAGTCCCTGACCAATCTATACTAGAATGTCAGCATCGAGTAGTGTTCATTTGTGGAGAGTCCCTGACCAATCTATACTAGAATGTCAGCATCGAGTAGTGTTCATTTGTGGAGAGTCCCTGACCAATCTATACTAGAATGTCAGCATCGAGTAGTGTTCATTTGTGGAGAGTCCCTGACTAATCTATACAGCATCCAGTAGTGTTCATTTGTGGAGAGTCCCTGACTAATCTATACAGCATCCAGTAGTGTTCATTTGTGGAGAGTCCCTGACTAATCTATACAGCATCAAGTAGTGTTCATTTGTGGAGAGTCCTTGAACAATATAACTATGCAGTATCGAGTACCCTGTAGTAGTCATTGATTGGTAGTGTTAGGAGAGAGAAATCCCATCGTGAATGTTGACGGATGTAGACAGTCCAACAATAAACTTGCTTGATTGGTAGCATTAGGAGAGAGAAATCCCATCGTGAATGTTGACAGATGTAGATAGTCCAACAATAAAGTGGGTTATTTTGTTGTTATAATCTTTCATTTGTACATGTATTTAAGGAATAATTTACTGGCGAATAAAACTTGTTTTTACAGCCCATACTTTGATCATAATTTAAGTTTGAATCATTGTTATTGCAGCCCATATTTTTTGTTTAATCATAATTTAAGCTTGATTGTTTTTATAGAGCTAGCATAGGTTTAATAAGCTTGATTGATTGTTTTTATAGGGCTAGCATAGGTTTAATAAGCTTGATTGATTGTTTTATAGGGCTAGCATAGGTTTAATAAGCTTGATTGATTGTTTTATAGGGCTAGCATAGGTTTAATAAGCTTGATTGATTGTTTTTATAGGGCTAGCATAGGTTTGATAAGCTTGATTGATTGTTATTATAGAGCTAGCATAGGTTTAATAAGCTTGATTGATTGTTTTTATAGGGCTAGCATAGGTTTGATAAGCTTGATTGATTGTTTTTATAGGGCTAGCATAGGTTTAATAAGCTTGATTGATTGTTTTATAGGGCTAGCATATGTTTGATAAGCTTGATTGATTGTTTTTATAGGGCTAGCATAGGTTTAATAAGCTTGATTGATTGTTTTTATAGGGCTAGTATAGGTTTGATAAGCTTGATTGATTGTTTTTATAGAGCTAGCATAGGCTTAATAAGCTTGATTGATTGTTTTTATAGGGCTAGCATAGGTTTAATAAGCTTGATTGGTTGTTTTTATAGAGCTAGCATAGGTTTAATAAACTTGATTGATTGTTTTTATAGAGCTAGCATAGGTTTGATAAGCTTGATTGATTGTTTTTATAGGGCTAGCATAGGTTTAATAAGCTTGATTGATTGTTTTTATAGGGCTAGCATAGTTTAATAAGCTTGATTGATTGTTTTATAGGGCTAGCATATGTTTGATAAGCTTGATTGATTGTTTTTATAGGGCTAGCATAGGTTTGATAAGCTTGATTGATTGTTATTATAGAGCTAGCATAGGTTTAATAAGCTTGATTGATTGTTTTTATAGGGCTAGCATAGGTTTGATAAGCTTGATTGATTGTTTTATAGGGCTAGCATATGTTTGATAAGCTTGATTGATTGTTTTTATAGGGCTAGCATAGGTTTGATAAGCTTGATTGATTGTTTTTATAGGGCTAGCATAGGTTTGATAAGCTTGATTGATTGTTTTATAGGGCTAGCATATGTTTGATAAGCTTGATTGATTGTTTTTATAGGGCTAGCATAGGTTTAATAAGCTTGATTGATTGTTTTATAGGGCTAGCATATGTTTGATAAGCTTGATTGATTGTTTTTATAGGGCTAGCATAGGTTTAATAAGCTTGATTGATTGTTTTTATAGGGCTAGTATAGGTTTGATAAGCTTGATTGATTGTTTTTATAGAGCTAGCATAGGCTTAATAAGCTTGATTGATTGTTTTTATAGGGCTAGCATAGGTTTAATAAGCTTGATTGGTTGTTTTTATAGAGCTAGCATAGGTTTAATAAACTTGATTGATTGTTTTTATAGGGCTAGCATAGGTTTGATAAGCTTGATTGATTGTTTTTATAGGGCTAGCATAGGTTTAATAAGCTTGATTGATTGTTTTATAGGGCTAGCATATGTTTGATAAGCTTGATTGATTGTTTTTATAGAGCTAGCATAGGTTTGATAAGCTTGATTGATTGTTATTATAGAGCTAGCATAGGTTTAATAAGCTTGATTGATTGTTTTTATAGGGCTAGCATAGGTTTAATAAGCTTGATTGATTGTTATTATAGGGCTAGCATAGGTTTGATAAGCTTGATTGATTGTTATTATAGAGCTAGCATAGGTTTAATAAGCTTGATTGATTGTTTTTATAGGGCTAGCATAGGTTGAATAAGCTTGATTGATTGTTTTTATAGGGCTAGCATAGGTTTGATAAGCTTGATTGATTGTTTTTATAGGGCTAGCATAGGTTTAATAAGCTTGATTGATTGTTATTATAGAGCTAGCATAGGTTTAATAAGCTTGATTGATTGTTTTTATAGGGCTAGCATAGGTTTAATAAGCTTGATTGATTGTTTTTATAGGGCTAGCATAGGTTTGATAAGCTTGATTGATTGTTTTTATAGGGCTAGCATAGGTTTAATAAGCTTGATTGATTGTTTTATAGGGCTAGCATATGTTTGATAAGCTTGATTGATTGTTTTTATAGGGCTAGCATAGGTTTGATAAGCTTGATTGATTGTTTTTATAGGGCTAGCATAGGTTTAATAAGCTTGATTGATTGTTTTTATAGGGCTAGTATAGGTTTGATAAGCTTGATTGATTGTTTTTATAGAGCTAGCATAGGCTTAATAAGCTTGATTGATTGTTTTTATAGGGCTAGCATAGGTTTAATAAGCTTGATTGGTTGTTTTTATAGAGCTAGCATAGGTTTAATAAACTTGATTGATTGTTTTTATAGGGCTAGCATAGGTTTGATAAGCTTGATTGATTGTTTTTATAGGGCTAGCATAGGTTTAATAAGCTTGATTGATTGTTTTATAGGGCTAGCATATGTTTGATAAGCTTGATTGATTGTTTTTATAGGGCTAGCATAGGTTTAATAAGCTTGATTGATTGTTTTTATAGGGCTAGTATAGGTTTGATAAGCTTGATTGATTGTTTTTATAGAGCTAGCATAGGCTTAATAAGCTTGATTGATTGTTTTTATAGGGCTAGCATAGGTTTAATAAGCTTGATTGGTTGTTTTTATAGAGCTAGCATAGGTTTAATAAACTTGATTGATTGTTTTTATAGGGCTAGCATAGGTTTGATAAGCTTGATTGATTGTTTTTATAGGGCTAGCATAGGTTTAATAAGCTTGATTGATTGTTTTATAGGGCTAGCATATGTTTGATAAGCTTGATTGATTGTTTTTATAGAGCTAGCATAGGTTTGATAAGCTTGATTGATTGTTTTTATAGGGCTAGCATAGGTTTGATAAGCTTGATTGATTGTTATTATAGAGCTAGCATAGGTTTAATAAGCTTGATTGATTGTTTTTATAGGGCTAGCATAGGTTTAATAAGCTTGATTGATTGTTATTATAGGGCTAGCATAGGTTTGATAAGCTTGATTGATTGTTATTATAGAGCTAGCATAGGTTTAATAAGCTTGATTGATTGTTTTTATAGGGCTAGCATAGGTTTAATAAGCTTGATTGATTGTTTTTATAGGGCTAGCATAGGTTTGATAAGCTTGATTGATTGTTTTTATAGGGCTAGCATAGGTTTAATAAGCTTGATTGATTGTTATTATAGAGCTAGCATAGGTTTAATAAGCTTGATTGATTGTTTTTATAGGGCTAGCATAGGTTTAATAAGCTTGATTGATTGTTTTTATAGGGCTAGCATAGGTTTGATAAGCTTGATTGATTGTTTTTATAGGGCTAGCATAGGTTTAATAAGCTTGATTGATTGTTTTATAGGGCTAGCATATGTTTGATAAGCTTGATTGATTGTTTTTATAGGGCTAGCATAGGTTTGATAAGCTTGATTGATTGTTTTTATAGGGCTAGCATAGGTTTAATAAGCTTGATTGATTGTTTTTATAGGGCTAGCATAGGTTTGATAAGCTTGATTGATTGTTATTATAGGGCTAGTATAGGTTTGATAAGCTTGATTGATTGTTTTTATAGAGCTAGCATAGGTTTAATAATGCTTGATTGATTGTTTTTATAGAGCTAGCATAGGTTTAATAAACTTGATTGATTGTTTTTATAGGGCTAGCATAGGTTTGATAAGCTTGATTGATTGTTTTTATAGGGCTAGCATAGGTTTAATAAACTTGATTGATTGTTTTATAGGGCTAGCATATGTTTGATAAGCTTGATTGATTGTTTTTATAGGGCTAGCATAGGTTTGATAAGCTTGATTGATTGTTTTTATAGGGCTAGCATAGGTTTGATAAGCTTGATTGATTGTTATTACATTACATAACGCAGGTTTAATCATAATTTAAGCAGGATTGATTGTTTTTACATTACATAAGGCAGGTTTGATCATAATTTAAGCAGGATTGATTGTTTTTACAGCGCAGGTTTCAGCATAATTACAATTTTATCGATTGTTTTTACCAATTGTTTTTACATTACATAACACATATTGATCATAATTTAAGCTTTATTGACTGTTTTACAGCCAGCCTTGTTTGAGAACATTGTTAATGAGGCCATTCAACATCTACATGAAGTGGTGGTACAGAACAAGCTTGGTGAACCAGAGGTAACTTGTTACACTGTGATCACTAGCCTAGCAATAACTCTGACACCTCTACCAATTGTCTAACACCTCTACCAATTATCTGAACCATCTACCAATTGTCTGAAACCTCTGCCAATTGTCTGACACCTCTACCAATTATCTGTACCCTCTACCAATTGCCTGAACCATCTACCAATTGCCTGAACCCTCTACCAATTATCTGAACCATCTACCAATTGTCTGAACCCTCTACCAATTATCTGAACCATCTACCAATTGCCTGAACCCTCTACCAATTATCTGAACCATCTACCAATTGTCTGAACCCTCTACCAATTATCTGAACCATCTACCAATTGCCTGAACCCTCTACCAATTGTCTGAACCACCTACCAATTGTCTAACACCTCTACCAATTGTCTAACACCTCTACCAATTGCCTGAACCCTCTACCAATTATCTGAACCATCTACCAATTGCCTGAACCCTCTACCAATTATCTGAACCATCTACCAATTGTCTGAACCCTCTACCAATTGTTTGAACCCTCTACCAATTGTCTGAACCCTCTATCAATTGCCTGAACCCTCTACCAATTGCCTGAACCCTCTACCAATTGCCTGAACCCTCTACCAATTATCTGAACCCTCTACCAATTGCCTGAACCCTCTACCAATTGCCTGAACCCTCTACCAATTGCCTGAACCCTCTACCAATTATCTGAACCATCTATCAATTGTTTGAACCATCTACCAATTTCCTGAACCATCTACCAATTGCCTGAACCCTCTACCAATTATCTGAACCATCCAATTTTGAACCCTCTACCAATTATCTGAACCATCTACCAATTGCTTGAACCCTCTACCAATTATCTGAACCATCTACCAATTGTCTGAACCCTCTACCATTACTGAACCATCTACCAATTGCCTGAACCCTCTACCAATTGTCTGAACCACTACCAATTGTCTAACCCTCTACCAATTGTCTAACACCTCTACCAATTGCCTGAACCCTCTACCAATTATCTGAACCATCTACCAATTGCCTGAACCCCTACCAATATCTGAACCATCTACCAATTGTCTGAACCCTCTACCAATTGTCTGAACCCTCTACCAATTGCCTGAACCCTCTACCAATTGCCTGAACCCTCTACCAATTGCCTGAACCCTCTACCAATTGCCTGAACCCTCTACCAATTATCTGAACCCTCTACCAATTGCCTGAACCCTCTACCAATTGCCTGAACCCTCTACCAATTATCTGAACCATCTATCAATTGTTTGAACCATCTACCAATTGCCTGAACCCTCTACCAATTTCCTGAACCCTCTACCAATTATCTGAACCATCTATCAATTGTTTGAACCCTCTACCAATTGTCTGAACCATCTATCAATTGTTTGAACCCTCTACCAATTGTCTAACACCTCTACCAATTGCCTGCACCCTCTACCAATTGCCTGAACCCTCTACCAATTGTCTGAACCCTCTACCAATTGTCTGACATCTCTACCAATTGTCTGACACCTCTACCAATTGTCTGACACCTCTACCAATTGTCTGAACCATCTACCAATTGTCTAACACCTCTACCAATTGTCTAACACCTCTACCAATTGTCTGAACCATCTACCAATTGTCTAACACCTCTACCAATTGTCTAACACCTCTACCAATTGTCTGAACCCTCTACCAATTGTCTAACACCTCTACCAATTATCTGTACCCTCTACCAATTGCCTGAACCAACCCTCTATCAATGGTCTGAAACCTCTACCAATTGTCTGAACCTTCTACCAATTGTCTGACACATTTACCAATTGTCTGAACCCTCTACAAATTGTCTGACACCTACCACCGACGGATCTGTAGTCCAGTAGTAACACGCTGGACTGGTAATCCAGGGATCGCAGGTTCGATCCCCCGTCTGACCCTAATAAAATTAACAGTCTTTCAGATGGGACGTTAAACCGAGGTCTCGTGTCGGTGCTTTACACCATGCACGTAAAAGAACCAGAGGAGACTCTGGAATGGGTCTCTGTCTGTATTATTGCACTATCCTCCAAAAATCTAAAATGACTAATCTCTTCAGGAGGCGTCGCTCATATGGGCAACCGGTAGCGACGATAAATAAACGTAAAACATGGATACCTACCATATAGATGACAGGCGTAGATGACATGTTTATTATCCCCTGTCATGTAGATGACAGGTTTATTATCCCGTGTCGAGTAGATGACATGTTTATTATCCCCTGTCGAGTAGATGACAGGTTTATTATCCCCTGTCAAGTAGATTACATGTTTATTATCCCCTGTCGAGTAGATTACATGTTTAGTATCCCCAGTCAAGTAGATGACAGGTTTTTTATCCCCTGTCTCATTCAACTCCTTGCCTTCATGGTGAATGTCAAGATGTGTCGCGTTCAACTCCTTGCCTTCATGGTGAATGTCAAGATGTGTCGCGTTCAACTCCTTGCCTTCATGGTGAATGTCAAGATGTGTCGCGTTCAACTCCTTGCCTTCATGGTGAATGTCAAGATGTGTCGCGTTCAACTCCTTGCCTTCATGGTGAATGTCAAGATGTGTCGCGTTCAACTCCTTGCCTTCATGGTGAATGTCAAGATGTGTCGCGTTCAACTCCTTGCCTTCATGGTGAATGTCAAGATGTGTCGCGTTCAACTCCTTGCCTTCATGGTGAATGTCAAGATGTGTCGCATTCAACTCCTTGCCTTCATGGTGAATGTCAAGATGTGTCGCGTTCAACTCCTTGCCTTCATAGTGAATGTCAAGATGTGTCTCGGTAAACTCCTTGCCTTCATGCTCAAGGTCACGATGCATCAGTCAACTCCTTGCCTTCATGCTCAAAGTCATGCTTGGAGATGAAAAATCAATGATAGGGGTTATATTATGTCTTGGCTATAACTTGGATCATTGAATATATCGGGTTGATACTTCAGTCTTTCAAATGAAATTGTTGATTGTCCTGTTTTGATGTTGACACGTGTCTTTGTTTTGACAGATATTTAGTCAGCGGACGGTACAGAAGGAAGCGACCCTGCTGTGCACCAGGCTGTTAGAAGCATTCGCTCCATGTTTAGAACAGCTTGCATTCTCAGACATGGACCAGGACACAAAATCACCGCCTAAGCACAGGTAATTTTACTTGTATACTTGTATGTGCAAGATCAGATATTATAAACTCACATATCGGGGTCAAACAGGGGGACCCGGCCAGTAGCTTATTACGTTTATTTTTTTAAGACGATATATTGACTACTATAAATAGTAATATTGATGGTATCTTACATATTGATGATGTACACATATTCTTATTGTTGTTCGCTGATGATGCGATAGTCTTTGCCCATGACCCAGCTTCATTGCAGTCCATGTTAAATGATATAGAAAATTACTGTCACACACCTTAATGTCAATAAAACCAAATTAATGATTTTTGAAAATGGCCGACATACTCGATATCAATTTTTCATCTATAATTCAAATATTGAAATAGTTGAATCATTTAAATACTTGGGTGTACACCTATTCAAAAACGGGAATTGAAACCGTACACAAAAACGGGAATTGAAACCGTACACAAAAATGGGAATTGAAACCGTACACAAAAACGGGAATTGAAACCGTACACAAAAACGGGAATTGAAACCGTACACAAAAACGAGTAGCGCAACATGCGTCATTTTCCATCCATAACTTGTTTACAATATACAACCAATTAAATATTCCCATCACGCAAAAAATTAAATTGTTTGATTCTTTGGTGTCTTCTATATTAAACTATGCAGCTTTGGTGTCTCCTATATTAAACTATGCAGCTTTGGTGTCTCCTATATTAAACTATGCAGCGGAGATATGGGGTTGTCATGAAAGTCCCGACATTGAAGCAATGCATTCCAAATTTTGTAGAAAACGTCTGTGGGTGAAGCGTTCAACTAACTTAGATGGGCAGAGAATTGGGCAGAACCCCAATGTATATACATAGAAGATTAGTAATGATCAAATATTGGATAAAACTACATGTACTAACTTTGAATAATCAGTCACTTCTGTTCAAAACTATGTACTTAAAACTGATGTAGATAATGGTATTATATATAATACCGTATTTAGCTATGTATAGTGCGCTACCGTGTATAGTGCGCACCCACGATCTGGCACGAAAATCGGCGGAAAAACTGAGTTCCGATGTATACTGCGCACGTGAAAAATGCAATTTTCCAAGTCAAAATTTAACATTTCTCAAGAATCGCTAAAAATTGTGCTCCGTGATTTTTACAACTTATATTAATCACTCGAGATATACCTCATCGAGTAACGGTAACGCACTCGGGCACACCTGCTCAAATTTCTCGACACGTTCTCAAACATCTCAACACGTTCTCAAACATGTCAGCAGATGCTCAAACTTCTCAACACGTGAAGCCTACCTAATTAACTGGGACCCATTGTGAAAGGTTTGTCGAAATTAATTATCGCTACAATCAATTGAAATACTGCAGCCATGCATTGTACATTGTACGGCGAAGTACGCGAAAAGTACGGGAAATATTACATACGATAAAACCACGTGATGTTATCAAATCGCCATTTTTTTATGCATTTACTAATTTCAATTAAATTCTTCAAAGTTTGCCAAAATAAACGAAATATATGCTAATTTTGTGGTCTTATTCATTTGATTTATAGACTATCGGCAACTGGTTTTAATAGCTAGTTTATAACGATTGTCGAATGTAACAACTTATAGAATGACTGTGGGCCGTTCGGGTCGAATTTCAGTTTTTTCACGAAATATTGGTCAATTTTGGTCCGGAAAAAAATGTCCTGTTGTCTGTACTGGTAGATAAAATGGATGAGGATTTCAGTAAGAAATGTGCGCACTATACATAGCTAAATACGGTAAGTGTAACTGGGCTTATCATATAAAACATATTCTCGAACAATGTGGGTTAATGTACATATGGCAGAACCAATTTAATATGTTGATAAACTATAATGAGATCAAACAAAGAATATTAGATATATATTATCAAAGCTGGTATTCGTCTGTTAATAATTCAGGGAGGTTAGAGACATACTGTTTGTTTAAACACTCGTTCAGGCAGATTCAGAATGACTTCATCCCATGATTTAGCTATCGGCGTGGAAGATATCAAAACATACCCAGAAATCAAAGAATATGTATATATTGCAATACAGGCATGATAGAAAGTGAATTATCATTTCCTTCTTATATGTCCGAAATTTAGAGATCTTAGACAGAACTATTTAAAACGTTATTACTATACAAACATGGCCAACTATTAATAAATTCACTAATTTGATGTCAGAAAAATCAAATACTATTGGTAGAAATTTAGCAAAATACATATTTCGCAAATGTATATAGAAACTAAAATTAGTATAAGCGGAGAGTATATTAACATCTTGCTCGTTTGTAAATCCATATCGTTGCCTACATGTATACATGTACTTGCTATAGACATTGTATGACTGTTTAATGCAATAAAGGTATTGTTGTTGTTGTTGTTGTTGTAGACACAAATCACTACCTCATCACAGTTAATTATATTTGTATACACAAATCACCACCTCATCATGGGTAATTATACTTGTATACACAAATCACTACCTCATCACAGGTAATTATACTTGTATACACAAATCACCACCTCATCATGGGTAATTATACTTGTATACACAAATCACTACCTCATCACAGGTAATTATACTTGTATACACAAATCACCACCTCATCATGGCTATTTATACTTGTATACACAAATCACTACCTCATCACAGTTAATTATACTTGTATACACAAATCACTACCTCATCACAGGTAATTATACTTGTATACACAAATCACTACCTCATCACAGGTAATTATACTTGTATACACAAATCACCACCTCATCATGGGTAATTATACTTGTATACACAAATCACCACCTCATCATGGGTAATTATACTTGTATACACAAATCACCACCTCATCATGGGTAATTATACTTGTATACACCAATCACTACCTCATCATGGGTAATTATACTTGTATACACCAATCACCACCTCATCATGGGTAATTATACTTGTATACACAAATCACCACCTCATCATGGGTAATTATACTTGTATACACCAATCACTACCTCATCATGGGTAATTATACTTGTATACACCAATCACCACCTCATCATGGGTAATTATACTTGTATACACAAATCACCACCTCATCATGGGTAATTATACTTGTATACACAAATCACCACCTCATCATGGGTAATTATACTTGTATACACAAATCACCACCTCATCATGGGTAATTATACTTGTATACACAAATCACCACCTCATCATGGGTAATTATACTTGTATACACAAATCACCACCTCATCACAGGTAATTATACTTGTATACACAAATCACTACCTCATCACAGGTAATTATACTTGTATACACAAATCACTACCTCATCACAGTTAATTATACTTGTATACACCAATCACCACCTCATCATGGGTAATTATACTTGTATACACCAATCACCACCTCATCATGGGTAATTATACTTGTATACACCAATCACCACCTCATCATGGGTAATTATACTTGTATACACCAATCACTACCTCATCATGGGTAATTATACTTGTATACACCAATCACCACCTCATCATGGGTAATTATACTTGTATACACAAATCACCACCTCATCATGGGTAATTATACTTGTATACACAAATCACCACCTCATCATGGGTAATTATACTTGTATACACAAATCACCACCTCATCACAGGTAATTATACTTGTATACACAAATCACTACCTCATCACAGGTAATTATACTTGTATACACAAATCACTACCTCATCACAGGTAATTATACTTGTATACACCAATCACCACCTCATCATGGGTAATTATACTTGTATACACCAATCACCACCTCATCATGGGTAATTATACTTGTATACACCAATCACCACCTCATCATGGGTAATTATACTTGTATACACAAATCACCACCTCATCATGGGTAATTATACTTGTATGCACAAATCACCACCTCATCATGGGTAATTATACTTGTATACACAAGAGCCAGATTCACAAAAACAAGATTGAAGATGACCGTGTCTTCGTAGTTCCCTTTTTTAGGTCAATACACCACTAATGGTTGACTCTGGCATCTACTGCACAATCTTTCTAACTATACAATATTCCTTTAGGAAACTAATTGTTTAGATTATGATTGTGATGAAGATCCAGACAGCCAAAACATTCACTAGTAATTGATAACAAAAGATTTGTTTTATTTCTATATGTACAGTCAAACCTGTGTTAGTGGTCACCTCCATTAAGCAGCCAACCTGTATTAAGCAGCCAGTTTCCATATTCCCAATATCTTATTTTATTATACATTTGACCTCTATTAAGCAGCCACCTGTGCTAAGCAGCCACATTCTGTTATTCCCTTGGCTGGCTGCTTAACACAGGTTTGACTGTATGTGTTAGTACTTCATGCACATTGTTTTCAGAATAGACAAGCAGCAGAGTCTGGTAGAGGACAGCTCTATCGATGATCTCATTCCTTCAAAGGTACGTGTGTGTGTGTTTTTACGTTTATTTATCGTCGCTACCGGTTGCCCATATGAGCGACGCCTCCTGAAGAGATTAGTTATTTTAGATTTTGGAGGATAGTGCATGATACAGACAGAGACCCATTCCAGAATCTCCTCTGGTTCTTTTACGTGCACAGTGTAAAGCACCGACACGCGACCTCGGTTTAACGTCCCATCTGAAAGACTGTTAATTTTATTAGGGTCAGACGGGGGATCGAACCTGCGATCCCTGGATTACCAGTCCAGCGTATTACCACTGGACTACAGATCCGTCTGTAATGGTACGTTTGTGCTTATCATTTATATAATATCCCTATGCAACCTACCACAATAAATCATTCTCTCTCTCTATGCATCCTGCCACAATAAATCATTATCTCTCTATGCATCCTGCCACAATAAATCAATATCTCTCTATGCAACCTGCCACAATAAATCATTATCTCTCTATGCAACCTACCACAATAAATCATTATCTGCATATGCAACCTACCACAATAAATCATTCTCTCTATGCATCCTACCACAATAAATCATTATCTCTCTATGCATCCTTCCCCGTACCATCTCACTCACATACTTCCCGGTCCGAGGATCGAACCCGGGTAGCATTGGTGAGAAGCCAACGTGCTAACCACTGCACTAATTGGGCAGCTTACTGTTATAATATGATAACAAAAGATATAACACAAAATCTTATATGTTTCACTTACCAACTTCTTTCTATAAAATTGAGTAACAGTTCATTCCATAGCACCGTATCTATTTCAACTTCTGCTGTAACCAGGATAGTTTAACATCTATCGTCTGCTGTAGTTATGGACATCAGGTCTGTCTGGTCTGACTGACGTTGATACATCGTTATCGCTTGTGGACAGGATACTGACGTTGGTATATCGATACATCGATAGTGGACACGATCAATTCGATCATCTCTGTAGCATGACAGTTCTGCACTATAACGCTAAGGTTTTCGACATTTCCTCCCTCAACGCTTCATTCCTATTCACTTTCAATATTTCAGCCCTGCATGTATCTTCAGTATCTTGTCTATTATATTATTGTCCAAATTCCACATTATTGGCCATGATTATCAATTGGTTAGCTTGTGAGGTCACCGTAGCGATCCAATTGGTTCTTCACCACAAAGGTCCGCCTCCGTGGTCGAGTGGTTAAGGTCGCTGACTTGTATACCACTGTAACCTATCACTGATGGTCACGGGTTCGAGCCCCGCTCAGGCCGTGTCTCATTTATATATGAAAAAGTTGGCAGTTTCTTACGGAGGTTGGTGCACCCAAGTACTGGTTAACCGTTGTATCCTGCCCAGGAAAGGTGTTGTTAGGAACTGCCTGCTGGCGATATAGCCCGAAATGGTGCTGATGCAGGCGTTAAACCCGAAATATAACATAACAAATCTCCACCACAAAGCTGTGAATATTCTGTCCATTTTCTCTATATTTAATACTCCATGAAGTATGGCCAACTGTCTAGATTTCTTGAATTATGTGTAAGAATATACCGGTATATATTCATCATTATAACTCCTTTCAACTACCGTACAGCAAAGCTTGTATTGTCAAATATAATGACTGCAATTCCATTTACAGTGAAGTTCGCATTATCAAATGTATTGTAACGTTTCCATAGTTAACCCATTTCATTCTGGATACATTTAAAGGCTTTTGCAAACAACATAGATCCAGATCAGCCGCAGCATGACGCTGCGTGCTGATCAGGATCTATGTTGTTTGCTACATAGCCAAGTGTCTTAGCAAGATCATCTGAATAGCAAACAGCATAGCCTGATCAGACTGCACATTCAGTGGTGGCTGATATGGCTCTATGTTCTTTGCAAATACCGTTTGAACGGTATCCAAAATGAAATGGCTTAAGTCAATATAGCATGACATTTGTAACAGTTTTAGACGCGGAAATACACTAAAGTTACAGGACTTGTTTGTGATATCTCATTAGCATAAAGTAGACCCTTGTCTACCCGGTTAGACCGATTTATCTCGCCCCTCACCCCCAAAAAAAATATGGCGCGAAAAGCCTGTCTATAGGTGAGAAAAGAAAATATTGTTTAATATTTCCTTATATACTCTAGGTATGTAACAACCCACTGTACGTACAATTAAACATTGTTTTATAGTTTAAAACTACCATTATAAAGAAATGATGTAATGTACAATTGACCTGTCAATCACAACTAAAGTCATTTATGCAAATAGCATAGAGCGACACCGGATAGTGGAGCTAAAACACTTGTCTGAATAGCAAACAACATAGATCCTGATCAGATGCAGTGTTGCGGCGTGGCTGATCTGGATCTATGTTATTTACACATTCTGATGAATTTATTCGGCAGGTTAACTGTTAAACAGTGTTCTATGTATATTTTACCAGCAACAGACTGAGTAAAGCAGCTGAGTTATATTTGAGGTTGTCTATAGGACATGTCCAAGTGATCTACACTGATATATTTGAGGTTATCTATAGGACATGTCCAGGTGATCTACACTGATATATTTGAGGTTATCTATAGGACATGTCCATGTGATCTACACTGATATATTTGAGGTTATCTATAGGACATGTCCAAGTGATCTACACTGATATATTTGAGGTTATCTATAGGACATGTCCAGGTGATCTACACTGATATATTTGAGGTTATCTATAGGACATGTCCATGTGATCTACACTGATATATTTGAGGTTATCTATAGGACATGTCCAAGTGATCTACACTGATATATTTGAGGTTATCTATAGGACATGTCCAGGTGATCTACACTGATATATTTGAGGTTATCTATAGGACATGTCCATGTGATCTACACTGATATATTTGAGGTTATCTATAGGACATGTCCAAGTGATCTACACTGATATATTTGAGGTTATCTATAGGACATGTCCAAGTGATCTACACTGATATATTTGAAGTTAGCTATAGGACATGTCCAAGTGATCTACACTGATATGGTTGAGGTTATCTATAGGACATGTCCAAGTGATCTACACTGATATATTTGAAGTTATCTATAGGACATGTCCAAGTGATCTACACTGATATATTTGAAGTTAGCTATAGGACATGTCCAAGTGATCTACACTGATATATTTGAGGTTATCTATAGGACATGTCCAAGTGATCTACACTGATATATTTGAAGTTATCTATAGGACATGTCCAAGTGATCTACACTGATATATTTGAGGTTATCCAAAAGACATGTCCAGGTGATCTACACTGATATATTTGAGGCTATCTATAGGACATGTCCAAGTGATCTACACTGATATATTTGAGGTTATCTATAGGACATGTCCAGGTGATCTACACTGATATATTTGAGGTTATCTATAGGACATGTCCAGGTGATCTACACTGATATATTTGAGGTTATCTATAGGACATGTCCATGTGATCTACACTGATATATTTGAGGTTATCTATAGGACATGTCCAAGTGATCTACACTGATATATTTGAGGTTGTCTATAGGACATGTCCAAGTGATCTACACTGATATATTTGAAGTTAGCTATAGGACATGTCCAAGTGATCTACACTGATATATTTGAAGTTAGCTATAGGACATGTCCAAGTGATCTACACTGATATATTTGAAGTTATCTATAGGACATGTCCAAGTGATCTACACTGATATATTTGAAGTTAGCTATAGGACATGTCCAAGTGATCTACACTGATATGGTTGAGGTTATCTATAGGACATGTCCAAGTGATCTACACTGATATATTTGAAGTTATCTATAGGACATGTCCAAGTGATCTACACTGATATATTTGAGGTTATCCAAAAGACATGTCCAAGTGATCTACACTGATATATTTGAGGTTATCTATAGGACATGTCCAAGTGATCTACACTGATATATTTGAGGTTATCTATAGGACATGTCCAAGTGATCTACACTGATATATTTGAGGTTATCCAAAAGACATGTCCAGGTGATCTACACTGATATATTTGAGGCTATCTATAGGACATGTCCAAGTGATCTACACTGATATATTTGAGGTTATCTATAGGACATGTCCAGGTGATCTACACTGATATATTTGAGGTTATCTATAGGACATGTCCAAGTGATCTACACTGATATATTTGAAGTTAGCTATAGGACATGTCCAAGTGATCTACACTGATATATTTGAGGTTATCTATAGGACATGTCCAAGTGATCTACACTGATATATTTGAAGTTATCTATAGGACATGTCCAAGTGATCTACACTGATATATTTGAGGTTATCCAGAAGACATGTCCAAGTGATCTACACTGATATATTTGAGGTTATCTATAGGACATGTCCAGGTGATCTACACTGATATATTTGAGGTTATCTATAGGACATGTCCAAGTGATCTACACTGATATAGTTGAGGCTATCTATAGGACATGTCCAAGTGATCTATCACTGATATAGTTGAGGCTATCTATAGGACATGTCCAAGTGATCTACACTGATATATTTGAGGTTATCCAAAAGACATGTCCAAGTGATCTACACTGATATATTTGAGGTTATCCAAAAGACATGTCCAAGTGATCTACACTGATATATTTGAGGTTATCTATAGGACATGTTCAAGTGATCTATCACTGATATATTTGTATATTTTTATACGACATGTCCAAATGATCTATCACTGATATATTTGAGACATTTCTATACGACATGTCCAAGTGATCTACACTGATATATTTGAGACATTTCTATATGACATGTCCAAGTGATCTACACTGATATATTTGAGACATTTCTATACGACATGTCCAAGCGATCTATAACTGATATGTTTGAGACATTTCAAGTGATCTATAACTGATATATTTGAGACATTTCAAGTGATCTATAACTGATATATTTGAGACATTTCAAGTGATCTATAACTGATATATTTGAGACATTTCAAGTGATTTATAACTGATATATTTGAGACATGTTCAAGTGATCTATAACTGATATATTTGAGACATTTCAAGTGATTTATAACTGATATATTTGAGACATGTTCAAGTGATCTATAACTGATATATTTGAGACATGTCCAAGTGATCTATAATTGATATATTTGAGACATTTTAAGTGATAACTGATATAATATTATTGTGTCTCTGTTTTGTACTAATGAATGAAATGTATTGCAGGACAAGAAACTGATTATAATGTTGAGTAATTGTAAGCACACAAACGGACATATTATATCTCGACTAGTGGAGAACCTTAATAAACATGGATACCTTGAAATGAATAAAGTACACGAGGTAGGTATTACTAAATGAATAAAGTACACAAGGTAGGTATTACTACTTGAATAATGTACTAGATGTAGGTATTGTTAAATGAATAAAGTACTAGAGGTAGGTATTACTAACTGAATAAAGTACTAGAGGTGGGTATTACTACTAAATGAATTAAAGTACTAGAGGTAGGTATTACTAAATGAATAAAGTACTAGAGGTAGATATTACTACTTGAATAAAGTACTAGAGGTGGGTATTACTACTTGAATAAAGTACTAGAGGTAGATATTGCTTAATGAATAAAGTACTAGAGGTAGGTATTACTACTTGAATAAAGTACTAGAGGTAAGTATTACTACTTGAATAAAGTACTAGAGGTAGGTATTACTACTTGAATAAAGTACTAGATGTAGGTATTACTACTTGAATAAAGTACTAGATGTGGGTATTACTGCTTGAATAAAGTACTAGATGTGGGTATTACTGCTTGAATAAAGTACTAGATGTGGGTATTACTAAATGCATAAAGTACTAGAGGTAGGTATTACTGCTTGAATAAAGTACTAGAGGTAGGTATTACTGCTTGAATAAAGTACTAGAGGTAGGTATTACTAAATGAATAAAGTACTAGAGGTAGGTATTGCTACTTGAATAAAGTACTAGAGGTAGGTATTGCTACTTGAATAAAGTACTAGAGGTAGGTATTACTAAATGAATAAAGTACTAGATGTAGGTATTACTACTTGAATAAAGTACTAGATGTAGGTATTGCTTAATAAATAAAGTACTAGATGTAGGTATTGCTCAATAAATAAAGTACTAGATGTAGGTATTGCTCAATGAATAAAGTACTAGATGTATATGTAGGTATTACTGCTTGAATAAAGTACTAGAGGTAGGTATTACTACTTGAATAAAGTACTAGAGGTAGGTATTGCTACTTGAATAAAGTACTAGAGGTAGGTATTGCTACTTGAATAAAGTACTAGAGGTAGGTATTACTACTTGAATAAAGTACTAGAGGTAGGTATTACTACTTGAATAAAGTACTAGAGTTTGGTATTACTAATGGACATCTTATACCTTTGACTTGTGGAGAACCTTATTCCCATTTTTCATGACAAAATGAAGGTACACGTTATACATTGATACATATGGTAATTGTTATTTCACAGGCTAGTCTAGTCACATATGTGTGTTATGTTACAGGCTAGTCTAGTCACATATGTGTGTTATGTTGCAGGCTAGTCTAGTCACATATGTGTGTTATGTTACAAGCTAGTCTAGTCACATATGTGTGTTATGTTGCAGGTTAGTCTAGTCACATATGTGTGTTATGTTACAGGCTAGTCTAGTCACATATACGTGTTATGTTACAGGCTAGTCTAGTCACATATGTGTGTTATGTTACAGGCTAGTCTAGTCACATATACGTGTTATGTTACAGGCTAGTCTAGTCACATATGTGTGTTATGTTACAGGCTAGTCTAGTCACATATGTGTGTTATGTTACAGGCTAGTCTAGTCACATATACGTGTTATGTTACAGGCTAGTCTAGTCACATATGTGTGTTATGTTACAGGCTAGTCTAGTCACATATGTGTGTTATGTTACAGGCTAGTCTAGTCACATATACGTGTTATGTTACAGGCTAGTCTAGTCACATATGTGTGTTATGTTACAGGCTAGTCTAGTCACATATGTGTGTTATGTTACAGGCTAGTCTAGTCACATATGTGTGTTATGTTACAGGCTAGTCTAGTCACATATGTGTGTTATGTTACAGGCTAGTCTAGTCACATATGTGTGTTATGTTACAGGCTAGTCTAGTCACAATGTGTGTTATGTTACAGCCTAGTCTAGTCACATATGCTTGTTATGTTACAGGCTAGTCTAGTCACATATGTGTGTTATGTTACAGGCTAGTCTAGTCACATATGCTTGCTATGTTACAGGCTAGTCTAGTCACATATGTGTGTTATGTTACAGGCTAGTCTAGTCACATATGTGTGTTATGTTACAGGCTAGTCTAGTCACACATGTGTGTTATGTTACAGGCTAGTCTAGTCACACATGTGTGTTATGTTACAGGCTAGTCTAGTCACATATGTGTGTTATGTTACAGGCTAGTCTAGTCACATATGTGTGTTATGTTACAGGCTAGTCTAGTCACATATGCTTGTTATGTTACAGGCTAGTCTAGTCACATATGTGTGTTATGTTACAGCCTAGTCTAGTCACATATGTGTGTTATGTTACAGGCTAGTCTAGTCACATATGTGTGTTATGTTACAGCCTAGTCTAGTCACATATGCTTGTTATGTTACAGGCTAGTCTAGTCACATATGTGTGTTATGTTACAGGCTAGTCTAGTCACATATGCTTGTTATGTTACAGGCTAGTCTAGTCACATATGTGTGTTATGTTACAGGCTAGTCTAGTCACATATGTGTGTTATGTTACAGGCTAGTCTAGTCACATATGTGTGTTATGTTACAGGCTAGTCTAGTCACATATGTGTGTTATGTTACAGGCTAGTCTAGTCACATATGTGTGTTATGTTACAGCCTAGTCTAGTCACATATGCTTGTTATGTTACAGGCTAGTCTAGTCACATATGTGTGTTATGTTACAGGCTAGTCTAGTCACATATGTGTGTTATGTTACAGGCTAGTCTAGTCACATATGTGTGTTATGTTACAGGCTAGTCTAGTCACATATGCGTGTTATGTTACAGCCTAGTCTAGTCACATATACGTGTTATGTTACAGGCTAGTCTAGTCACATATGCTTGTTATGTTACAGGCTAGTCTAGTCACATATACGTGTTATGTTACAGGCTAGTCTAGTCACACATATGCTTGTTATGTTACAGCCTAGTCTAGTCACATATACGTGTTATGTTACAGGCTAGTCTAGTCACATATGCTTGTTATGTTACAGCCTAGTCTAGTCACATATGTGTGTTATGTTACAGGCTAGTCTAGTCACATATGTGTGTTATGTTACAGGCTAGTCTAGTCACACATGTGTGTTATGTTACAGGCTAGTCTAGTCACATATGTGTGTTATGTTACAGGCTAGTCTAGTCACATATGTGTGTTATGTTACAGGCTAGTCTAGTCACATATGTGTGTTATGTTACAGGCTAGTCTAGTCACATATGTGTGTTATGTTACAGGCTAGTCTAGTCACATATGTGTGTTATGTTACAGGCTAGTCTAGTCACATATGTGTGTTATGTTACAGGCTAGTCTAGTCACATATGTGTGTTATGTTACAGGCTAGTCTAGTCACATATGTGTGTTATGTTACAGGCTAGTCTAGTCACATATGTGTGTTATGTTACAGGCTAGTCTAGTCACACATGCTTGCTATGTTACAGGCTAGTCTAGTCACATATGTGTGTTATGTTACACGCTAGTCTAGTCACATATGTGTGTTATGTTACAGGCTAGTCTAGTCACATATGTGTGTTATGTTACAGGCTAGTCTAGTCACATATGTGTGTTATGTTGCAGGCTAGTCTAGTCACATATGTGTGTTATGTTACAGGCTAGTCTAGTCACATATGTGTGTTATGTTACAGGCTAGTCTAGTCACACATGCTTGCTATGTTACAGGCTAGTCTAGTCACATATGTGTGTTATGTTACAGGCTAGTCTAGTCACATATGTGTGTTACGTTACAGGCTAGTCTAGTCACATATGTGTGTTATGTTGCAGGCTAGTCTAGTCACATATTTGTGTTATGTTACAGGCTAGTCTAGTCACATATGTGTGTTATGTTACAGCCTAGTCTAGTCACATATGCGTGTTATGTTGCAGGCTAGTCTAGTCACATATGCCTGTTATGTTACAGGCTAGTCTAGTCACATATGCTTGTTATGTTACAGGCTAGTCTAGTCACATATGCTTGTTATGTTACAGGCTAGTCTAGTCACATATGTGTGTTATGTTACAGGCTAGTCTAGTCACATATGCTTGTTATGTTACAGGCTAGTCTAGTCACATATGTGTGTTATGTTACAGGCTAGTCTAGTCACATATGTGTGCTATGTTACAGGCTAGTCTAGTCACATATGTGTGTTATGTTACAGGCTAGTCTAGTCACATATGCTTGTTATGTTACAGGCTAGTCTAGTCACACATGCTTGCTATGTTACAGGCTAGTCTAGTCACATATGTGTGTTATGTTACAGGCTAGTCTAGTCACATATGTGTGTTATGTTACAGGCTAGTCTAGTCACATATGTGTGTTATGTTACAGGCTAGTCTAGTCACATATGCTTGTTATGTTACAGGCTAGTCTAGTCACATATGTGTGTTATGTTACAGGCTAGTCTAGTCACATATGTGTGCTATGTTACAGGCTAGTCTAGTCACATATGTGTGTTATGTTACAGGCTAGTCTAGTCACATATGCTTGTTATGTTACAGGCTAGTCTAGTCACACATGCTTGCTATGTTACAGGCTAGTCTAGTCACATATGTGTGTTATGTTACAGGCTAGTCTAGTCACATATGTGTGTTATGTTACAGGCTAGTCTAGTCACATATGCGTGTTATGTTACAGGCTAGTCTAGTCACATATACGTGTTATGTTACAGGCTAGTCTAGTCACATATGCGTGTTATGTTACAGCCTAGTCTAGTCACATATACGTGTTATGTTGCAGGCTAGTCTAGTCACATATGCTTGTTATGTTACAGCCTAGTCTAGTCACATATACGTGTTATGTTACAGGCTAGTCTAGTCACACATATGCTTGTTATGTTACAGCCTAGTCTAGTCACATATACGTGTTATGTTGCAGGCTAGTCTAGTCACATATGCTTGTTATGTTACAGCCTAGTCTAGTCACATATGTGTGTTATGTTACAGGCTAGTCTAGTCACATATGTGTGTTATGTTACAGGCTAGTCTAGTCACACATGCTTGTTATGTTACAGGCTAGTCTAGTCACATATGTGTTATGTTACAGGCTAGTCTAGTCACATATGTGTGTTATGTTACAGGCTAGTCTAGTCACATATGTGTGTTATGTTACAGGCTAGTCTAGTCACATATGTGTGTTATGTTACAGGCTAGTCTAGTCACATATGTGTGTTATGTTACAGGCTAGTCTAGTCACATATGTGTGTTATGTTACAGGCTAGTCTAGTCACATATGTGTGTTATGTTACAGGCTAGTCTAGTCACATATGTGTGTTATGTTACAGGCTAGTCTAGTCACATATGTGTGTTATGTTACAGGCTAGTCTAGTCACACATGCTTGCTATGTTACAGGCTAGTCTAGTCACATATGTGTGTTATGTTACACGCTAGTCTAGTCACATATGTGTGTTATGTTACAGGCTAGTCTAGTCACATATGTGTGTTATGTTACAGGCTAGTCTAGTCACATATGTGTGTTATGTTGCAGGCTAGTCTAGTCACATATGTGTGTTATGTTACAGGCTAGTCTAGTCACATATGTGTGTTATGTTACAGGCTAGTCTAGTCACACATGCTTGTTATGTTACAGGCTAGTCTAGTCACATATGTGTGTTATGTTACAGGCTAGTCTAGTCACATATGCTTGTTATGTTACAGGCTAGTCTAGTCACATATGTGTGTTATGTTACAGGCTAGTCTAGTCACATATGTGTGCTATGTTACAGGCTAGTCTAGTCACATATGTGTGTTATGTTACAGGCTAGTCTAGTCACATATGCTTGTTATGTTACAGGCTAGTCTAGTCACACATGCTTGCTATGTTACAGGCTAGTCTAGTCACATATGTGTGTTATGTTACAGGCTAGTCTAGTCACATATGTGTGTTATGTTACAGGCTAGTCTAGTCACATATGTGTGTTATGTTACAGGCTAGTCTAGTCACATATGCTTGTTATGTTACAGGCTAGTCTAGTCACATATGTGTGTTATGTTACAGGCTAGTCTAGTCACATATGTGTGCTATGTTACAGGCTAGTCTAGTCACATATGTGTGTTATGTTACAGGCTAGTCTAGTCACATATGCTTGTTATGTTACAGGCTAGTCTAGTCACACATGCTTGCTATGTTACAGGCTAGTCTAGTCACATATGTGTGTTATGTTACAGGCTAGTCTAGTCACATATGTGTGTTATGTTACAGGCTAGTCTAGTCACATATGTGTGTTATGTTACAGCCTAGTCTAGTCACATGATTGTTATGTTACAGGCTAGTCTAGTCACATATGCTTGTTATGTTACAGCCTAGTCTAGTCACATGATTGTTATGTTACAGGCTAGTCTAGTCACATATACGTGTTATGTTACAGGCTAGTCTAGTCACACATATGCTTGTTATGTTACAGCCTAGTCTAGTCACATATACGTGTTATGTTGCAGGCTAGTCTAGTCACATATGCTTGTTATGTTGCAGGCTAGTCTAGTCACATATGCTTGTTATGTTACAGCCTAGTCTAGTCACATATGTGTGTTATGTTACAGCCTAGTCTAGTCACATATACGTGTTATGTTGCAGGCTAGTCTAGTCACATATGCTTGTTATGTTACAGCCTAGTCTAGTCACATATACGTGTTATGTTGCAGGCTAGTCTAGTCACATATGCGTGTTATGTTACAGCCTAGTCTAGTCACATATACGTGTTATGTTGCAGGCTAGTCTAGTCACATATGATTGTTATGTTACAGCCTAGTCTAGTCACATATGCTTGTTATGTTACAGGCTAGTCTAGTCACATATGCTTGTTATGTTACAGCCTAGTCTAGTCACATATGCGTGTTATGTTGCAGGCTAGTCTAGTCACATATGATTGTTATGTTACAGCCTAGTCTAGTCACATATGCGTGTTATGTTGCAGGCTAGTCTAGTCACACATGATTGTTATGTTACAGCCTAGTCTAGTCACATATGCTTGTTATGTTACAGCCTAGTCTAGTCACATATGTGTGTTATGTTACAGCCTAGTCTAGTCACATATGCGTGTTATGTTGCAGGCTAGTCTAGTCACACATGATTGTTATGTTACAGCCTAGTCTAGTCACATATGTGTGTTATGTTACAGCCTAGTCTAGTCACACATGATTGTTATGTTACAGCCTAGTCTATCACATATGCGTGTTATGTTGCAGGCTAGTCTAGTCACACATGATTGTTATGTTACAGCCTAGTCTAGTCACATATACGTGTTATGTTACAGGCTAGTCTAGTCACATATGTGTGTTATGTTACAGGCTAGTCTAGTCACATATGTGTGTTATGTTACAGCCTAGTCTAGTCACATGATTGTTATGTTACAGGCTAGTCTAGTCACATATGCTTGTTATGTTACAGCCTAGTCTAGTCACATGATTGTTATGTTACAGGCTAGTCTAGTCACATATACGTGTTATGTTACAGGCTAGTCTAGTCACATATGCTTGTTATGTTGCAGGCTAGTCTAGTCACATATGCTTGTTATGTTACAGCCTAGTCTAGTCACATATACGTGTTATGTTGCAGGCTAGTCTAGTCACATATGCTTGTTATGTTGCAGGCTAGTCTAGTCACATATGCTTGTTATGTTACAGCCTAGTCTAGTCACATATGTGTGTTATGTTACAGCCTAGTCTAGTCACATATACGTGTTATGTTGCAGGCTAGTCTAGTCACATATGCTTGTTATGTTACAGCCTAGTCTAGTCACATATACATGTTATGTTGCAGGCTAGTCTAGTCACATATGCGTGTTATGTTACAGCCTAGTCTAGTCACATATACGTGTTATGTTGCAGGCTAGTCTAGTCACATATGCTTGTTATGTTACAGCCTAGTCTAGTCACATATACGTGTTATGTTACAGGCTAGTCTAGTCACACATATGCTTGTTATGTTACAGCCTAGTCTAGTCACATATACGTGTTATGTTGCAGGCTAGTCTAGTCACATATGCTTGTTATGTTACAGCCTAGTCTAGTCACATATGCGTGTTATGTTGCAGGCTAGTCTAGTCACACATGATTGTTATGTTACAGCCTAGTCTAGTCACATATGCTTGTTATGTTACAGCCTAGTCTAGTCACATATGTGTGTTATGTTACAGCCTAGTCTAGTCACATATGCGTGTTATGTTGCAGGCTAGTCTAGTCACACATGATTGTTATGTTACAGCCTAGTCTAGTCACATATGCGTGTTATGTTGCAGGCTAGTCTAGTCACACATGATTGTTATGTTACAGCCTAGTCTAGTCACATATGCTTGTTATGTTACAGCCTAGTCTAGTCACATATGTGTGTTATGTTACAGCCTAGTCTAGTCACATATGCGTGTTATGTTGCAGGCTAGTCTAGTCACACATGATTGTTATGTTACAGCCTAGTCTAGTCACATATGCGTGTTATGTTGCAGGCTAGTCTAGTCACACATGATTGTTATGTTACAGCCTAGTCTAGTCACATATGCTTGTTATGTTACAGTCTAGTCTAGTCACATATACGTGTTATGTTACAGCATAGTCTAGTCACATGATTGTTATGTTACAGGCTAGTCTAGTCACATATACGTGTTATGTTACAGGCTAGTCTAGTCACACATATGCTTGTTATGTTACAGCCTAGTCTAGTCACATATACGTGTTATGTTGCAGGCTAGTCTAGTCACATATGCTTGTTATGTTACAGGCTAGTCTAGTCACATATGCTTGTTATGTTACAGGCTAGTATAGTCACATATGCTTGTTATGTTACAGGCTAGTCTAGTCACATCTGCTTGTTATGTTACAGTCTAGTCTAGTCACATATATGTGTTATATTACAGGCTGGTCTAGTCACATGATTGTTATGTTGCAGCCTAGTCTAGTCACATCTGATTGTTATGTTACAGGCTAGTCTAGTCACATGATTGTTATGTTGCAGCCTAGTCTAGTCACCTATGATTGTTATGTTACAGCCTAGTCCAGTCACCTATGATTGTTATGTTACAGGCTAGTCTAGTCACATATAGCAAATTGGATGAGAAGCTGTTTGAGGCCTACATTGAGGAGAAATCTAATCCAATAGTGGGAGCCATGGAACCATATATGTATAGAGGACATTTTGACTGGAGACATTGTCGTTTACCTACAGGTATGTTCATTAATCAGCACCTTGCTGTACAACTGTAGAATCACATAACTCAGCACCTTGCTGTACAACTGTAGAAGCACATAACTCAGCACCTTGCTGTACACCTGTAGAAGCACATAACTCAGCACCTTGCTGTACAACTGTAGAAGCACATAACTCAGCACCTTGCTGTACAACTGTAGAAGCACATAACTCAGCACCTTGCTGTACAACTGCAGAAGCACATAACTCAGCACCTTGCTGTACAACTGCAGAATCACATAACTCAGCACCTTGCTGTACAACTGTAGAAGCACATAACTCAGCACCTTGCTGTACAACTGCAGAAGCACATAACTCAGCACCTTGCTGTACAACTGCAGAATCACATAACTCAGCACCTTGCTGTACAACTGTAGAAGCACATAACTCAGCACCTTGCTGTACAACTGCAGAAGCACATAACTCAGCACCTTGCTGTACAACTGCAGAATCACATAACTCAGCACCTTGCTGTACAACTGTAGAAGCACAAACCACACCACAACACCCAAACTCAGCACCTTGCTGTACAACTGTAGAAGCACATAACTCGCACCTTGCTGTAAACTGAGAAGACATAACTCAGCACCTTGCTGTACAACTGTAGAAGCACATAACTCAGCACCTTGCTGTACAACTGTAGAAGCACACAACTCAGCAACTAGCTGTACAACTCAGCACCTTGCTGTACAACTCAGCACATTGCTGTACAACTCAGCACCTTGCTGTACAACTGCAGAAGCACATAACTCAGCACCTTGCTGTACAACTGCAGAAGCACATAACTCAGCACCTTGCTGTACAACTGACAACTGCAGAAGCACATAACTCAGCATCTTGCTGTACAACTCAGCACCTTGCTGTACAACTGCAGAAGCACATAACTCAGCACCTTGCTGTACAACTGTAGAAGCACACAACTCAGCAACTAGCTGTACAACTCAGCACCTTGCTGTACAACTCAGCACATTGCTGTACAACTCAGCACCTTGCTGTACAACTGCAGAAGCACATAACTCAGCACCTTGCTGTACAACTGCAGAAGCACATAACTCAGCACCTTGCTGTACAACTGACAACTGCAGAAGCACATAACTCAGCATCTTGCTGTACAACTCAGCACCTTGCTGTACAACTGCAGAAGCACATAACTCAGCACCTTGCTGTACAACTCAGCACCTTGCTGTACAACTCAGCACCTTGCTGTACAACTGCAGAAGCACATAACTCAGCACCTTGCTGTACAACTCAGCACCTTGCTGTACAACTGTAGAAGCACATAACTCAGCACCTTGCTGTACAACTGTAGAAACACATAACTCAGCACCTTGCTGTACAACTGTAGAAGCACATAGCTCAGCACCTTGCTGTACAACTGTAGAAGCACATAACTCAGCACCTTGCTGTACAACTGTAGAAGCACATAACTCAGCACCTTGCTGTACAACTGTAGAAGCACATAACTCGGCACCTTGCTGTATAACTGTAGAAGCACATAACTCAGCACCTTGCTGTACAACTGTAGAAGCACATAACTCAGCACCTTGCTGTACAACTGTAGAAGCACACAACTCAGCACCTTGCTGTACAACTGTAGAAGCACATAGCCCCGCACCTTGCCATACAACTGTAGAAGCACATAACTCAGCACCTTGCTGTACAACTGTAGAAGTACATAACTCAGCACCTTGCTGTACAACTGTAGAAGCACATATCTCAGCACCTTGCTGTACAACTGTAGAAGCACATAACTCGGCACCTTGCTGTATAACTGCAGAAGCACATAACTCAGCACCTTGCTGTACAACTCAGCACCTTGCTGTACAACTCAGCACCTTGCTGTACAACTGCAGAAGCACATAACTCAGCACCTTGCTGTACAACTCAGCACCTTGCTGTACAACTCAGCACCTTGCTGTACAACTGTAGAAGCACATAGCGCAGCACCTTGCTGTACAACTGTTGAAGCACATAACTCAGCACCTTGCTGTACAACTGTTGAAGCACATAACTCAGCACCTTGCTGTACAACTGTTGAAGCACATAACTCAGCACCTTGCTGTACAACTGTAGAAGCACATAACTCAGCACCTTGCTGTACAACTGTAGAAGCACATAGCTCAACACCTTGCTGTACAACTGTAGAAGTACATAACTCAGCACCTTGCTGTACACCTGTAGAAGCACATAACTCAGCACCTTGCTGTACAACTGTAGAAGCACATAGCTCAACACCTTGCTGTACAACTGTAGAAGCGTCAACTGTAATGTTATCTGTGCAGGATGCCGGGACATAGCACCGCATTAACTGTAATGTTATCTGTGCAGGATGCCGGGACATAGCACCGCATTAACTGTAATGTTATCTGTGCAGGATGCCGGGACATAGCACCGCATTAACTGTAATGTTATCTGTGCAGGATGCCGGGATATAGCGCCGCATTAACTGTAATGTTATCTGTGCAGGATGCCGGGATATAGTACCGCATCAACTGTAATGTTATCTGTGCAGGATGCCGGGACATAGCAGCGCATTAACTGTAATGTTATCTGTGCAGGATGCCGGGATATAGCGGCGCATCAACTGTAATGTTATCTGTGCAGGATGCCGGGATATAGCGGCGCATCAACTGTAATGTTATCTGTGCAGGATGCCGGGATATAGCGGCGCATCAACTGTAATGTTATCTGTGCAGGATGCTGGGACATAGCGCCGCATCAACTGTAATGTTATATGTGCGGGATGCCGGGATATAAGACCATTTGAACATTTTTGTAGCACAAAGCTTGTTCGCGCTTAATCTCCAAATCACCTTGTTGGTTTTTCACCAAATTTGGTATGAAGCATCAGTATGATGTCTAGTTGTGCATATTGTACCGGTAATCCCTTTCCGGTTGGATGATTTTTGCAAATGTTATGGCCTTTTGAACAGTTTATATAAAAAAAAGATGATACGCTCTTCATCTACAAACCCGCTTCTTGGTTAATAAAAACAAATAATTTCAGTCTCCTGATAAGTTGTAAAAATACAAGGTTTGCATTTGAAATTGAGAACATTGATAAGATACAACTTATAATACTACATATTACTTTAATGCAATGACATCATATATTTCATGTGCATGCTTTTATTACATACATATTTTTCAAAAACAATTTCCAGTTAATATGTATTATTGAGACTTCAAACTACTGTGCCACTGCTTTCCCTGTTCAGTTTTATGTAAAGAAAAGGCCAGTCATGACCAATTGTTTCAAACCACTCACCAAGGAGGTGACCCCCCCCCCACTGGCTTCGCTCACCAAGGAGGTGTTGCCCCCACCATCATGGGCTTCACTCACCAAGGAGGTTACCCCCACTGGCTTCACTCACCAAAGAGGTGTTGCCCACCATCATGGGCTTCACTCACCAAAGAGGTTACCCCCCTGGCTTCGCTCACCAATAAGGTTACCCCCTGGCTTCACTCACCAAGGAGGTCCCCACTGGCTTCACTCACCAAGGAGATCCTCCCACTGGCTTCACTACCAAGGAGGTCCCCCACTGGCTTCACTCACCAAGGAGGTCCCCACTGGCTTCACTCACCAAGGAGATCCTCCCACTGGCTTCACTCACCAAGGAGGTCCCCACTGGCTTCACTCACCAAGGAGATCCTCCCACTGGCTTCACTCACCAAGGAGATCCTCCCACTGGCTTCACTCACCAAGGAGGTCCCCACTGGCTTCACTCACCAAGGAGATCCTCCCACTGGCTTAACTCACCAAGGAGGTCCCCCACTGGCTTCACTCACCAAGGAGGTCCCCCACTGGCTTCACTCACCAAGGAGGTCCCACCACTGGCTTCACTCATCAGGGTGTCCCCCCCCCCACTGGCTTCATTCACCAATGAGGTTACCTCACCACTGACTTCACTCATCAGGGTGTCCCCCCCCACTGGCTTCATTCACCAAGGAGGTCCCCCCCCACCCACTGGCTTCACTCACCAAGGTGTCCCCCCCACTGGCTTCACTCACCAAGGAGGTTACCTCACCACTGGCTTCACTCATCAGGGTGTCCCCCCCTCACTGGCTTCATCATTCACCAATGAGGTTACCCCCGCCCCCCCCCCCCCCACTGGCTTCTTTCATCAGGGTGTCCCCCCCCACTGGCTTGTTTTGTTTATTTCTATGCTGATGTGTGTCTACATATGATTTAGTCATTTATATTTCAGGTGTGAGGAATTATTTAAAGGAAGCTATAATGGGAATGATAGAGGTTCATGCAGAAGTAAGTTTGTTTGTTTGTTTATTTATGCCTGGCTGCCCTGTCCTCCCCTGCCTGACTGTCCTGTCCTCCCTTGCCTGGCTGCCCATCCTCCCCTGCATGGCTGCCCTGTCCTCCCCTGCCTGGCTGTCCTGTCCTCCCTTGCCTGGCTGCCCATCCTCCCCTGCATGGCTGCCCTTCCTCCCCTGACTGGCTGCCCTGCCCTTCATCCCCTGCCTGGCTGCCTATCCTCCCCTGCCTGGCTGCCCTTCCTCCCCTGACTGGCTGCCCTGCCCTTCATCCCCTGCCTGGGTGCCCTGTCCTCCCCTGCCTGGCTGCCCATCCTCCCCTGCCTGGTTGCCATGCCCTTCATCCCCTGCCTGGGTGCCCTGTCATCCCCTGCCTGGTTGCCCATCCTCCCCTGCCTGGTTGCCCTGCCCTTCATCCCCTGCCTGGGTGCTCTGTCCTCCCCTGCCTGGTTGCCCTGCCCTTCATCCCCTGCCTGGGTGCTCTATCCTCCCCTGCCTGGTTGCCCTGCCCTTCATCCCCTGCCTGGGTGCTCTGTCCTTCCCTGTCTGGCTGCCCTGCCCATCATACCCTGCCTGGTTGCCCTGCCCTCCCCTGTCTGGCTACCCTCCCCTGACTAGCTGTCCTCCCCTGTATGGCTGCCCTCCCCTGACTGACTGCCATCCCTGTCTTGCTATCCTCCTTCCCCTGCCTGGCTGCCCTCCCCTCCCTCCCCTGACTAGCTGCCCTCCCCTGCCTGACTGCCATCCCTGCCATGCTATCTCCCCTCCCCTGTCTGACTGCCCTCCCCTGCCTGGCTGCCCTCCCCTGACTGGCTGTCCTCCCTTGACTGGCTGCCCTCCCCTGACTGGCTGCCCTCCCTTGACTGGCTGCCCTGCTTATTAATAGCACGTTATTTCTTACAATATATGTCTCGGTTTTTTTTTATCACCCTGTTAAATTGTTTAAAACAAAACAAGGATAATTTTTATTTTTAGGTATATTCCATATCGCCAGCATTTGTATCTCGAGTAATGACCAAGATTGTGGACGCAGTAGTTGAGGAAATGTCTCGACTTATTCAGTGTGTGCCCGAGTTTGGTGCTAATGGAATACTACAGGTATGTGGATTAGTATCCCCCATCCTCGTGGATATTGTTTTGTGGATTAGTATCCCCATCCTCGTGGATATTGTTTTGTGGATTAGTATCCCCCATCCTCGTGGATATTGTTTTGTGGATTAGTATCCCCCATCCTCATGTAGTATCCCCCATCCTCATGGATATTGTTTTGTGGATTAGTATCCCCCATCCTCATGTAGTATCCCCCATCCTCATGGATATTGTTTTGTGGATTAGTATCCCCCATCCTCGTGGATATTGTTTTGTGGATTAGTATCCCCCATCCTCGTGGATATTGTTTTGTGGATTAGTATCCCCCATCCTCGTGGATATTGTTTTGTGGATTAGTATCCCCCATCCTCGTGGATATTGCGTAGTGGATTAGTATCCCCCATCCTCATGGATATTGTTTTGTGGATTAGTATCCCCCATCCT
>CM026395.1:31858244-31934545 GCA_014843695.1 Archivesica marissinica | reverse complement strand
GGATATTGTTTTGTGGATTAGTATCCCCCATCCTCGTGGATATTGTTTTGTGGATTAGTATCCCCCATCCTCATGGATATTGCGTAGTGGATTAGTATCCCCCATCCTCGTGGATATTGTTTTGTGGATTAGTATCCCCCATCCTCATGGATATTGTTTTGTGGATTAGTATCCCCCATCCTCGTGGATATTGTTTTGTGGATTAGTATCCCCATCCTCATGGATATTGTTTTGTGGATTAGTATCCCCCATCCTCATGTAGTCCCCCATCCTCATGGATATTGTTTTGTGGATTAGTATCCCCCATCCTCGTGGATATTGTTTTGTGGATTAGTATCCCCCATCCTTGGATATTGTTTTGTGGATTAGTATCCCCCATCCTCATGGATATTGCGTAGTGGATTAGTATCCCCCATCCTCATGGATATTGTTTTGTGGATTAGTATCCCCCATCCTCATGGATATTGTTTTGTGGATTAGTATCCCCCATCCTCATGGATATTGTTTTGTGGATTAGTATCCCCCATCCTCATGGATATTGTTTTGTGGATTAGTATCCCCCATCCTCATGGATATTGCGTAGTGGATTAGTATCCCCCATCCTCATGGATATTGTTTTGTGGATTAGTATCCCCCATCCTCATGGATATTGTTTTGTGGATTAGTATCCCCCATCCTCGTGGATATTGTTTTGTGGATTAGTATCCCCCATCCTCATGGATATTGCGTAGTGGATTAGTATCCCCCATCCTCGTGGATATTGTTTTGTGGATTAGTATCCCCCATCCTCATGGATATTGTTTTGTGGATTAGTATCCCCCATCCTCATGGATATTGTTTTGTGGATTAGTATCCCCCATCCTCGTGGATATTGTTTTGTGGATTAGTATCCCCCATCCTCGTGGATATTGTTTTGTGGATTAGTATCCCCCATCCTCATGGATATTGTTTTGTGGATTAGTATCCCCCATCCTCGTGGATATTGTTTTGTGAATTAGTATCCCCCATCCTCGTGGATATTGTTTTGTGGATTAGTATCCCCCATCCTCGTGGATATATGTTTTGTGGATTAGTATCCCCCATCCTCGTGGATATTGTTTTGTGGATTAGTATCCCCCATCCTCATGGATATTGTTTTGTGGATTAGTATCCCCCATCCTCGTGGATATTGTTTTGTGGATTAGTATCCCCCATCCTCGTGGATATTGTTTTGTGGATTAGTATCCCCCATCCTCGTGGATATTGCGTAGTGATGTCAATACAATTTAGTGATGTCATGACAATTTGTGCTGACTTGGCGCCAAAATGAAAATAGCAACGTTATTTTGTGCAAAGATATGATTAAACAAGCGCGCTATGGTAATGTGATAAAAAAGGATCTTACATCTGTGGTGATTCCTAGCATATTTTATGAAAATCGTTTTGGAATTTTCAAAACTAGTTTCATCAAATGTGGTTTGAAATCACCACAAGTGTAACATCCTATATTTATAATGTGAGCAAATATATATCAGGCTTAATATATAGTTCTCAGGGGCGTACCCAGCCAATTTTGATCTGGACTCCAACGAGCACTGAAAGTGCGAATGGTGTAGGGTGTCTGTGGCCCCCCCCCCCCCAGAAATTTTTTAAAACCTGGACGTCATTTGGTGCACTCTGGCGACTGAGAACTAATTATATTCCGATAAATACACTTGTCTGTAATACAAAATGTCTGAACTATACTGTACATCAGTGCATCGTCTGAGTTTCATATCTTTAGCTGGATATGTGTATGAAAAGGGAGTGCATCTACATGTACGTAGATCTACCTGCTTGTGCCTATACTTGTGCTTTTACTTGCAAAGAACTGCTTAGTACTGGAGCTTACCAGGAACTACGCTGTAATTATTAATGTACTGGTAAATGAGGGTTGAGATTTTAATAGTCCGTAGACCTACATAGATACAGACAGTTGAACGCCATAAAGATCTTTAAAGAAAGTCAAGTTTTCTCTCCTTCTTGGAGGCAAATGTTGTCATTACAGTGTCAATGTCAATTTTTTCGTGCCTATAGCTATGTAGCATGGCTAGGCCAGAGTGACGCTGAGTTGTCATAGTAGATCGTAAATAGTTCTTAACTCTACGCATGACACTGAACGACCTCTCAGCAGTAGCCGAAGATACAGGCATGGTAATTAGTATAACCAGACATGTATATATATATCTGGGTACAAGGCCCTGTTCGTGTTGTCTATGGCGCTCTTTAGATCGGATGGCCTGTCTGCCTCAAGGAGCTATCGTGTCCTCCAACGTGAAACTTCACGACGAAAGCTCTCACGGTCACATGTGAGGTCTGAGCTGTAGGCGTCGAACACGCTGCCCTCCTGCTGTGGCGTAAAGGCCTGAATCCTGCTCGGGAGTAGGTCATTGGCCGATAACAGGCGCTCCTCAATCGCGGTTACCAGGTGGTCTAGGAACGGGTAGTATAGGGCCCGTTTCCAATACGATGACGTCAGTTTTACTCTAGTCTATATACATTACCACAGGTAGTCAACTAGTCTGTATAGTAGAAACTCATTTTGCTTGCTCGTACTCGCGGTTTTCTGTTTTTTTTAAAAGATTTTTTTGTTGTTTTGAAAATGATGTGGACGCCACTGCGTACATGCGTATAGGCAGTTACGCGCCTGGTTCTACCCTTCAATTGATCTAAAACATAAACTTATAATATACCACCATAAACTTATAATATACCACTAAAAACTTACAATATACCTCCATAAACTTATAATATACCTCCATAAACTTATAATATACCTCCATAAATTTATAATATACCTCCATAAACTTATAATATACCTCCATAAACTTATAATATACCTCCATAAACTTATAATATACCTCCATAAACTTATAATATACCTCCATAAATTTATAATATACCTCCATAAACTTATAATATACCTCTATAAACTTATAATATACCTCCATAAACTTATAATATACCTCCATAAACTTATAATATACCTCCATATACTATAATATACATCCATAAACTTATAATATACATCCATAAACTTATAATATACCTCCATAAATCTATAATATACCTCCATAAATTTATAATATACCTCCATAAACTTATAATATACCTCTATAAACTTATAATATACCTCCATAAACTTATAATATACCTCCATAAACTTATAATATACCTCCATATACTATAATATACATCCATAAACTTATAATATACATCCATAAAGTTCTGTTTCTAGCCTTTAATTGATCTTGAGCCTCGTTATTCTTGGGCCATGAGTGATGAAATGTTGATTCCGACCTACTGACCTAGTTAACTGATTCGCCTCAGTGATTTGTTCACAGGTTGCCAATGGTAATGACAATAAGTGATTTGTGATATATTGTACCATGATTTCCTCTGTATTATAGAACCCTTAAATGTATTTCCAGGCTCGACTTGAAATAGTGTGTCTTCAACACACAGTGGAACTCTACCAGTCAAATATCACTACGTAAGTAAGACGATGGAATGTCCAATATCACATTGTTTATATGTATATGTATTGAACTCAATGCATCATCCCCTGTTTATACGAATGCCCATCAATAATTTCGTGAAAAAAGTTCACTATTTCATAACGCTTTCACATAGCTTAATGAAATGTTATATGTTCAAAGATTAATCATTCTCCAATTAATGCAGCATGCGCCGACATTGATGACATCACACTTAATGACATCATATCAATATTCTAACGTCACATCAAGAGTGTTCGTTGTAAATTGGTGTCTCACAGCATAAACGAGCAACGTGTTGTGATAATTACTCGGAAAATCTTTCTCCGACATTCGGGAGGATTTGCATACAGTTTATGGGGACTCTTGTTTATCGAATGGTGCTATTTCAAAGTGGGTGAATCGTCTTAAAGACGGTATAGAAAAAACCGAAGATGATAAGCATACTGGCAGACCAGTGACTGTTACAAATGAAACAAAAGTTGTTGAAATTTAGGAATAGAAGGGTAACTGTTGAAAATGTTGCAGGACAATTTGGAATTTCGTATGGTACAGCTCAGGACATTATGTCTAATAAGCTTGTAATGCGCTGAATGGGCTGCACCCACCATAAATTGTGTTTTACTGTTGATAGTAGATGGATAAATTGTGTTTTATTGTTGATAGTAGATGGATAAATTGTGTTTTATTGTTGATAGTAGATGGATAAATTGTGTTTTATTGTTGATAGTAGATGGATAAATTGTGTTATATTGTTGATAGTAGATGGATAAATTGTGTTTTACTGTTGATAGTAGAAGGATAAATTGTGTTATACTGTTGATAGTAAATGGATAAATTGTGTTTTACTGTTGATAGTAGATGGATAAATTGTGTTTTATTGTTGATAGTAGATGGATAAATTGTGTTTTATTGTTGATAGTAGATGGATAAATTGTGTTTTATTGTTGATAGTAGATGGATAAATTGTGTTATATTGTTGATAGTAGATGGATAAATTGTGTTTTACTGTTGATAGTAGAAGGATAAATTGTGTTATACTGTTGATAGTAAATGGATAAATTGTGTTTTACTGTTGATAGTAGATGGATAAATTGTATTTGACTATTTTCTGATGTCTGATATTGATCAATATTTAGAACAAAAATTGGATACTTCTCTTCTAAGTCTTATTATTCATGAAAACATTAATATTTTACATATTGACAACTCTTGCGACTGAAATTAAAATGTTGGCAAATAAAATATTATCAAGGATCTTGGATGATTATTACTGTGCACTTATATTATATACATAATTTGATGTGGCTGTTATGATTTTTTCTATTACGTGTACAGATCGTTAAAGTGCCAAATAGTGTGTTCTAAACAGAGACATATAGCCATGGCGACCTATTATTATGAAGCCGGTTTTCAGTCTATTACATCTCATTCTTAGAGTTTGTGCATGCAGAATTTTAGAACATTCTCTCTACTACACCATATTCCAGGATTTAAGTGGTGTTTTCTTTTCAGAACAAGTTTTAAGGAAGCATTGGAGCATTTACCTGATGTCGGAGAAGGAGATCAAAAGTAAAATATATCTTTATATTCCTATATATATTCCAAGAACCAAACAATTATCATCATCATCATCAATCCTCTTCACCCCGGTTGGGGTATAGGGCCTTCACCACTGCTCTCCACTTGGACCGGTCCGTTGCTGCTGCTTTGGCTTCCCCCCAGGACATCCTGCTTCGGCGCAGCTCACTGTCCAGAGTCCTTCGCCATGTCGTAACTGGTCGACCTCTTTTTCGTGTGCCCTGTGGATTCCAATCCAGTGCTTGGCGTGCTATGTTGGGCTGGTCTCGTCGTAGAGTGTGCCCTATCCACCGCCACTTCCTCTGTGTGATAGAGTCTGTGATGCTGAGATCTTATAGGGTTGAGATGTCTTATAGGGTCTTAATAGGGTTGAGATGTCTTATAGGGTCAAGATGTCTTATAGGTTTGAGATGTCTTATAGGGTCTTAATAGGGTTGAGATGTCTTATAGGGTCAAGATATCTTAATAGGGTCGAGATGTCTTATAGGGTTGAGATGTCTTATAGGGTCTTAATAGGGTTGAGATGTCTTATAGGGTCAAGATGTTTTATAGGTTTGAGATGTCTTATAGGGTCAAGATGTCTTATAGGGTCGAGATGTCTTATAGGGTTGAGATGTCTTATAGGGTCGAGCTGTCTTAGAGGGTCGAGCTGTCTTAGAGGGTTGAGATGTCTTATAGGTTTGAGATGTCTTAGAGGTTTGAGATGTCTTAGAGGGTCGAGCTGTCTTAGAGGGTCGAGCTGTCTTATAGGGTTGAGATGTCTTATAGGGTTGAGATGTCTTATATGGTCGAGCTGTCTTAGAGGGTCGAGATGTCTTATAGGGTTGAGATGTCTTATAGGGTTGAGATGTCTTATAGGGTTGAGATGTCTTATAGGGTCAAGATGTCTTATAGGGTCGAGATGTCTTATAGGGTTGAGATGTCTTATAGGGTTGAGATGTCTTATAGGGTCGAGATGTCTTATAGGGTCGAGATGTCTTATAGGGTCAAGATGTCTTATAGGGTTGAGATGTCTTAGAGGGTCGAGATATCTTAATAGGGTCGAGATGTCTTATAGGGTTGAGATGTCTTATAGGGTCGAGATGTCTTATAGGTTTGAGATGTCTTAGAGGGTCGAGATGTCTTATAGGGTCGAGCTGTCTTAGAGGGTTGAGATGTCTTATAGGTTTGAGATGTCTTAGAGGTTTGAGATGTCTTAGAGGGTCGAGCTGTCTTAGAGGGTCGAGCTGTCTTATAGGGTTGAGATGTCTTATAGGGTCGAGCTGTCTTATAGGGTTGAGATGTCTTATAGGGTTGAGATGTCTTATATGGTCAAGATGTCTTATAGGGTCGAGATGTCTTATAGGGTCAAGATGTCTTATAGGGTTGAGATGTCTTAGAGGGTCGAGATATCTTAATAGGGTCGAGATGTCTTATAGGGTTGAGATGTCTTATAGGGTCGAGATGTCATAGGTTTGAGATGTCTTAGAGGGTCGAGATATCTTATAGGGTCGAGCTGTCTTAGAGGGTCGAGCTGTCTTAGAGGGTTGAGATGTCTTATAGGTTTGAGATGTCTTAGAGGTTTGAGATGTCTTAGAGGGTCGAGCTGTCTTAGAGGGTCGAGCTGTCTTATAGGGTTGAGATGTCTTATAGGGTCGAGCTGTCTTAGAGGGTCGAGATGTCTTATAGGGTTGAGATGTCTTATAGGGTTGAGATGTCTTATATGGTCGAGCTGTCTTAGAGGGTCGAGCTGTCTTATAGGGTTGAGATGTCTTATAGGGTTGAGATGTCTTATAGGGTCTTAATAGGGTTGAGATTGAGATGTCTTATAGGGTCGGGTTGAGATGTCTTATAGGGTTGAGATGTCTTATAGGGTCGAGCTGTCTTATAGGGTTGAGCTGTCTTATAGGGTTTTATAGGGTTGAGATGTCTTATAGGGTCGAGCTGTCTTATAGGGTTGAGATGTCTTATAGGGTCGAGATGTCTTATAGGGTTTTATAGGGTTGAGATGTCTTATAAGGTCTTATCTCAACTCTATGTCTTATAGGGTTGAGATGTCTTATAGGTTCGAGCTGTCTTATAGGGTTGAGATGTCTTATAGGGTTGAGATGTCTTATAGGGTTGGGATGTCTTATAGGGTCGAGATGTCTTATAGGGTTGAGATGTCTTATAGGGTCGAGATGTCTTATAGGGTTGGGATGTCTTATAGGGTCGAGATGTCTTATAGGGTTGGGATGTCTTATAGGGTTGAGCTGTCTTATAGGGTCGAGCTGTCTTATAGGGTTGAGATGTCTTATAGGGTTGAGATGTCTTATAGGGTCGAGCTGTCTTATAGGGACGAGATGTCCTAGGGACGAGATGTCCTGGGGTCGAGATGTCTTATAGGGTTGAGATGTCTTATAGGGTCGAGCTGTCTTATAGGGTTGAGATGTCTTATAGGGTCGAGCTGTCGTATAGGTTCTTATAGGGTCGAGCTGTCTTATAGGGATGAGATGTCCTGGGGTTGAGATGTCTTATAGGGTTGAGATGTCTTATATGGTCGAGCTGTCTTATAGGGACGAGATGTCTTATAGGGTTGAGATGTCTTATAGGGTTGAGATGTCTTATAGGGTCGAGCTGTCTTATAGGGTTGAGATGTCTTATAGGGTCGAGCTGTCGTATAGGTTCTTATAGGGTCGAGCTGTCTTATAGGGATGAGATGTCCTGGGGTTGAGATGTCTTATAGGGTTGAGATGTCTTATACGGTCGAGATGTCTTATAGGGTTGAGATGTCTTATAGGGTTGGGATGTCTTATAGGGTCGAGATGTCTTATAGGGTTGGGATGTCTTATAGGGTCGAGATGTCTTATAGGGTTGAGATGTCTTATAGGGTCGAGATGTCTTATAGGGTCTTACAGGGTTGAGATGTCTTATAGGGTTGGGATGTCTTATAGGGTCGAGATGTCTTATAGGGTTGAGCTGTCTTATAGGGTTGAGATGTCTTATAGGGTCGAGCTGTCTTATAGGGTTTTACAGGGTTGAGATGTCTTATAGGGTTGAGATGTCTTATAGGGTGAGATGTCTTATAGGGTCGAGCTGTCTTATAGGGACGAGATGTCCTGGGGTCGAGATGTCTTATAGGGTTGAGATGTCTTATAGGGTTGAGATGTCTTATAGGGTTGAGCTGTCTTATAGGGTTGAGATGTCTTATAGGGTCGAGCTGTCGTATAGGTTCTTATAGGGTTGTGATGTCTTATAGGGATGAGATGTCCTGGGGTCGAGATGTCTTATAGGGTTGAGATGTCTTATAGGGATGAGATGTCCTGTACCCTATGCATGTCATGGTGAGTTCACAATATTTTGTCTTGTATTTGCAGGGAAGTAGAAGAGTTAATGAACAAGTTTAAATCTCAGATGAAGTTCCAGCTAATGTGTTTTACTTTTGGTGTGGCATGACTGAACATCTGCACACACATATGTGGTGCATGTACCTAAGCCTATGCCTAAACCTGTACATAGACCTGTACCTAAACCTGCATTATGGATCCCAGATAAAAGGTTCGATCCATTATGATGACGAGCAATTAATAATTGAAATCTCTCAGTTTACATCAAACTCGAACACATTATCCTGCCATGCTTACATGATCACTGTCCATAGCAACCTTGGGGATTCTACTAGACCTGCATTGCCCACAGCAACCTCGGGGATTCTACTAGACTTGCACTGTCCATATCAACCTTGGGGATTCTACTAGACTTGCACTGTCCATAGCAACCTCGGGGATTCTACTAGACCTGCTCTGCCCACAGCAACCTTGAGGATTCTACTAGACCTACACTGTCCATAGCAACCTCGGGGATTCTACTAGACCTGCACTGTCCATAGCAACCTTGGGGATTCTACTAGACCTGCAGATATTGTGGTTGCAGTGACCTCCGGGAGCTCACTGTATGGATATTGTGGTTGCAGTGTCCTCAGGGAGCTCACTGTATGGAGATTGTGGTTGCAGTGTCCTCAGGGAGCTCATTGTATGGAGATTGTGGTTGCAGTGTCCTCCGGGAGCTCACTGTATGGATATTGTGGTTGTAGTGTCCTCAGGGAGCTCACTGTATGGATATTGTGGTTGTAGTGACCTCTGGGAGCTCACTGTATGGATATTGTGGTTGTAGTGTCCTCAGGGAGCTCACTGTATGGAGATTGTGGTTGCAGTGTCCTCAGGGAGCTCACTGTATGGATAGTGTGGTTGCACTGTCCTCTGGGAGCTCACTGTATGGAGATTGTGGTTGTAGTGTCCTCAGGGAGCTCACTGTATGGAGATTGTTGTTGCAGTGTCCTCATGGAGCTCACTGTATGGAGATTGTGGTTGCAGTGTCCTCAGGGAGCTCACTGTATGGATAGTGTGGTTGCACTGTCCTCTGGGAGCTCACTGTATGGAGATTGTGGTTGCAGTGTCCTCCAGGAGCTCACTGTATGGATATTGTGGTTACAGTGTCCTCCGGGAGCTCACTGTATGGATATTGTGGTTGCAGTGTCCTCCAGGAGCTCACTATTTGTAGATTGTGGTTGCAGTGTCCTCCAGGGGCTCACTGTATGGATAGTGTGGTTGCAGTGTCCTCATGGAGCTCACTGTATGGAGATTGTGGTTGTAGTGTCCTCAGGGAGCCCACTGTATGGAGATTGTTGTTGCAGTGTCCTCATGGAGCTCACTGTATGGAGATTGTGGTTGCAGTGTCCTCAGAGAGCTCACTGTACGGATAGTGTGGTTGCAGTGTCCTCTGGGAGATCACTGTATGGAGATTGTGGTTGCAGTGTCCTCCAGGAGCTCACTGTATGGATATTGTGGTTGCAGTGTCCTCCAGGAGCTCACTGTATGGAGATTGTGGTTGGAGTGTCCTCAGTGAGCTCACTGTATTGATAGTGTGGTTGCAGTGTCCTCAGGGAGCTCACTGTATGGATATTGTGGTTGCAGTAT
Organism: Archivesica marissinica; assembly: GCA_014843695.1. NCBI lineage: Eukaryota > Metazoa > Mollusca > Bivalvia > Venerida > Vesicomyidae > Archivesica > Archivesica marissinica. The sequence goes on along the minus strand of CM026395.1, from coordinate 31,924,515 downwards.
CCTCAGGGAGCTCACTGTATGGATATTGTGGTTACAGTTTCCTCAGGGAGCTCACTGTATGGATATTGTGGTTGCAGTATCCTCCGGGAGCTCACTGTATGGATATTGTGGTTGCAGTATCCTCCGGGAGCTCACTGTATGGATATTGTGGTTGCAGTGTCCTCAGGGAGCTCACTGTATGGATATTGTGGTTGCAGTGTCCTCAGGGAGCTCACTGTATGGATATTGTGGTTGCAGTGTCCTCATGGAGCTCACTGTATGGATATTGTGGTTGCAGTGTCCTACGGGAGCTCACTGTATGGATATTGTGGTTGCAGTGTCTTCAGGGAGCTCACTGTATGGAGATTGTGGTTGCAGTGTCCTCAGGGAGCTCACTGTATGGCTATTGTGGTTGCAGTATCCTCCGGAAGCTCACTATGGATATTTTGGTTGCAGTGACCTCAGGGTGTTCATCATTGTATGGATATTGTGGTTGCAGTATCCTCCATGAGCTCCATGTGTGGATATTGTGGTTGCAGTGTCCTCAGGGAGCTCACTGTATGGCTATTGTGATTGCAGTGTCCTCAGGGAGCTCACTGTATTGATAGTGTGGTTGCAGTGTCCTCCTCAGAGAGATAAACAATGTATATATATATGTACCACTGCAATATTTGTGTAATCCAGTAATATTATTATATTAACAAGACATATTTATGTTATGATAGACATGTGCTTCTTCATGTGCAATAAATTTCTGAAACTTTCATAGTAAACAATTCGTTGTCATTCTACTGTAGCCAAACAAAGTGTTTAAAGTAGAACTTTAAAGTGTTTAGCTGAAAGTTATACAAGTACATTGCTAGACAGAAGTCCAGGGTTATAAGACATATCTTTCAGATCTATAACAATGTCAATGAATTATAATTATTTTCTCCCTCACCCAGTTTGTCCGAAAATAAATTCTTTTCTAAACTATGCGACACTTCCCCCCCACATAACAACTGAAACACTTGAACATTTGATGTAACAATATCTCATCTCGCTGGCTCTAGTAGTAAACCTAGAATTATTTCCCCCTCAATTTACCGCCAATAGAATCCTGTGCGCAATTTACCCCAAAGACCCGTCTCGTAACGAAATTCAAAGTATAAGCCATGTTTCAAACCCACAGAATGATTCGACCAATTAACTGCTGCTAAACTGCTTGTGGAAACACCGCTTGTTCAATATACGCTGTTAACGACGGGTATTATACAATTATGGACTTTCAATGAGGTCAATACGTTGTTCTATGGACCTCGTTAATACATTTAACACATCGTGGGTCCATAGAATCCGTATGGACCTCGTTAATACAGTTAACACATCGTGGGTCCATAGAATCCGTATGGACCTCGTTAATACAGTTAACACATCGTGGGTCCATAGAATCCGTATGGACCTCGTTAATACAGTTAACACATCGTGGGTCCATAGAATCCGTATGGACCTCGTTAATACAGTTAACACATCGTGGGTCCATAGAATCCGTATGGACCTCGTTAATACAGTTAACACATCGTGGGTCCATAGAATCCGTATGGACCTCGTTAATACAGTTAACACATCGTGGGTCCATAGAATCCGTATGGACCTCGTTAATACAGTTAACACATCGTGGGTCCATAGAATCCGTATGGACCTCGTTAATACAGTTAACACATCGTGGGTCCATAGAATCCGTATGGACCTCGTTAATACAGTTAACACATCGTGGGTCCATAGAATCCGTATGGACCTCGTTAATACAGTTAACACATCGTGGGTCCATAGAACCCGTATGGACCTCGTTAATACAGTTAACACATCGTGGGTCCATAGAACACGTATGGACCTCGTTAATACAGTTAACACATCGTGGGTCCATAGAACCCGTATGGACCTCGTTAATACAGTTAACACATCGTGGGTCCATAGAACACGTATGGACCTCGTTACTACAGTTACCACATCGTGGGTCCATAGAACCCATATGGACCTCATTAATACAGTTAACACATCGTGGGTCCATAGAATCCGTATGGACCTTGTTAATACAGTTAACACATTGCGGGTCTATAGAACAGCGTATTGACCTCATTAAAAGTTCTTAATTATTATATTAAATATATTGATATACAAACCAACAGACAATTTAACCCCAGGTTGGCTTGCCTCGCTGTAGCCACAACAAACTGCGCATAGACGTCCGTTAACCCCAGAAACACCCTGTATCATGTGACATCGACTTGGTCAGTCCGGTGGCATAGGCAACCATGTGTGTATCTAATGTGGAAGTCGTGATATTGCAGCGTGTTCGCTTCAGGCGCAGAGTCCTAACAACTAGCAATACTTCACTATCTAGCACCTCCAAGAGTTGCAGATAAGGAAATCCCAGTCTCGGGCTGAAGATGTGTGCAAAGAACAAGGTTCTGCTGAGTTCTTTAGAGCCTCGTGCTTTGCACACATCTTCAGTCCGAGGGTGCGATTTCCTTAACTGTAACTCTATGGAGGTGCTAAATTTATTTTCTCATCTTTCTTGTGCTTTTGATGCATTTTACGTGTTTATTTATCGTCGCTACTGGTTGCCCATATGAGCGACGCCTCCTGAAGAGATTAGTCATTTTAGATTTTTGGAGGATAGTGTAATGATACAGACAGAGACTCATTTCAGAGTCTCCTCTGGTTCTTTTACCTGCACGGTGTACAGCACAGACACGAGACCTCGGTTTAAAGTCCCATCTGAATGACTGTTTATTACGGTCAGACGGGGGATCGAATTATGTCAGCCTATATATACATGCATGAATGGCGTATGAATTTACTATAAAGTGATGAGGTCCTTGGAATGTGACAATTTACTCACATAGATGTTGATCACTTAAACTTAAGACCATGTATGTGGTGTTTACTTTTAACGGTATTAATTTCTTTAATGCTAAACATTTACATCCAACACAGGTAAATATTCAAATAACTGTAACCAGCATAAGTAAAGGAAACAATACATAACGATATTTAAACGTACATAGTGCTCAAGTTTGGGCATATTTTCAATAGACTCCCGCCATCTCTGGATAAACTGATCACGTAATCTCGATTTAAGTATAGGTAAATAATTAATAGTAGGGTTAAAATCAGTCCATAGAATAACTAAAACCAAGTCCATAGATAACTAAAACCAAGTCCATAGATAACTAAACCCAAGTCCATAGATAACTAAAACCAAGTCCATAGATAACTAAACCCAAGTCCATAGATAACTAAAACCAAGTCCATAGATAACTAAAACCAAGTCCATAGATAACTAAAACCAAGTCCATAGATAACTAAAACCAAGTCCATAGATAACTAAAACCAAGTCCATAGATAACTAAAACCAAGTCCATAGATAACTAAAACCAAGTCCATAGATAACTAAAACCAAGTCCATAGATAACTAAAACCAAGTCCATAGATAACTAAAACCAAGTCCATAGATAACTAAAACCAAGTCCATAGATAACTAAAACCAAGTCCATAGATAACTAAAACCAAGTCCATAGATAACTAAAACCAAGTCCATAGATAACTAAAACCAAGTCCATAGATAACTAAAACCAAGTCCATAGATAACTAAAACCAAGTCCATAGATAACTAAAACCAAGTCCATAGATAACTAAAACCAAGTCCATAGATAACTAAACCAAGTCCATAGATAACTAAAACCAAGTCCATAGATAACTAAAACCAAGTCCATAGATAACTAAAACCAAGTCCATAGATAACTAAAACCAAGTCCATAGATAACTAAAACCAAGTCCATAGATAACTAAAACCAAGTCCATAGATAACTAAAACCAAGTCCATAGATAACTAAAACCAAGTCCATAGATAACTAAAACCAAGTCCATAGATAACTAAAACCAAGTCCATAGATAACTAAAACCAAGTCCATAGAAACTAAACAAGTCCATAGATAACTAAAACCAAGTCCATAGATAACTAAAACCAAGTCCATAGATAACTAAAACCAAGTCCATAGATAACTAAAACCAAGTCCATAGATAACTAAAACCAAGTCCATAGATAACTAAAACCAAGTCCATAGATAACTAAAACCAAGTCCATAGATAACTAAAACCAAGTCCATAGATAACTAAAACCAAGTCCATAGATAACTAAAACCAAGTCCATAGATAACTAAAACCAAGTCCATAGATAACTAAAACCAAGTCCATAGATAACTAAAACCAAGTCCATAGATAACTAAAACCAAGTCCATAGATAACTAAAACCAAGTCCATAGATAACTAAAACCAAGTCCATAGATAACTAAAACCAAGTCCATAGATAACTAAAACCAAGTCCATAGATAACTAAAACCAAGTCCATAGATAACTAAAACCAAGTCCATAGATAACTAAAACCAAGTCCATAGATAACTAAAACCAAGTCCATAGATAACTAAAACCAAGTCCATAGATAACTAAAACCAAGTCCATAGATAACTAAACCCAAGTCCATAGATAACTAAAACCAAGTCCATAGATAACTAAAACCAAGTCCATAGATAACTAAAACCAAGTCCATAGATAACTAAAACCAAGTCCATAGATAACTAAACCAAGTCCATAGATAACTAAAACCAAGTCCATAGATAACTAAAACCAAGTCCATAGATAACTAAAACCAAGTCCATAGATAACTAAAACCAAGTCCATAGATACTAAAACAAGTCCATAGATAACTAAACCAAGTCCATAGATAACTAAAACCAAGTCCATAGATAACTAAAACCAAGTCCATAGATAACTAAAACAAGTCCATAGATAACTAAAACCAAGTCCATAGATAACTAAAACCAAGTCCATAGATAACTAAAACCAAGTCATAGATAACTAAACCAAGTCCATAGATAACTAAAACCAGTCCATAGATAACTAAACAAGTCCATAGATAACTAAAACAAGTCCATAGATAACTAAAACCAAGTCCATAGATAACTAAAACCAAGTCCATAGATAACTAAAACCAAGTCCATAGATAACTAAAACCAAGTCCATCTAATAATTTGTTCACACTAAGAGCCCAATTATTCTTAATTAAAGTTGTAAATGTGATTGACGAAATTTGGTTTTCTAAGATTTTATTCATAATAGTCGGGATTTCTTTTATTTTCTAGTAATATGATATTGCACGTTCTTTACATTTCGTATCAAAAGATATTCGACCGAATTCACCATATTCGGCGTTTGCGTTTTGACACCAAGTACAAGTTTACAAAATGTTATCCATTTCTTTAAAACTATATACCGGTACACTAGATACTAACACTTACTTTGATCACAGCATACAAAGCGGAACAAACAAATAGGAAATGATAGTTTTGACAGCCGAGGTGAAAGCTATTCACTGACATTTAGGCATAATGTTGATGGTTCTGTATTTGAGTCTCCTACTTTCACATTTATGTTTTCAATGTGTTGAAAATTTCGCTGACTAGAAAACATAATCATTTCAGTTTTATCAGTATTGAGTTTTAACATATTGGCATGCATCCAAGCAACAATGTCTTGTATAATAATAATAATTATGCATACAAATCTTAAAAATACAATTCCCTGACTACCAATTCCAATTTTTTCCTGACCAAACTGGTTGTTCACATTAGTTAAATTGGTCATCTATGAGCATGATTAATAAATGTTGGCCTCTATCCTCCCTATCAGCCAACCCGTACCACCTATATACATATATATATATATATATATATATACATACAGCTATAAATGATAACTACAGTAAGTAGTAGAGTAAAGGCTAATTTTTATATTTCATTTTTTGTTGTTGCAATTATATAATTATGGTACTATGATGCCAAATGTGTCCAAACATCAACCCCTAGTATTAAGTTTATTTGCATTTTTTTACCTCCCTTATTTTTTAGTTCTCTATGGTGTTTTATCAATAATGCACCACTAATAGCTATTCAAATGTAGAAGCAGTAACAGCTGAGGAGGCAAGGAACGCTTAAATCACTCAGTTTCTTCTCATTCTAAAGTTTTTTACTAAAGACCACTCTTAAATTATCTTGTTTTGAAAACAGACCTAATGACAACTGAACTTATGGAGCGGCGTGGCCGAGTGGTCAAGACTCCAGACTTGTAAGCATAGGGTTATAAGGATCGTGAGTTTGAATTCCACAGCCTTTGTTTACTTGAGCAAGAAACTTTATCCATAATTGCTTAGGTACTGGTGGTCTCAGGAAGCGGACTCAAGAGTAATTCTATAAGCTGCCAGCTTTCGTCGCAATCGAGCTAAAATAAATTAGTATAGAAAAACTAAGATTGCAAGCTTTGGATGTGAAATACAGAATTTAACAGTGCTAACACAAATTTGTAAAAAAAATGAAGCAACTGCCTTGGCCATTTTTCATTATTTATGCTGTTTTTACAAATTTGATTCCTCTAGTTCCAAAATTCCCTGACCTTTGCCCAATTTAAATTTCCCCGACTAATTACAAAATTCCAGGACATTTCCCTGACCTTGAAAAAAAATGTTTTCCCCCTAACCATGGGAACCCTGTGTGACCTATCATGCCACATGTGTGATCTATGTATGATCACCGACTGATTCTGCGGAATAAACCAGCATAGAAACTATATAAGCTCTGCTTCCGTTCACATGGATTCGGCACGTTTGGGGGTACTAGTATATATATTTAAGTACTTAAATATATATATTAGTACCCACAAACGTGCCGAATCCCTGTGCTTCCGATTTGATCCTTTCCTATTCTTTGATTTTGTGTGCATGTATTGTTTTGTGAATGTATATAGTGGAATAAATATGTTTAAACCAAACCAGTTGTGACGAAGTCGTGATGACACCTGGGTATTATTTTTAATCTCTAATTGCCCAGTTGTTTTTCGAGGTAAATCATTTTGCGATAATTATCGATCGCATTCTACGAGAGTGAACGAGTGGAATTGGGTAGATTTGGGTAAATGATGCCGTCGCTCTAACGTGGCACTTACGTTTGGAAGTCACCGTCACTGTAATTCCCAATACGGATATGTAAATGAAATGGTAGCATGAATGGAGAACATTATATGTCGGGATTTTCAAATTTATGTTGGCTACGTATATTTCGAAAAATACACATTGACAGTTGAGCAAGTGCACAAGTACCCGGATATTCGAGTAAAAAAGAATTACTCGCATTTGCATACAAAAGCCTGAATCGCTCTTTTTGATAAACTTAAAATGACAACAAAGTTCTCAACACATTCAATATCAGACACAAATTACATACAATTCGTGTGCCAAATGATCATTAATAGACCGAAAATTGGTGAACGGCTACATACAATTCGTGTGCCAAATGATCATTAATAGACCGAAAATTGGTGAACGGCTGTGTACTGGTGCATACATTGTCTTGGTTGACCACGTGGCCATTTAGTGCAGTGGGAAAATGGCATTTGGGGTGAAATATACTGGCTGCTGCGTGCAGACACCAGGTGACTGCTAATACCAGAGGTAATAAATAATGATTTTCAGGGGAGTCCAAACTGGCCTTGGACACCTGGTGACCGCTCTTTCCAGGTTTGACTACATAATTATAACGAAAATATGTCAAACAATTTAATTTAATATGTTTTCACCCGTCTTGTTGTAAATGATACTACAACGACGCAACAACAAGTATAACTCCCATGAATAAGTAAACTAATAACTATATAATGCTTATAACCAATTGTCTGGCCATCTATTTATGTTCATAACCAATGGTCTGGCCTTCTATGTATGTTCATAACCAATTGTCTGGCCTTCTATGTATGTTTATAACCAATTGTCTGGCCTTCTATGTATGTTCATAACCAATGGTCTGGCCTTCTATGTATGTTCATAACCAATTGTCTGGCCTTCTATGTATGTTTATAACCAATTGTCTGGCCTTCTATGTATGTTCATAACCAATTGTCTGGCCTTCTATGTATGTTCATAACCAATGGTCTGACCTAATTATGTTCATAACCAATTGTGTGACCTTCTATGTATGTTCATAACCAATTGTCTGGCCTTCTATGTATGTTCATAACCAATTGTGTGACCTTCTATGTATGTTCATAACCAATTGTCTGGCCTTCTATGTATGTTCATAACCAATGGTCTGACCTATTTATGTTCATAACCAATTGTGTGACCTTCTATGTATGTTCATAACCAATTGTCTGGCCTTCTATTTATGTTCATAACAAATGGTCTGGCCTTCTATGTATGTTCATAACCAATGGTCTGACCTATTTATGTTCATAACCAATTGTGTGACCTTCTATGTATGTTCATAACCAATTGTGTGACCTTCTATGTATGTTCATAACCAATTGTCTGGCCTTCTATGTATGTTCATAACCAATTGTGTGACCTTCTATGTATGTTTATAACCAATTGTCTGGCCTTCTATGTATGTTCATAACCAATTGGCTGGCCTTCTATGTATGTTCATAACCAATGGTCTGGCCTTCTATGTATGTTCAAAACCAATTGTCTGGCCTTCTATTTATGTTCATAACAAATGGTCTGGCCTTCTATGTATGTTCATAACCAATGGTCTGACCTATTTATGTTCATAACCAATTGTCTGGCCTTCTATGTATGTTCATAACCAATTGTCTGGCCTTCTATTTATGTTCATAACCAATTGTCTGGCCTTCTATTTATGTTCATAACTAATTATCTGGCCTTCTATTTATGTTCATAACTAATTATCTGGCCTTCTATTTATGTTCATAACTAATTATCTGGCCTTCTATTTATGTTCATAACTAATTATCTGGCCTTCTATTTATGTTCATAACTAATTATCTGGCCTTCTATTTATGTTCATAACTAATTATCTGGCCTTCTATTTATGTTCATAACTAATTATCTGGCCTTCTATTTATGTTCATAAATAAAATATGTTTAAATTATCCCCCCCCCCCCCCCCCCCCGTCGTACCACCTCATCGCATAAGTGAGATCTACTGAATGTTCTTGTATACAATTTTCCAAAAGTATTTGCAGTGGAAATGACTAATATGAAATGGCCACAAATCCTCAATCACATGGAACTATGAGTCAGCATACAGCAGTCCACAAACAGTCAAATCACAGAACTATGAGTCAGCATACAGCAGTCCACAAACAGTCAAATCACACAGAACTATGAGTCAGCATACAGCAGTCCACAAACAGTCAAATCACATGGAACTATGAGTCAGCATACAGCAGTCCACAAACAGTCAAATCACACGGAACTATGAGTCAGCATACAGCAGTCCACAAACAGTCAAATCACACGGAACTATGAGTCAGCATACAGCAGTCCACAAACAGTCAAATCACACGGAACTATGAGTCAGCATACAGCAGTCCACAAACAGTCAAATCACACGGAACTATGAGTCAGCATACAGCAGTCCACAAACAGTCAAATCACATGGAACTATGAGTCAGCATACAGCAGTCCACAAACAGTCAAATCACATGGAACTATGAGTCAGCATACAGCAGTCCACAAACAGTCAAATCACACGGAACTATGAGTCAGCATACAGCAGTCCACAAACAGTCAAATCACATGGAACTATGAGTCAGCATACAGCAGTCCACAAACAGTCAAATCACACGGAACTATGAGTCAGCATACAGCAGTCCACAAACAGTCAAATCACACGGAACTATGAGTCAGCATACAGCAGTCCACAAACAGTCAAATCACACGGAACTATGAGTCAGCATACAGCAGTCCACAAACAGTCAAATCACATGGAACTATGAGTCAGCATACAGCAGTCCACAAACAGTCAAATCACACGGAACTATGAGCAGCATACAGCAGTCCACAAACAGTCAAATCACATGGAACTATGAGTCAGCATACAGCAGTCCACAAACAGTCAAATCACATGGAACTATGAGTCAGCATACAGCAGTCCACAAACAGTCAAATCACATGGAACTATGAGTCAGCATACAGCAGTCCACAAACAGTCAAATCACACGGAACTATGAGTCAGCATACAGCAGTCCACAAACAGTCAATTCACATGGAACTATGAGTCAGCATACAGCAGTCCACAAACAGTCAAATCACATGGAACTATGAGTCAGCATACAGCAGTCCACAAACAGTCAAATCACATGGAACTATGAGTCAGCATACATCAATGTTTTCCACAGACCCATTTAGCTTGTAGTTGTTTTACATCTGTTAAAGTATTCACGGCTGCATGACTACACTGACAACAATACGCTCTTGAACCTAAAAATAAAAGCAGAACATCACCTTTGAAGCCCTATTCAGCACATTTAATTTTTCAATAATGTACATGCAAGCCATAATGTACATGTAGGCCATAATGTACATGCAGGCCATAATGTACATGCAAGCCATAATGTACATGCAAGCCATAATGTACATGCAAGCCATAATGTACATGCAGGCCATAATGTACATGCAGGCCATAATGTACATGCATGCCATAATGTACATGCAAGCCATAATGTACATGCAGGCCATAATGTACAGTAACATACAGGCCATAATATACATACAGGCCATAATGTACATGCAGGCCAAAATGTACATGCAGGCCATACCGTAAATGTAGGTCATAATGTACATGCAGGCCATAATGTACATGCAGGCCATAATGTACATGCAGGCCATAATGTACATGCAGGCCATAATATACATGCAAGCCATACTGTACATGCAAGCCATAATGTACATGCAGGCCATACTGTACATGCAAGCCATAATGTACATGCAGGCCATACTGTACATGCAGGCCATAATGTACATGCAAGCCATACTGTACATGCATGCCATAATGTACATGCAAGCCATACTGTACATGCAAGCCATAATGTACATGCAGGCCATACTGTACATGCAAGCCATAATGTACATGCAGGCCAATGATAATGTACATGCATAGCAGCCATAATGTACATGCATGCCACAATGTACATGCAGGCCATAATGTAAATGTAGGTCATAATGTACATGCAGGCCATAATATACATGCAGGCCATAATGTACATGCAGGCCACACTGTACATGCAGGCCATAATATACATGCAGGCTATAATGTACATGCAGGCCATACCGTAAATGTACATGCAGGCCATAATGTACATGCAGGCCATACCGTAAATGTACATGCAGGCCAGTAAATGTACATGCAGGCCATAATGTACATGCAGGCCATAATGTACATGCAGGCCATAATGTACATGCAGGCCATAATGTACCTGCAGGCCATAATATACATGCAGGCCATAATGTACATGCAGGCCATACCGTAAATGTACATGCAGGCCATAATATACATGCAGGCCATAATGTACATGCAGGCCATACCGTAAATGTACATGCAGGCCATAATGTACATGCAGGCCATAATGTATATACATGTATATGCCACATTTAACCATTTTGTTTTCATTCCATAATGGTCGATAGTTTGATTTTTACGCCAAATTCTGGTACTATTCAGTCTATTCTATTTAAACAAGTGTTACCAATTATGACACATACAAAAATAGTGTAACCAATCCATGTCATACCATTGTCAAGCATCGCCGGCCTTATGACACATACGAAACTAGTGTGACCAATACAGGTCATACCATTGTCAAGCATCGCCGGCCTTATGACACGTACGAAACTAGTGTGACCAATCCATGTCATACCATTGTCAAGCATCGCCGGCGTTATGGCACATACAAAACTAGTGTCCTACCATTATCAATAGTAACAACTAATTACCTTTTCTTCTGGACAATTTTCGTTTCAATCGGTCAAAATCTGGAGCATTGTTTCTTAGAAATAAATAATCTGTGGATCTGTCCCATTCAAAGTCATCAAAGGAAGCCACTTTAAAGTCACACGAAGTACATCTCAATGTATCACATGATCTGAATGATGTAAAACGAATGATGTCAAATATGACAAACAAATAGTTTTACCAAACAAGAGGGCCATATGTAAGTATGTATCGCTCACCTCACTCATTTTTTTACCCCTAGGGTCACCATTTTAACGACTTTGAAAGAGCATTGTACATCGATCATTCCTACCAAATGTTGCCAAAACCGTTCATTTGACCCGAGTTCCCGGGTTTTGACGTATGAAAATCAGTAAAGATGCTTGGTGAAAATGCGTCATCAAGAGTCATCGAACATATCTCAACAGTGTAATTATCCTAATCTGCCTGTCAAATGCGATCGGAGAGGGCGGAGTCCATCTAAAAATAAACGCCGTAACTCCGGTTTCAGCCAATGAACGAAGATGTCTGTAAAATTTGCCAACAACCATAAGCCTATTCTATTAAAGTTGGAGCCAAATTTACATGAAAATACGACTTCTGCTGATTTAATGAATATTTATTAAAAGGTCATGCTTTTATTTTATTGTTGATACAAAAATCATTTCCGGAACAAACTATAAGCTACCCGCATTTTGCTTTGAAATCGGTGACTCCAGCCGTAAATCTAAGTGCATCCATTTTGAATATACTGATGCCGGGGCTATCGCAAATTATACGACGCCAGTTAATAATGATAAAACTTCTTTGTAGCCAATAAACAATTTAATTTACGAGTTTTTATGATTTATTGCAATTCGTAACTAAATATATTTTATGAAAATCACTTCTTTTCTTAGTAATTCCGAGTGTCCATGTCATTATCTTACATTATGAATGAACATTTTCAGATTCGTCAGTTTGGGAACAGCTGATCAAAATCTCGCCATAATATCGCCATAATAACTCGGAATTTTAGTTGATTTCGCAAATGATACTACTTACGGTATACATACATATTACATATGCATAAAAATGTGCTTAAATTCAAAAATGCATAGATATTGAAATGTCCCCTTTATATAAGAAATTCATGTTTTACAATGTCGTGGAACAGTACTTGATCCGTTTCGTATTTGATCCGTTTCGTACCAATTTCATGAAAAATAAAATTAAATGCAGATCAGCTAAATAAAATTATTTTGTATAATCGACATTTCTATTGGTTTGTCAAGGCTAAACTGGATGCAGGACCCCAGAAGGTTCATGTGGAAATCAACTACTCGTGATCATTTAGTGACCTATGCAACTGGGATACAATGCAGAACTATACAAGTTGCATTTATGTATGCTACATTTATGTCAAACCACTTGCGGGGACCTATACATGCTTTCCTGGGCAAGGATTAGTCGACCCGAGTGGTTAACCAGTACTAAGCAGTGTGTGTGAGGTGCCTTAATGACACTACCCACGTGGCCTGACCGAGTATCAAACCCGGACTGTTCTATTCCAAATCCAATGCTCTACATGTATCACTGGACCACCAACGCCACAAAATAACATGAAACTTAAATACTTGTAAGGTTCTAAACCCAGATACAAAGCTCAGGAAACTAGTCGATGTTTTCTCTAATTATGATAACAAAATTACTGGTTGCACCCAAGACACACCTTGGTCCTGGGGTTATTATATGGTCGCCTCGTCGATACCTTCTATTTGATATATGACATGACCATATTTGGTGCCGTGTCTGATCAGGATCTATGTAGTTTGCTATTCAACCAAGTGTTTTAGTTCCACTATCCGAATAGCAAACAGCATAGAGCCTGATCAGACAGCACATTATGTTCCATCTGATCTGGCTCTATACTGTTTGCAAAAGTGATTTAATCTGCCGCTAGCATGCAAAGGTAGCCTGGGTGCCAGTCTGTTGATTTTTCACTTTTTAACCTCTGGCAAATTATGAGGGTGTAGATTTGAAGAACGACAGCTCTTCTCTACAAGATAATATTGCTAAATATAGAAACGGAATTCTATCGGAAATCGCAGGCACGATTATACACGATCATTTCCGAATATACACGAATGCTCCCATACTCATTTACATTGCAAACATATAAGTTCCCGTTTCTGTGTTATATCGACGAGATGGCAGATTTTAAAAATTACGTTTAGATGGTAATGGGTCGATTCGGCGTAATTGAACTAAGGACGACTTAAATATTGAGTAAATATGTCAAATCAGACGCACATTGTTCTTTTTAAAACTATTTATCGTTCCGTTGACACGTAAACAATGGCGGCCAATTATAAAGTTTTATCAACATTTTATATCGCTTTCGATTCAAGTACGTCATTAATTAAGTCACATGCTAATAGACCTATTAATAGGATTAATGCGAGTCAATAATTACACTGACAATCCGTCCAGTTAACCCAGGCGTTGATATGATCAGAAACTCAATACGGCAAACACATGTTCACAACTGGAAACCAATGTCCGGAATTCAAGTAAAAGTTGTGTCAATACTGAAATCTTCACAACTTCACGGTTTCTCTTCAGCTAAACTACATCAATAAATATTGCAAATGAAGTTCTGTTTTCAGTGCACTAAAAGAGGTTAACATAGTTAGTAAGTAAGTAGGTCAATTCTTTATTTATAGAGGATGACTCATTTAGCCAGAGCTAATCTTACATGAGGGCCTCTTGAAAAAAACTTTATGTACATAATATGGTGTAATCATTATCAACAGTATAACCAGAACATCAATATAACAGGCATATATATAACATTATGTACATAATATGGTGTAATCATTATCAACAGCATAACCAGAACATCAATATAACAGGCATATATATAACATTATGTACATAATATGGTGTAATCATTATCAACAGCATAACCAGAACATCAATATAACAGGCATATATATAACAAAGGGAATATAAAAAGAAATGAACATGTGCATAATGTTATCAACTTGTCATCCAGCTTAGACAGGTTGATTTAAAACGCTGAAGCAAATTTGGTAACTTGATCTCTAGTGGCAAACTATTCCAAATTATTGGACCTGAAAACAATAAACTTCCTTTGAATTGCTCTGAATGCATTACAGGTATACAGAAATGTGTGTTTGAGCTTAGAGTCAAAGACGTCGTATCATTTGCTTCATATATCTGTGAATACATTTCGCATATATAATTGGGATGCAAGCTGTTTGCAATTTTAAACATTAAACAGGGATCATTATAGAGGGCGATGTGGGCAAAATTGTCGCCCTAGGGACCCTGACTTTGCCCTCTGGGGGCCCCACTTCTCCCTATAAACATTTTTGGTTTTTACGATTTTCAAACAAAATTGCGTCTAGGACCCATCATTATAAAGCACTCCTATTTAATGGTTGTACTGTGCATTTTAACCCTATTTTGCAGAAGTATATTAAAGAACACCATTTAAGGTAGCGATAAAGCGCTTTCTCACTTCTCCCAAAAATTCGGACATAGAATGAACCCTGATTAAACATGCTTTTTGATAATAGCCGTTGATCAAAGCGTTGGATTGTAAGAAAAGACCAAGGTTGATTAAAATCTGTGTCTTCATTACCTAAATTTACCATTCTCTTTTTGGAGTTTTGACAATTTTCTGGAGGGTCTAAATTTTCATTATGAGAACCTTGAGGTGTGTGTGTTTTACGTTTATTTATCGTCACTACCAGTTGCCCATATAAGCGACGCCTCCTGAAGAGATTAGTCATTTTAGATTTTTGGAGGATAGTGCAATGATACAATACAGACAGAGACCCATTCCAGAGTCTCCTCTTGTTCTTTTATGTGCACGGTGTAGAGCACCGACATGAGACCTCAGTTTAATGTCACATCTGAAGGACTGTTAATTTATTAGGGTCAGATGGGGGATCGAACCTGCGACCCCTGGATGAATTGAGGTGACAATTAAAGCACTTTAAATACCAGGGTTTTTCGAGATATTATCAACATGCTGAGTGCTTATATATGTCACACACACTTATTTTAGTAGTCTTATACCAAAACCTCATTATTACGTTTTCATAACATTTTTGCATTTTCACAAGTTTTGATCTTTTTTTTTTTCTCTTAAGATGCGTTTTATATATGAAAATATTTTTTCCCCGGAAATTTGATTGTTTGTTTGTTACTGCGACTTATACTCCTTAGTGACCTACATACATAGGATTACGGTAATGTCATATCTATATTTACCTTCTATTAACGGAGTTGCCGTGTCCATTTGCTATTGACGGTCCACCAATACTGAGTGGAAAACATCTGAAATTACATGCCAGAGATGGAAGTTTCATACATTTTAAGCCAGTTACATAAATACTTACAAATGAAACAGCTAGATAGTCAGCCAGGTACCAAATACAATAATCTAGATAGCCAACCAAATACCACAATCCTGTTGCCAAGTTTGAAATAAGTCCATTGCAGAAATAGACTAGCTACAGTGCATATAACGTTGTTTAGTTTATACACATTTATTTTAGCTCGATTGTGAAACAAGTTCTTACAACTTTTAATCACTCTCGAGACCACAATCCTGATGGAATCCATCGCCACGAGGATGAGAGAAGAGGCAATGTGGAATTTAGATGCCTTGCCTAAGGGCACAATCATAATGGCTCCAGCGGGGTTCAAACCCAGGGCCTTTCGCACCTGAAGCGAACACACTCCCACTGCGCTTTCACGACTTGCACAGGTCAAGCAAATTGAGTTGACCACCTGACTTAGTTTTCTGATGCAAATTACCACATATACAAAGGTACAAAGCTGTCATCAAAATATATCATGTTACCAATTTGGAAGGAATTGGATACCGAGTAAAACCATAATATAATTAATCATATTGAACAAGAATCTTTAGTTACTCTACATCATGTAAACCATGTTCAGATAAGAGTTCACGATCCACTTAATCCTCTACATCATGTAAACCATGTTCAGATAAGAGTTCACGATCCACTTAATCCTCTACATCATGTAAACCATGTTCAGATAAGAGTTCATGATCCACTTAATCCTCTACATCATGTAAACCATGTTCAGATAAGAGTTCACGATCCACTTAATCCTCTACATCATGTAAACCATGTTCAGATAGAGTTCATGATCCACTTAATCCTCTACATCATGTAAACCATGTTCAGTAGAATTCACGATCCACTTAATCCTTTACATCATGTAAACCATGTTCAGATAGAGTTCACGATCCACTTAATCCTCTACATCATGTAAACCATGTTAAGATAAGAGTTCATGATCCACTTAATCATCTACATCATGTAAACCATGTTCAGATAAGAGTTCATGATCCACTTAATTATCTACATCATGTAAACCATGTTCAGATAAGAGTTCACGATCCACTTAATCCTCTACATCATGTAAACCATGTTCAGATAGAGTTCATGATCCACTTAATCCTCTACATCATGTAAACCATGTTCAGATAGAGTTCACGATCCACTTAATCCTCTACATCATGTAAACCATGTTCAGATAGAGTTCACGATCCACTTAATCCTCTACATCATGTAAACCATGTTCAGATAGAGTTCACGATCCACTTAATCCTCTACATCATGTAAACCATGTTCAGATAGAGTTCATGATCCACTTAATCCTCTACATCATGTAAACCATGTTCAGATAAGAGTTCATGATCCACTTAATTATCTACATCATGTAAACCATGTTCAGATAAGAGTTCACGATCCACTTAATCCTCTACATCATGTAAACCATGTTCAGATAAGAGTTCACGATCCACTTAATCCTCTACATCATGTAAACCATGTTCAGATAAGAGTTCACGATCCACTTAATCCTCTACATCATGTAAACCATGTTCAGATAGAGTTCATGATCCACTTAATCCTCTACATCATGTAAACCATGTTCAGATAGAGTTCACGATCCACTTAATCCTCTACATCATGTAAACCATGTTCAGTAGAGTTCACGATCCACTTAATCCTCTACATCATGTAAACCATGTTCAGATAGGGTTCACGATCCACTTAATCCTCTACATCATGTAAACCATGTTCAGATAGAGTTCACGATCCACTTAATCCTCTACATCATGTAAACCATGTTCAGATAGAGTTCATGATCCACTTAATCCTCTACATCATGTAAACCATGTTCAGTAGAATTCACGATCCACTTAATCCTTTACATCATGTAAACCATGTTCAGATAGAGTTCACTATCCACTTAATCCTCTACATCATGTAAACCATGTTACGATAAGAGTTCATGATCCACTTAATCATCTACATCATGTAAACCATGTTCAGATAAGAGTTCATGATCCACTTAATTATCTACATCATGTAAACCATGTTCAGATAAGAGTTCACGATCCACTTAATCCTCTACATCATGTAAACCATGTTCAGATAGAGTTCATGATCCACTTAATCCTCTACATCATGTAAACCATGTTCAGATAGAGTTCACGATCCACTTAATCCTCTACATCATGTAAACCATGTTCAGATAGAGTTCACGATCCACTTAATCCTCTACATCATGTAAACCATGTTCAGATAGAGTTCACGATCCACTTAATCCTCTACATCATGTAAACCATGTTCAGATATAGTTCATGATCCACTTAATCCTCTACATCATGTAAACCATGTTCAGATAAGAGTTCATGATCCACTTAATTATCTACATCATGTAAACCATGTTCAGATAAGAGTTCACGATCCACTTAATCCTCTACATCATGTAAACCATGTTCAGATAGAGTTCACGATCCACTTAATCCTCTACATCATGTAAACCATGTTCAGATAAGAGTTCATGATCCACTTAATCATCTACATCATGTAAACCATGTTCAGATAAGAGTTCACGATCCACTTAATCCTTTACATCATGTAAACCATGTTCAGATAAGAGTTCATGATCCACTTAATCCTCTACATCATGTAAACCATGTTCAGATAAGAGTTCATGATCCACTTAATTATCTACATCATGTAAACCATGTTCAGATAAGAGTTCACGATCCACTTAATCCTCTACATCATGTAAACCATGTTCAGATAGAGTTCACGATCCACTTAATCCTCTACATCATGTAAACCATGTTAAGATAAGAGTTCATGATCCACTTAATCCTCTACATCATGTAAACCATGTTCAGATAAGAGTTCATGATCCACTTAATCATCTACATCATGTAAACCATGTTCAGATAAGAGTTCATGATCCACTTAATCCTTTACATCATGTAAACCATGTTCAGATAAGAGTTCATGATCCACTTAATCCTCTACATCATGTAAACCATGTTCAGATAGAGTTCATGATCCACTTAATCCTCTACATCATGTAAACCATGTTCAGATAAGAGTTCATGATCCACTTAATCCTCTACATCATGTAAACCATGTTCAGATAAGAGTTCATGATCCACTTAATCCTCTACATCATGTAAACCATGTTCAGATAAGAGTTCACGATCCACTTAATCCTCTACATCATGTAAACCATGTTCAGATAGAGTTCATGATCCACTTAATCCTCTACATCATGTAAACCATGTTCAGATAGAGTTCACGATCCACTTAATCCTCTACATCAAGTAAACCATGTTAAGATAAGAGTTCATGATCCACTTAATCCTCTACATCATGTAAACCATGTTCAGATAAGAGTTCACGATCCACTTAATCCTCTACATCATGTAAACCATGTTCAGATAGAGTTCATGATCCACTTAATCCTCTACATCATGTCAACCATGTTCAGATAAGAGTTCACGATCCACTTAATCCTCTACATCATGTAAACCATGTTCAGATAGAGTTCATGATCCACTTAATCCTCTACATCATGTAAACCATGTTCAGATAGAGTTCATGATCCACTTAATTATCTACATCATGTAAACCATGTTCAGATAAGAGTTCATGATCCACTTAATCATCTACATCATGTAAACCATGTTCAGATAAGAGTTCATGATCCACTTAATCATCTACATCATGTAAACCATGTTCAGATAGAGTTCACACTCCACTTAATCTTAATGATGAGTATGGGGATGTACCGACTGATTATCCGGGGATGACGAACCTGATCGAGAATAACATCAAGTTGACTACACGTGTGACCCCACTGGGAGAATTGGTTCCGGGAAAGTAGTTTTTGCAAACAAGCAGACCATACGTTGATGATGTTTTACTGTAGAACCAGAGACTGTTTGCATTTCTTATTGTGTTTGTTGTGCATCTGTGTGGCATTTGTGTTCATTTGAAGAATACTTTTTGTGAATTTATTTCAGTACTACTTGCTCCAGCGCATTGATGAGTAAACAGCCCTACATAACAACTATGATCCCTACGCATTCCATATTTGTTTGTTTACATTTGAAAATTTTGAAAAACTATTATAGGGATTGCCATGACTTACTTGTGTCTAACAGCAAGCAGCAGCCCTGGGGTTTATAGAACTGCATGTGGTAAAAGTGGATTCTTGTTTGGAACTGAGAATTAGACTGGTTGACAGTTCATCGATTTACCATAGCACAAACAAGAAGAAAATACGGTGGTGTATATCCTACAGCTGATCCAGTTAGAGGGGTGAAAGGATATCCGATCTTGTTCCATATGAAGGTGATGGTAGCGGAAGAGGTTTGTAAGATGTTGGAATTAGGGGTGATATGCTATCAAACGCACCATTTTCATCACCAGTTGTACTGATTAATATAGAAAGGTGTTGATTAGATTCTGCATAGATTTCAGACAGCTGAACAATTTGACCATTTCCGAAGCAGAGCCAATATCGAAGAGATGTCAAATATATTTCAAAAATTGTTCTTAGCACAGGTTATTGGCAGATGCAACTTTCAGAATCAGCAAAGGAGATGACTGCTTTTGAGACGTAAAACATGTACCCTGATACCACGAGAGGCAGACACTGTGAAGCCTTGATAAATAGTTCTTTACAAATAGTAGAATGCAACTTACTTCGACATGATGATTTTGTGAGGCCTTGATAATACAGTGTTATTAACAGGAGAATGCAATTACAATACTTACTTAGATATGACAGGTCGACTCTGTGAGGCATTGTTTGAAGTGTTGCTATGTGAGGCCTTGCTTGAATTGTTGCTAACACTATTGCACATTTCCTGTAAAATAACATGTCAACACTGCTCAATAAAGGGACATATATTTCACAAAAAAGACCCAGTTTCTGTAGTATATAATTTCCGATTACATCTTACATAAATTTACCAGTGATAACCAATTTTATGTTCAAGGCATCATTTTTTGACAGACAAATGTTCCATTGGCCGTAAATCCGTCAAATATCATTCAACCGGAACGGGGTTACAATTATGCACAACTAGACATCATAACAATACATCCTGCCAAGTATGGTGAAAATCCAATGGTGGTTATGGAGATCATGCGCGGACAAGCTTTGCTTGTCATGAAAATGTTCAATTGGCCGTAAATCCGCAAAATAAATCATCCAACCGGTGAAAATCTGATTTTATAAAATGAGGCAGCTAGCATGCCTGTTAATGTCTGCTGTACAGGTTGACCATGACTAGCATATTATTTGAATATTTTGCATGGAACTACTGCTGGAATATCCTGAACTATCGATGGGTGTTGCCTTCTCATGTGGAAGGAAGGACAAGACGATGATACGTGTTCACCAGACAGAACACGTTCATGACAAAATAGATTTCCGAGTATCCCGATTCAATTCCGTTGCATACGACACGAAGAACGATGATACACGAGTTGGAACGGCTATGAACGCATGCACAAAGTTTAAGTATTTTTATACAGTATATTATGGCAAGCCGTTCACATTATAAAACTCTGATGTACTCCTAAATACGACTTAGTGTTTCCAAATATCTGATTTGGCTTGAGTGTTTGCAAATACACACAAACACAGTTTGGACGCCATCTTGACCCAGTTTTGCATACCAGGTAAACAAACACATGTGCACATATAACACCTGTATAACAGGGAACGTTGTTTGTTATTAACTCTCCGTTAGTGGAAGTTGTGATAGCTCAGTGGTTGCGCGTTCGCTTCACATGCGAAAGGCCCGGAGTTCGAGCCCCGCTGGAGCCGTTACGATTGTGTCCTTAGGCAAGGCATTTAAATTCCACATGCCTCTTCTCTCTCCCTCGTGGCGATGGATTCCATCAGGAATGAGGTCTCGAGAGTGATTAGTATAAGTTATAAGAACTTGTTTCGCAATCGAGCTAAAATAAATTTGTATAAACTAACTCTCCGTTATAACACATTCCAGCGATATTCTGCTTAAATTCACTTTATTCAGTTGATCTGTGATTGTATTTGACCGTTTTTCAGTAATAAATGTAAGGAAAGATTTACTTCATTTTCCATATAGACCTTGAGCCTAGGATTTTTGAAGGGTATGATTTTTTGAAAGTATGTAGCATCAGCTTTTAAATGAGACTTGTTTAAACTATGAACGTTGCTGCTTAACTGATTAATCATCATATAAGTTATACCCTGTTATGTTACTTTAACGACAATCAGTGACTGTCACAAAGTTGATATGCTGTCAATTTTTGCATACTTGCATAGTAATAACTTGCATCATCTTTTTGGTAAATTTTGAACCATCGTATAAATCTGTACATTTTTGATCGGATACTTAGTACATTATTTACGGTATCCGAAACCATAAATATCCATGAAAAATTGGTATTGCAATATAGTGGTTTAGAGGTAAGTATTGTATTGTGCTATTTGTATTGCAATATAGTGGTTTAGAGGTAAGTATTGTACCATGTCAGTTGTATTGCAATATAGTGGTTTAGAGGTAAGTATTGTACCATGCCAGTTGTATTGCAATATAGTGGTTTAGAAGTATTGTACCATGCAGGTTGTATTGTAATATAGTGGTTTAGAGGTAAGTATTGTACCGTGCCAGTTGTATTGCAATATAGTGGTTTAGAGGTAAGTATTGTACCATGCCAGTTGTATTGCAATATAGTGGTTTAGAAGTATTGTACCATGCCAGTTGTATTGCAATATAGTGGTTTAGAGGTAAGTATTGTACCATGTCAGTTGTATTGCAATATAGTGGTTTAGAGGTAAGTATTGTACCATGCCAGTTGTATTGCAATATAGTGGTTTAGAGGTAAGTATTGTACCATGCTAGTTGTATTGCAATATAGTGGTTTAGAGGTAAGTATTGTACCATGTCAGTTGTATTGCAATATAGTGGTTTAGAGGTAAGTATTGTACCATGCCAGTTGTATTGCAATATAGTGGTTTAGAGGTAAGTATTGTACCGTGCCAGTTGTATTGCAATATAGTGGTTTAGAGGTAAGTATTGTACCATGCCAGTTGTATTGCAATATAGTGGTTTAGAGGTAAGTATTGTACCATGCCAGTTGTATTGCAATATAGTGGTTTAGAGGTAAGTATTGTACCATGCCAGTTGTATTGCAATATAGTGGTTTAGAGGTAAGTATTGTACCGTGCCAGTTGCATTGCAATATAGTGGTTTAGAAGTATTGTACCATGCCAGTTGTATTGCAATATAGTGGTTTAGAGGTAAGTATTGTACCATGCCAGTTGTATTGCAATATAGTGGTTTAGAGGTAAGTATTGTACCATGCCAGTTGTATTGCAATATAGTGGTTTAGAGGTAAGTATTGTATCGTGCTAGTTGTATTGTAATATAGTGGTTTAGAAGTATTCTACCGTGCCAGTTGTATTGCAATATAGTGGTTTAGAGGTAAGTATTGTACTGTGTCAGTTGTATTGCAATATAGTGGTTTAGAGGTAAGTATTGTACCGTGCCAGTTGTATTGCAATATAGTGGTTTAGAGGTAAGTATTGTACCTTGCCAGTTGTATTGCAATATAGTGGTTTAGAGGTAAGTATTGTACTGTGTCAGTTGTATTGCAATATAGTGGTTTAGAGGTAAGTATTGTACCATGCCAGTTGTATTGCAGTATAGTGGTTTAGAAGTATTGTACCATGCCAGTTGTATTGCAATATAGTGGTTTAGAGGTAAGTATTGTACCGTGTCAGTTGTATTGCAATATAGTGGTTTAGAGGTAAGTATTGTACTGTGCCAGTTGTATTGCAATATAGTGGTTTAGAGGTAAGTATTGTACCATGCCAGTTGTATTGCAATATAGTGATTTAGAGGTAAGTATTGTACCATGTATTGCAATATAGTGGTTTAGAGGTAAGTATTGTACCATGTATTGCAATATAGTGGTTTAGAGGTGAGTATTGTACTGTGCCAGTTGTATTGCAATATAGTGGTTTAGAGGTAAGTATTGTACCATGCCAGTTGTATTGCAATATAGTGATTTAGAGGTAAGTATTGTACCATGTATTGCAATATAGTGGTTTAGAGGTAAGTATTGTACCATGTATTGCAATATAGTGGTTTAGAGGTGAGTATTGTACTGTGCCAGTTGTATTGCAATATAGTGGTTTAGAGGTAAGTATTGTACCATGCCAGTTGTATTGCAATATAGTGATTTAGAGGTAAGTATTGTACCATGTATTGCAATATAGTGGTTTAGAGGTAAGTATTGTACCATGAGTTGTATTGCAATATAGTGATTTAGAGGTAAGTATTGTACCATGTATTGCAATATAGTGGTTTAGAGGTAAGTATTGTACCATGCCAGTTGTATTGCAATATAGTGGTTTAGAGGTAAGTATTGTACCATGCTAGTTGTATTGCAATATAGTGATTTAGAGGTAAGTATTGTACCATGTATTGCAATATAGTGGTTTAGAGGTAAGTATTGTACCATGCCAGTTGTATTGCAATATAGTGGTTTAGAGGTAAGTATTGTACCATGCTAGTTGTATTGCAATATAGTGGTTTAGAGGTAAGTATTGTACCGTGCCAGTTGTATTGCAATATAGTGGTTTAGAGGTAAGTATTGTACCGTGCCAGTTGTATTGCAATATAGTGGTTTAGAGGTAAGTATTGTACCATGCCAGTTGTATTGCAATATAGTGGTTTAGAGGTAAGTATTGTACCATGCCAGTTGTATTGCAATATAGTGGTTTAGAGGTAAGTATTGTACCATGCCAGTTGTATTGTAATATAGTGGTTTAGAGGTAAGTATTGTACCATGCCAGTTGTATTGCAATATAGTGGTTTAGAGGTAAGTATTGTACCATGCCAGTTGTATTGCAATATAGTGGTTTAGAAGTATTGTACCATGCCAGTTGTATTGCAATATAGTGGTTTAGAGGTAAGTATTGTACCATGCCAGTTGTATTGCAATATAGTGGTTTAGAGGTAAGTATTGTACCGTGCCAGTTGTATTGCAATATAGTGGTTTAGAGGTAAGTATTGTACCATGTCAGTTGTATTGCAATATAGTGGTTTAGAGGTAAGTATTGTACCATGCCAGTTGTATTGCAATATAGTGGTTTAGAGGTAAGTATTGTACCATGTATTGCAATATAGTGGTTTAGAGGTAAGTATTGTACCGTGCCAGTTGTATTGCAATATAGTGGTTTAGAGGTAAGTATTGTACCATGCCAGTTGTATTGCAATATAGTGGTTTAGAGGTAAGTATTGTACCATGCAGTTGTATTGCAATATAGTGGTTTAGAGGTAAGTATTGTACCGTGCCAGTTGTATTGCAATATAGTGGTTTAGAGGTAAGTATTGTACCGTGCCAGTTGTATTGCAATATAGTGGTTTAGAGGTAAGTATTGTACCATGCCAGTTGTATTGCAATATAGTGGTTTAGAGGTAAGTATTGTACCATGCTAGTTGTATTGCAATATAGTGGTTTAGAGGTAAGTATTGTACCTTGCCAGTTGTATTGCAATATAGTGGTTTAGAGGTAAGTATTGTACCATGCCAGTTGTATTGTAATATAGTGGTTTAGAGGTAAGTATTGTACCTTGCCAGTTGTATTGCAATATAGTGGTTTAGAGGTAAGTATTGTACCATGCCAGTTGTATTGCAATATAGTGGTTTAGAAGTATTGTACCATGCCAGTTGTATTGTAATATAGTGGTTTAGAGGTAAGTATTGTACCATGTATTGCAATATAGTGGTTTAGAGGTAAGTATTGTATCGTGCCAGTTGTATTGCAATATAGTCAAAATCCGGCAGATGGTTCGTGAGAAGAGTTTTTAAGAATTTATGCTATTTTTAGACAGTGGTCATCTTGGATTACGAATTGACATTATTTAACAATTATCTAATCCCCCACCTACCCAAGTATCATGACCTGGCTATAGACCCAATGGTTACTGAGGAGAAAACGTTTCAAAATGTTCACGGACGACAGACGGATATGTAGTCCAGTGGTAACACGCTGGACTGGTAATCCAGGGATCGCAGGTTCAATCCCCCGTCTGACCCTAATAAAATTAACAGTCTTTCAGATGTGAAGTTAAACATAGGTCTTGTGTCGGTGCTTTACACTGTGCACGTAAAATAACCATGCACGTAAAATAACGAGAGGAGATTCTGGAATGGGTCTCTATCTGTATTATGCACTATCCTCCAAAATCTAAAATAACTAATCTCTTCAGGAGGCGTCGCTCATATGGGCAACCGGTAGCGACGATAAATAAAAGTAAAACCACATGGACGACAGACATACACATTGCATTAATAACATGGGTATTAGTTTAGTTAAGCATATTTTATTCTTCAATATTTACATTATGTAATAACATTAATAATATACAAGTATGGATATAAACATATTGATTAAATCGAAAGCTAAAAGCTAAAGGTATTAGCATGTCTGTATGGTATAGAATCTAGACCAGCAGTGACATATCTCACTGTATGGTATAGAATCTAGACCCGCAGTGACATATCTCACTGTATGGTATAGAATCTAGACCCGCAGTGACATATCTCACTGTATGGTATAGAATCTAGACCCGCAGTGACATATCTCACTGTATGGTATAGAATCTAGACCCGCAGTGACATATCTCACTGTATGGTATAGAATCTAGACCCGCAGTGACATATCTCACTGTATGGTATAGAATCTAGACCCGCAGTGACATATCTCACTGTATGGTATAGAATCTAGACCCGCAGTGACATATCTCACTGTATGGTATAGAATCTAGACCCGCAGTGACATATCTCACTGTATGGTATAGAATCTAGACCAGCAGTGACATATCTCACTGTATGGTATAGAATCTAGACCAGCAGTGACATATCTCACTGTATGGTATAGAATCTAGACCAGCGTGACATATCTCACTGTATGGTATAGAATCTAGACCAGCAGTGACATATCTCACTGTATGGTATAGAATCTAGACCCGCAGTGACATATCTCTCACTGTATGGTATATAATCTAGACCAGCAGTGACATATCTCACTGTATGGTATATAATCTAGACCAGCGTGACATATCTCACTGTATGGTATGTAATCTAGACCAGCGTGACATATCTCACTGTATGGTATAGAATCTAGACCAGCAGTGACATATCTCACTGTATGGTATAGAATCTAGACCAGCAGTGACATATCTCACTGTATGGTATAGAATCTAGACCAGCATGACATATCTCACTGTATGGTATAGAATCTAGACCCGCAGTGACATATCTCACTGTATGGTATAGAATCTAGACCAGCAGTGACATATCTCACTGTATGGTATAGAATCTAGACCAGCAGTGACATATCTCACTGTATGGTATAGAATCTAGACCAGCAGTGACATATCTCACTGTATGGTATAGAGTCTAGACCAGCAGTGACATATCTCACTGTATGGTATAGAATCTAGACCCGCAGTGACATATCTCACTGTATGGTATAGAATCTAGACCCGCAGTGACATATCTCACTGTATGGTATAGAATCTAGACCAGCATGACATATCTCACTGTATGGTATAGAATCTAGACCCGCAGTGACATATCTCACTGTATGGTATAGAATCTAGACCAGCAGTGACATATATCTCACTGTATGGTATATAATCTAGACCAGCAGTGACATATCTCACTGTATGGTATATAATCTAGACCAGCAGTGACATATCTCACTGTATGGTATAGAATCTAGACCAGCAGTGACATATCTCACTGTATGGTATAGAATCTAGACCCGCAGTGACATATCTCACTGTATGGTATAGAATCTAGACCAGCAGTGACATATCTCACTGTATGGTATAGAATCTAGACCAGCAGTGACATATCTCACTGTATGGTATAGAATCTAGACCAGCAGTGACATATCTCACTGTATGGTATAGAATCTAGACCCGCAGTAACATATCTCACTGTATGGTATAGAATCTAGACCCGCAGTAACATATCTCACTGTATGGTATAGAATCTAGACCCGCAGTGACATATCTCACTGTATGGTATAGAATCTAGATCAGCATGACATATCTCACTGTATGGTATAGAATCTAGACCCGCAGTGACATATCTCACTGTATGGTATAGAATCTAGACCCGCAGTGACATATCTCACTGTATGGTATAGAATCTAGACCCGCAGTGACATATCTCACTGTATGGTATAGAATCTAGACCAGCATGACATATCTCACTGTATGGTATAGAATCTAGACCCGCAGTGACATATCTCACTGTATGGTATATAATCTAGACCAGCAGTGACATATCTCACTGTATGGTATATAATCTAGACCAGCAGTGACATATCTCACTGTATGGTATAGAATCTAGACCAGCGTGACATATCTCACTGTATGGTATAGAATCTAGACCCGCAGTGACATATCTCACTGTATGGTATAGAATCTAGACCAGCAGTGACATATCTCACTGTATGGTATAGAATCTAGACCAGCAGTGACATATCTCACTATATGGTATAGAATCTAGACCCGCAGTGACATATCTCACTGTATGGTATAGAATCTAGACCAGCAGTGACATATCTCACTGTATGGTATAGAATCTAGACCAGCAGTGACATATCTCACTGTATGGTATAGAATCTAGACCAGCAGTGACATATCTCACTGTATGGTATAGAATCTAGACCAGCAGTGACATATCTCACTGTATGGTATAGAATATAGACCAGCAGTGACATATCTCACTGTATGGTATAGAATCTAGACCAGCAGTGCCATATCTCACTGTATGGTATAGAATCTAGACCAGCAGTGACATATCTCACTGTATGGTATAGAATCTAGACCAGCAGTGCCATATCTCACTGTATGGTATAGAATCTAGACCAGCAGTGCCATATCTCACTGTATGGTATAGAATCTAGACCCGCAGTGACATATCTCACTGTATGGTATATAATCTAGACCAGCAGTGACATATCTCACTGTATGGTATAGAATCCAGACCAGCAGTGACATATCTCACTGTATGGTATAGAATCCAGACCAGCGTGACATATCTCACTGTATGGTATATAATCTAGACCAGCAGTGACATATCTCACTGTATGGTATAGAATCTAGACCAGCAGTGACATATCTCACTGTATGGTATAGAATCTAGACCAGCAGTGACATATCTCACTGTATGGTATAGAATCTAGACCCGCAGTGACATATCTCACTGTATGGTATAGAATCTAGACCAGCAGTGACATATCTCACTGTATGGTATAGAATCTAGACCAGCAGTGACATATCTCACTGTATGGTATAGAATCTAGACCCGCAGTGACATATCTCACTGTATGGTATAGAATCTAGACCCGCAGTGACATATCTCACTGTATGGTATAGAATCTAGACCAGCAGTACTATATCTCACTGTATGGTATAGAATCTAGACCAGCAGTGACATATCTCACTGTATGGTATAGAATCTAGACCAGCAGTGACATATCTCACTGTATGGTATAGAATCCAGACTAGCAGTGACATATCTCACTGTATGGTATAGAATCCAGACCAGCAGTGACATATCTCACTGTATGGTATAGAATCTAGACCAGCAGTGACATATCTCACTGTATGGTATAGAATCCAGACCAGCAGTGACATATCTCACTGTATGGTATAGAATCTAGACCAGCAGTGACATATCTCACTGTATGGTATAGAATCTAGACCAGCAGTGACATATCTCACTGTATGGTATAGAATCTAGACCAGCATGACATATCTCACTGTATGGTATAGAATCTAGACCAGCAGTGACATATCTCACTGTATGGTATAGAATCTAGACCAGCAGTGACATATCTCACTGTATGGTATAGAATCTAGACGAGCATATAATTTTGTAATCAATTTCATCTCAGTGTATAGCAATTTTGTATCACTTTGAAAAATACATCGAAATTTGAACGTCTAAACTAATATGGGTTATCCTTAAAAACATAAATATATAACTAAACGTTACCCTTAAAAACATAAATATATAACTAATCGTTACCCTTAAAAACATAAATATATAACTAAACGTTACCCTTAAAAACATAAATATATAACTAAACGTTACCCTTAAAAACATAAATATATATCTAAACCCATATTTCGTAGCAGTAAGCTGCAATAAGTGAAAGTTCATTTTCACTTGAAACATAGTAGGTTACTGAGGATGTGATTTTGTGTTCCCTCCCTCATATTCCCACCCCCATGTTTTAAATTTCCCCATGTACTGGGATCATTAATTGTTATAAAATAACAACTATACCCCTGTGTGACAACATTTATGATCAGTACGTTAAAAAACACCTCCGTAGCAATTCCAACGGTCACCTTAATAGAGCCAGTAAAATTGTAATAATGTTTAAAATATTCTCAAGTATTGTCTCCCTCTCTGGGTTCGTCCGAAAATAAATATTTTCTTTCCTGAACCCCGTCTAGATTAAAACACAAACACGCTTTAAATTAGAATGCGGGTCGTTACCGTTCATTTAATGTGTACATGCTAGCATGTTAACAAATGTAATGGCGAATCATATTATGATTCAATGTATGCATAATATTGTCATCAGCTAAATATAATTATTTGAAATACATCAATATTATATATCTACTAATACATATTGTGACTTAGCTTTTTCAACTGATACAAAGTCTGTATGTACTGTTGCTATATTATCCCGCTATATTATGTCTCGTACTGTAGGCCTATTTTCCTAGAATAATGTCTAAAGACATTAAGATGACGTTAATTTAACGTGTAATTTTACAGAACCCCGTACATTGTTAAAGTGTAGACTTAATTCACACTATCACGTGGAATTAATTGCACCCAAGTTCTCCTAGCTCTACGGTAGCCGACCTTCGAATGATAATCAGACCATATTTTACACCAAATTCTTCCGAGCGTATATCACGCTATAGCGCCTAAACCTCATGCACCGCGTGCACCGCGTGCACAACTACACGGCGTAGCGAAAAGAAAAGACAGTATTTACATTAAAAAGACAGTCACACAGGGAATAGCCAAACAAATAATAACCGTAGATCCTTGTCGAATCAAAAAACCTGTATGGCAGTAATCTGGTTCCGTTGTTCATGCTTGCTTTTTCGGAGATAGACCGACAGCACGCATGCATTTTTCACGAGACTATTCCCATGGATAGGCGGTTTGCTGTCATAATGTTCCTACCTATGCTTCTTTTACTTTAAATTAAACTAAACTGGATTCTTGCATGGATTTGGACAATGAAGAATTACATAAAAAGGTGACCTGAAACAATAATTGAAATTTCCTCCAATACCCTACCATAATTCCAGTGATAAAGGATCATTTTTGCAAGAATCTTGAGACATATGTTCATATTAGCATTTCCCCGTCACTAGTATTTATTTAGAGTAAGTGGCTTATAATGGGAATGTATCAGGAAGAAAGGTAGTTTAAAATACACAGAAAGAAAGAAGGAAGGCTGTTAAAAGGACACGTGTCTGTCGGAGAGATGTTAACAGCTCATAATGTGTCATTCATATCTCCAAAGATCCTTGTTATATAATTACATTATCAAACTGGGAGAGTATCATGTGCGAGTCCAGATGTATATTGTGTTGCGAATGAGCTGGGCAAGTTGGCCCCTGTTCATCATCACCACATTTCATATTGTTGTAACTATACTAAAATTAATTTATTATGACAGCCCTACCCATGGGTATGTCCACTACAAAGATCTTCTGCATAAGTTTCAGCAGGCTAAGTTACTTATGTCATTTAAAGTATTATATAATAATTTTAATTTGTGTGTGACACCCGACGAAACCATATATTGATTGATTTGTGTCTAGATAGGAAAATACCACTGGAGTTCAGTAGGTTCCCTAGCCGTTACACA
The DNA here is from genome assembly GCA_014843695.1 of Archivesica marissinica. Classification (NCBI taxonomy): domain Eukaryota; kingdom Metazoa; phylum Mollusca; class Bivalvia; order Venerida; family Vesicomyidae; genus Archivesica; species Archivesica marissinica. The sequence goes on along the minus strand of CM026395.1, from coordinate 31,892,348 downwards.
CATTGTACCCTGGATGAGGTTGTATATTAGACACTCAATGGGCATCATAAGATTCCATGTCATTTTTCCAACCTGATAAAAGGTGCGACTTTTGGACCTCTAGAGTAAAAATATTCTGGATGTATGTGTTTTACGTTTATTTATTGTCGCTACCAGTTCGCTACCATATGAGTGACGCCTCCTGAAGAGATTAGTCATTTTAGATTTTGGAGGATAGTGCAATGATACAGAAAGAGACCCATTACAGAGTCTCTGAAAGACTGTTAATTTTATGATTACCAGTCCAGCGTGTTTATTCTGGATTTACTATGTTCACAGTGTAGTTTGTGTGGTGGCGACCAATCAGAATTGAGAAGCTCTGAATGTGTACAATTTACTGTAATTGGGTCAAATATCTCTCTGCCTCAGGAATGTGTACCGAGTTGACCTTTGTTAGCGTGGGAACCAAAATACAGACCAAAGAGAGTTATTTCTGCACTAGATTTGTGCACCATAATCTATTTTTGAACGTATTAAAGACATATACAGTAGTAAGAGGCTCTTTTTGTCTGACCCGAAAACCGTGCCTCTTAACATAGGCATTATATTTATGTCTTTATTGCACCTGTTGACCAGATCGTTGGTGTGTTGTGGTAATATTAGCTTACGGTCCAAAAGCATACCAAAAATTTCACAACTTTTTCAAATTTAATTTGTGTTCCGCCTATTTTTACGTTCAAACTGTACTCTATTTGGTTTCCAAACAAGATTCCTACAGTTTTTGATTCGGATATTTTGAAACCTCAGTTTTTGGCCCATCCCCAGAGAGAGTCCAATCCAGCCTGTGCATCTTTGACTAGATATTTCAAGTTGCATCCTGATTTCCAGGTGCCTGAATCATCGGCAAACTGGCTGATAACCATCCACGTCCCTCGAAGGGTGTCGGGTAGCCCATTTATTATGAGAGAGAATAATAACGGGGACAGAATCGTGCCCTGGTGGGTGCCCTTGGATAGAGTTTCTTTCTCAGAGAGAGTTCCATTTTCCTGTCCTCAAGAAAAGCTCTGAGACACTAAAAGCAAGATCCTGTTACTCCATGCTCACTTAATTTATATAGGACCACCCCAAAGTGCCAGGTTAGGTCGAAAGCTGCCTGAAGGTCTCGAAAGATTGCCAGCACTGACCGCCCTCGGTTACTAGCTGCGAGAATGTCATGCTGCAGTCGAGATAAGTTGATCCAATGTGCTCCTGACCTTTCGAAAGCCAGATTGAAAGGGACTAAGAATATATTTAGTTTCAATAAAGTGTTCTAAACGTGCCTTGACCATGCCCTCAAGTAATTTCACTGAGTGAGATGTAAGACTTATGAGTCTATATGATATTGGATCAGATTTTCCTGGTTCTGGGAGTGGAATGACACAAGCTTCCTTCCAGACTAAAGGATAGACCCCCTCCCGCCACACTTGGTTGAAAAGGTTCAACCAGATTGCCAGAGCAGAGTCCGGCATATGTTTAAACAGTTGATAGGAAATTCTATCTAGTCCCGCAGTGGAATCACTCCTACTATTTATGCATTGTTTAAGTTTCGAAAGAGAGAATGGTAAGTTTAAAGGGATGTTTTGTTCCCCCGGCTTCTGTAGGATTTGACTGTTTTGTGACTCAAATTCTTTTTGAAATTTTAGAGTTTCGGGTAACACATTTGAGTCACTGTTGACTAGTATTGAGTCGACATTAGAGTTTGAGTAGTGTTTCACTAACATTTGAGCCTTTTCAAAGGGAGTTTTAGCCAAAGAGTCGCCTACTTTAATTAGAGGTATGGGGCCAGATGATTTTTCTTTTATTCTGTGAATCTTTTGCCAAAATACATTAGAATTGCATTTCTTAAACATGATTGATTAACAGAATTCCTGCCAATTTGCTGTCTTAGCATTTAAAATTGTTATTTTGCTAGTTTTTCAACTTCTTTTAGGTTATATTCTTTGTATGTATGTTCCATTAATGTCAAACCCCTTGCGGGGACATAGACATGTTTTCCTGTGCAAGCTTAGCCGACTTAAGTGGTTAACCAGTACTAAGCAATGTGTGAGAGGTGCCTTGCTCAATGACACTACATACGTGGCCTGACCGAGTATCGAACCCGGGACGATATATTCCAGATCCGATGCTCTATGGACCATGGATGTCACACTTTGTTTGGTGACGGGATGCAAATAGCTTTAGGTGATTGTCTTAACAGATTTCTGTCACCACCCTTTTGTTCGTACTTCCTTTGAGAACCACCAAAAATATGTCAGTTATAAATTATTAATCTGCAACTTATCACTATTTAGGCGACATCAATAGACTTGTTGATTATCAAGCCGAGTAAGACTACCAAAATGTGATGACAATCTTGTTGACATTTCTTGCTAATTTACTCACAGAATCTTTATATACCGCGTTTCCAACATTCATGTAGTCAACATTTAGGTGGATTTCAATGACTTTGTTAAGTATCGGCTGCATTGACATTTGAACTCAAATGCCCGTCCCTCATGTGACGTCATAGTAAAGTTCGGCTGAAATGAGTATTACATCGTCACCGTTGATTGGTATCCGTGAGTAAATAAAAGTTGGAGGTCAATGCTGCTGCTTTCATTTTGTTAATGATTCAGTTATTACTGATATTGCTTGCATACATGCTTAACCCATTCAACACCAAGTAACTGACATGGACTGGTCCATGATATTTTTAGACCAATAAATTAATAACAAAATTACATTTGGATCAGTTCATTTATCAAAATGGATAAAAAAAATTCTAAAAATAGTTATATTACTTGAAAAAAGTGCAGATCCTGATGAGACGGCTCGTCACAAGCCGGCTCATCTGGATCTACACTTTTTTGTAAGCCAATTTAAAGGTCTGTGGTGTTGAAAGGGTTAATTGAGAGCGAACATTATTTGCACAGCCTGTCTTTGAGACACAAATACACAGGTTATTGCTTATGTCACCGGAAACCGATATATACCCAGGATAATGAAAATTTTATGAACTGTAGCAACTCTTATTTTTGACCAGTCTTCAAGCTTGATCAAAAGTTACATAATGAAGGCTTAGTTCCTTACAATAATCAGTTATTTCCATCAACAATTTCCTTAATTTGACCTACTAACCTAGAATTGTTTGTTTAGAACTTACAGATATTGCAGGTTCATGTCCACAACATATATCCTCTATGATTCTATCTATCTCCTCGTCTTCTGGTCTGCATCTGAAATAGTGTACATTGAAATCAGGAATGTAGGTGATGACACAAGAATCCACAGACACTCAAATAACCATTTCTACTGACAAAGTGATACATATAGACTCGGGAAAAGTGAAAATAATTGGTTAAACATTTCAGTTGTAAATAGACTATAAGTATGTATCACGGAAATGGGTAAAAATCCTGTAACCGGATATTCTGGTGGAATATAATTCATCACAATCCGCGACAAAGATTCAATAGCAAAAAGACTTGCAATACACGTATGTATACATATACATATGCCATTTTTTCCGGTGCCATTTTTTTCGTACCCCTTATACACTAATCCTCAAATTTCACTTGTAAACATCATCACAGATTTCATGTCATAATCTAAATAAATTAGGTTACTACACTATATATACATCACTGTACATCACTGTACATCACATATACATCACTGTACATCACATATACATCATTGTACATCACATATACATCACATATACATTACATATACATCACTGTACATCACATATACATCATATATACATCACTGTACATCACATATACATCATATATACATCACTGTACATCACATATACATCACATATACATCACTGTACATCACATATACATCACTGTACATCACTGTACATCACATATACATCATTGTACATCACATATATACATCACTGTACATCACATATACATCACATATACATCACTGTACATCACATATACATCATTATACATCACATATACATCACATATACATCACTGTACATCACATATACATCACTGTACACCATATACATCACTATACATCACATATACATCACTGTACATCCTATACATCCATATACATCACATATACATCACTGTACATCACATATACATCATATATACATCACATATACATCACATATACATCCTGTCTCACATATCATCACTGTCATCACATATACATACATATACATCACTATCATCACTGTACATCCATATATACTCACATATACATCACATATACATCACTGTACATCACTATATACATCACTGTACATCAATATACATCACTGTACATCACATATACATCATATATACATCACTGTACATCACATATACATCACATATACATCACTTACATCACATATACATCACATATACATCACTGTACATCACTGTACATCACATATACATCATATATACATCACTGTACATCACATATACATCACATATCAGGCGCGTAGCTGGGACTAAAATGTGGATACGCACCGGCGCTAAGGGGGTCCGGGGGCATGTTCCCCCGGATTTTGTTTTTTTGCTATACAGCCGTAGGTGAGTTTTAGAGTGTAGTTCACAACTTATATGTACACAAAATACTGCTGGAAATAGTTTAAATTAATGGGTTTTGCGAGATTTTTTTACAATGAAAACCAACACCAAGTGACTTTAACCAAGATGTGTTATTACAAGTAGAGACATGGTACGGGCATGGGGGTGACACAAAATAGTTAGAGCACTGTTTTCAGCCTGTACGATCGATAATCCTCTCGCTAAATCTCGGGAATTATCTCTTCGTACAGACTGACGTACAGCGCTCTAACTATTACTTAGACACGAAACACAAAGGCAAGGCGCCGCTCCTTCTGTCTAGCGAAGACATCGATAACCATGTCAGTGTTTATCTCTTTGTCCCTGTGAATGTTCATCAGTCCTAGGCACGACAATCTGCCTGTTGTCATGGTTGACCGAAGGTACGTTTTCAAGCGGCGCATGCTGCTGACCGATCTTTCTGCGGTGGCAGTTGAAACAGGCATCGCCAGCAAAATATGCAGACATGTTGAAACGTTGGGGTACAGCTCCCTAGGCGTGTGTGCCAGCGTGTCACCTACGGTGGCGTGAACTTCGGTGCCACCAGCGCACCTAACTTTCCAGCGAGACACTTCCCGTTTGAAGTCTTCAAAATCAACCGCGGGGAGATCCTCCTCAAATGTTTTATATATGGACGCAATTATATCCTCGGTAAGATTACCTATATCGCCTGGTATCAGGAATTGGGCATTGAATCTGTCGCCATCCTCAATAAGACGATCAGATAGTTCTGTTACCAAATGATCGACGAAAGGTAAGTACATGTTTCTCTTCCAGTAGTCAGAAACGGTATCTGCCGGAGCATTTTGACGATGTTGCTGACGTCGATTATTCGGGGCTCTAGGTCGTGATGGTTGCACATCAACAGCCTCTGCCATTTCAACAGCCTTCGCGTACAGGCCATCCCACACAGCTGGATCATTTCGCTCATCCGTAACTTGGCGAGTGATGACGTTAGCTTCTTTGACAGCTTCAATAAGGTCACATGACTTGTTTTGTAACATTTTGGACAGTGGCATTAATCCCGAGAGCACATGTTCTATAGCTACAAGACACACGATGAACCCGAACTGCATGATGGCTATTCTGTATGCACCGGCCTTGCTATCGCCATAGTGTAGACAGAGGTCATCCAGTGCCTCCACGACCGTTATGTATGAAGATTGGAAGGTGTTCAGCGCGTCCGCTCTTGCTGCCCATCTTGTTTCGCACAGGGATTGTAATTTTGTTCTATGCTCCATGGCAATTTTACTTCCGGCATCATTCACTAGCGTTTCCTTGTATCGCAATAGTCGCTTCGCGAAATAATGAAAGGAAAACGCAATTTCTTGAACTGTGTTCATCATATTCCTGGCCAACGGCTCTTCCGACGCATGTACTATAGCTAAATTTAAGCAATGCGCTTTGCAATGAGTGTACACTGCTTTGGGCAGCGACTGTCTAATTCGTGCTTGTACCCCACGGAACTTCCCGGACATGTTCGAAGCGCCATCATATCCCTGGCCCCTCATTTTATCTACATCTACGCCTGCAAGTTCTTCAGAAATGCATCGGAAAGTGATTCACCAGTCGTGGCGTCGCATTCGGCGAACGTAATGAAATCTTCACGTACGGCTAGTGTATCGTAGTCGAAATATCGCAAACAGAGCCATCTGCTCAATTGTGGAAGAGTCAGTGGCCTCGTCTGCTATGAAGCCAAAGAATGGGGCACTGTTACACTTTTTTACAATAGATGATTTGATTTGTTCACCACAGATATCGATCAGTTCATTCTGGATTTCGGGTGAAGTATATTTGGTTTTTGGGTCCCCAGTTTCCAAGTGATCACGTAGGACTGTGTTATATTTCGATTGATACTCTAGTAAAGCTATGAAGTTGCTATCTTTGTCGTCGTGACCTCGTAAGGCAACGTTTTGCTTTCCACACAGTACGATCGTGTCTACAATAGCTTTGAGAATTTTGCGATTATTTTCCACTAGCGTGTTGTATGATGTGGAGATTGAATTCATGATATCCTTTTTGTCACTCGTCATTACATATTTGAAGTTTTCCGCAGCCTCCGTAGAGCTGATCATTTTGCCGAGGTTGCTGGGGTCGGTCGCTGCTACCGATACGAAGGCTTTCTTCTCTACATGTGCGAAAATGTGACAGGGGGCGCAGTATACTCCTCCGGCAGACTTCGAGTACCGTAACCACGTGTTGCTTTTGGACGGCTCTAGATATCGAACAGTCGTGTCACATAATTGTAGATATATGTTATAACTGTTGAAGATAATAAACATTTGACCCCTCACCCCCCTTAGGCTTCATTTTTTATTGCATTTTTCGCATTTTCATTTTTCCGACCTGTCAAAATTTACGTACGCACATGCGTACGCCCAGCTACGCGCCTGCATATACATCACTGTACAACACATATACATCATATATACATCACATATACATCATATATACATCACTGTACATCACATATACATCACATATACACCACTGTACATCACATATACATCACTGTACAACACATATACATCATATATACATCACATATACATCACATATACATCACTGTACATCACATATACATCACATATACATCACTGTACATCACTGTACATCACATATACATCGCATATACATCACTGTACATCACATATACATCATATATACATCACATATACATCATATATACATCACTGTACATCACATATACATCACATATACATCACTGTACATCACATATACATCACTGTACATCACATATACATCATATATACATCACATATACATCACATATACATCACTGTACATCACATATACATCACATATACATCACTGTACATCACTGTACATCACATATACATCACATATACATCACTGTACATCACTGTACATCACATATACATCACATATACATCATATATACATCACATATACATCACTGTACATCACATATACATCACATATACATCACTGTACATCACATATACATCACATATACATCACATATACATCACATATACATCACTGTACATCACATATACATCATATATACATCACTGTACATCACATATATACATCACTGTACGCATCACTGTACATCACATATACATCACTGTACATCACATACCATATATATCACTGTACATCACATATATATAACTGTGCATCTTAACAGTTATAAAATCTTTTGCACTCCCGAAGTTGATATACCGTACCTCTGTTTTACCTACTCCAAATAAAGAAATTATTATATCATTAGAAAAAAGTATGTTTGAGTTTATATGGGATGGAAAACCAGATAAAATAAAGAGAGAAACTATTAAGAAAGACTATTTACATGGGGGAATCAAAGTGGTAGATTTGAATAAATTTATATTAGCAACAAAGTCTCGTAAATGATTCACGATTGTCTCGTAAATGATTCAGCTGATTAAGCTGCAAATATTAACTACTTTCATTGAATAAATCAATTCTAAAATGCAATGATTATGCTAAAGCATAGTATTAGGCAGAAATATCCAAATGGGAGTCTAAAAAAATAAGTCCAGCCCCAGAGCGGGACCCGAATGATGACGGAAATTGCCGCACGGACTCGATGTGAGAACGGCGAACTGACGTGATCGAAATGCGGCAGAAACTGGGAAAGCCCGGGTGGGAAAGCCTCTCCAAAAAGGAATTGCGAACAATATTAGCCTATTATAGGGTCCAGTTCTTGTCATTGTTTTACAGCTGCATATATATGTTAACAAACCTAGTGAGGTCTCGGAGAAAAAAAAAAAAACTGTTATCAGCCATTTTTTTAACTGGCCGTCCGTCGGTAACCGTCGCCAATATAATTGACCGTCTTATTAGGTGATAGGCCGTCGAAAAGACGGCCCGACGGCTCTCTGCCTAATACTGTGTGCTAAAGTATGAACTATACACACACCTTAGGTACGGCAACACTTTAGAAACCGAATTATCAATATACAGTCCTATATAACAGAGAATAATTTTCAATGAAAAGCTGTATGGACATACCAGGTAATGCAACCAAAATATGTGTGCAAACTTGCCTCAAAATCTACGTTTAAATGCGCTTAACCCATTCAACCCCAAGTAACTGACATGGACTGGTGCATGATATTTTCAGACCAATAAATTAATAAGAAAATCACATTTGGACAAGTTCATTTATCAAAATGGGTAATTATGTCTAAAAATAGTCATATCACTGGCAAAAAGTGCAGATCCTGATGAGACGGCTCGTCACGAGCCGGCTCATCTGGATCTACACTTTTCATAAGCCTATTTAGAGGCCTGTGGGGTTGAAAGGGTTAACATGAATAGTTAATATATGTACACTTTATATAACATTGAACAGGAGCAAATCATTATTTGGTAATTCTGGAACTGTGTACTTCCTTTTTGTCCTGTAAATGACAACTTCAACTATTGATATGCTTTCATAAACATACTGATATCAGCGTCCACTCTAAGCATTCTGTGAGTTTTACCAGTAGCCATAGGTAGTTCTATTATTTTCAGAACATCCTTCTTGCGTAAACATGTCTTATCATCACGTCTCGGCCACCTGTAGTGATTTTCCACTCTACCACATTCCTCCATGCACGTTACATCAATTTCGTTATCTTCCTCATCAATATCGACTACTCTACCAATGTAGCATTTCTTTTCATATACAATAACTACATGTACATAGTCATTGTCCTTTGAATTCAAAAGCAGTTCATTTGAGCTTGCTTCTTCATTGGTATTGTCCTCATGGTAGTTGCTGGTATATCTTCCATCTTTTCACATATGGCTACTTCTACTCCTTCATTTTCTCTGGTGTCATTTCTTACTTCTGAGGCCTGGCCATACAATGATTTACCCAAATACATTTGGTAGACACAAATACATTGAATCCATTGACCTGGTAACAATCTTCACATGCACATGTTGTTTCTCTAATGCGAATGTTCTCAGGCGAAATGGCGACAACGCTATGCACTTTGATTGTACTATTAACTTATTTTAGTTCTGGATTTCTGCGTATAAATATGTCATTGCCATCATCAAACTCTTCTTGGGTTATTTTCTGATATTCAATTTGACTCTCGCATTCACTTGCCCACTTAAAAAGTCATCTGCATTTTGAATGATGAACTTTCCTTGTTCAATCGCATTATCCACATTGCGTTTGTTATTCCCTCCTATGCCGTCGCAATGACCTTTGCCGTGACCCTGATTTAAAGTACTGCCAAGATCCTGTGATTCCATATAGTAATTCCAGTCCGCTGATGAAATCGAATATTGTTGTTTTTTTCTGATATTGGGACGTTGGCGAATCCATCCAAAAGTGCACTCCCTTCAGATCATCCTTGTATTGTTTTGCAAATTAACAACCTTTAATATCTACAATTGCAAGTACCATCGAAGTGATGAAGAACCATCAGATACAAATACAATACTTTTGTGCTGCAATTGGCCATCCCTTCATGTAAAAAACTGTGGGATGCAATGAAACGTTGAGATCCAATAGGCGCGTTGTTCCTCTTCCATATTCTAGCAACAGTAGTTCTCACTGAAGTCCATCTGCACTAATATGTGGTCCTATGGAAGCTTCTCCTTCATGTATTTAACGGCTTGGTACTGCATAATATCTTTATATATGTGGCTGTCAAATTCTCGATGTGTCTCTTTCATCATATGGATGAACTCGCCCTTTGGTATTTAATATCGACTACTGTCATCTTATCCTTCCCATCTTTCATCTTCTGCTTTTCCACTCTTGATATTCCACAGTTGTGAATTGAATTCCTTTGAGGAACATTATTTCCAATTCCTACAGTGCTATTTGTGTCCATACATTTATCTGGACTTGCTATGGATGTAATATTGTGGTTCTTTAGACATCTTATCTTAAAGCAGCATTACATCATAATAAAGGATGTTTTGGGTAAAATATAAATAGTAATGTGTGTGTGTTTACAAAAATCGAAATAGTCGCTCAGAAACGATAAAATTGCAATAAATTTAAACCGTCGTATACGCAAATTTATTTATCAATACACGAAATGTAAACACGCACAGCGCGCATGCGTGAAACAACAGAGGATGTAGAAAACAACATATATATTTTGAACATGAAAGACTATCTATCTATCTTCCTCTAATGTCGAACCCCTCACGTGGATGTAGAAATGTCCCTAAAAGACTTAGCTAACAGAGGTATGAATCAACATATCAAGTAATTTAATTAAAAAAGACAACATGGGACAAATGGGGACGACGCATTCCGAATGCAAACAAGTGCTGACGATGCGTTCCGGTTGTAAACAAGTGCGTGACCGATCGACTCGGAAAGTCCTACTTTCGGTTTCGAGTTTGTTTTATCGCAAAAAACACTGTTTACCAAATGAACATAAGCATACAAAGTGTAATGTTAGAATGTGTAGCAGCATTGCTACCCATACGTAAACATTGAATTTTTCAAATATCTTATTATTGCATACGATGTAATGCTGCTTTAAGGGCAAATACTTGATGTTTCTGACACAAGCACACACTTCTACAAAGCATGCACCACACAGTCCATCTAAAGCTATAATAAGTGAAATCAGTAACGGGACACATTGAAATCATTTACGGGACACTTGATTAAATATATGTCTCTTGTTTAAATACATATGTTATTTGATTAGGTTCCATACAGGGGGGATGTATTCATTTTAAATAGTTTCAGTACAATAACCTGTCTATCTATTGTTATGACTATCAACACAGAGCCATGTCTATTTTCAATCATTAAAATTGAATTTTATTATGATATTGTTGGTTAAATAAGAAGGTCAATATCAGCACATTTCATTCATTGTATATATTGTAAAGATTCAGCTTTAATATGTTATTCATTTACAATAATTCACCCGATGGTAACACTAGATCAGTTACGGGACAAATTAATAAATTACGGGACACAATGCAATGCACCATTATTCATTATATATAAATGCACCTTGCTGATATGTCAATTTATTTTATGCTAATTGATGAAATACAGTGTTCTATCAGTGAGATATAATCCATATCACTCAATGCATATCATTCACTGTATTTTGCCGAACTACTTTTTTTATTATCTCCCTTCCCAATACACCAACTAGCACTGTGTCATTTAATTTTCCGTTTACCTGGCTTCAATGACACTATTTACCTGTATTATTGTTTTTGCTATGAAACAAATCAAAAGCAAAATACAACTGACAATGTCTCGAAATTTGTCACTGCAAATTGTAACAATAAATCCAATAAATGTTTTCATGTATTTTTCCTCGATTCAACTTTAAATTCAAGATGGCGGCAGATTTGTGTATCGACTCGTAAATAAACACGATGGTCAGCTACCGTATGTTAATTTCTTCATTTTGTTTTTCACCAATTAGCATAAAATAAAAATAAAATTTGTTTGTTTTGAGTAAATATGGAATATATCTCACCTCGAAGTGAGATATATTCCATATTCACTCAAAACAAACAAATATCCTCTATATGTTACACTAACATTATGTAAAAATAATCACAAAATCATTAGCATAAAAACTTACCCGACAACTTATTTGCATGCACTCAAAACAGGGCAGTTGTTTATATTTTCAATCCGAAAACTCTGCGTTCCAGTCACTGGACATAGAGAAGAGAATATGTTATATTTATATTTCGGGTTTTACGCCTGCATCGGCACCATTTTGGGCTATATCGCCGGCGGGCAGTTTACCTAACAACACCCTTCCTGGGCAGGCTCCAGCGGTTAACCAGTACTTGGGTGCACCAACCTCTGTAAGAAACTGCCAACTTTTTCATATAAATGAGACACGGTCTGAGCGGGGCTCGAACCCGTGACCATCAGTGATGATAGGTTACAGTGGTATACAAGTCAGTGACCTTAACCACTCGACCACGGAGGCGGATCATAGAGAAGAGAAACTACGAAAAAAAGTATGGAAATGGGGACAGTGTCTCGTAAATGATGACTCGTAAATGATTCCGAAATTCATTCTGATCCACATAATTTGCATTTTAAAATAGTTTATAGTTATGCAGACCAATACCTACCCTAGATGTATACATGTATGCTTCAACAAGCCACATCATCTTAGATAACCACATGATTAGGAGGGTAAGCTCTGTCCCGTAAGTGATTTTTTAAAATTACGCAGTGCAATTTCAGATTCAGTTTGATATTGAAACGAATATTGAGCTAAGGTCTGCAAAGTTATTTTGAGATATACATTGCATTATCGGCAATTAGTACACAGTGTTAGCCTCACGATATGTGTTAAGATTAATGTTATACCAGGCCATGGGAACATGGGCTCGTAACTGATTTCAAAATTGCGGACACACACAAACGTACCAATTTTTAAAAGTACATGTCCCGTTTAGCTAAACTTGTTGTTTCCAACACATTTATGTCACAAAAGCTATGAAATAAATATTAAATAGTCTTAAACTTGTGCTCTAGCAGTAGAATACAAGGGTTGCAACACCCTACAATTGTCGCGAGGACAAGCTATTTTACTATCCCCTATGCTATTAAATTGACTGCTTAATCAGAAACGGATTTTGTGTATCATTATTTTTGTAGCGTGTGCACTGTTTTACGGATATAATGATGATTTGAAAAATATTATATTATGGCCATAAGTAATAAATTACTACATGAGTATGGTGTGTTGAAGGTTGGGGACAGCACTTGTCGCACTTAAGGAAGACTGAGCCATCAGTGTCCCCTACACCAATCCTCAACGATACCTATCCATAGATATAGCTACAAATATCAATCATAATGGTTTACATAAATGATACCTACCCATAGATATAGCTACAAATATCAATCATAATGGTTTACATAAACGATACCTACCCATAGATATAGCTACAAATATCAATCATAATGGTTTACATAAACGATACCTACCCATAGATATAGCTACAAATATCAATCATAATGGTTTACATAAACGATACCTACCCATAGATATAGCTACAAATATCAATCATAATGGTTTACATAAACGATACCTACCCATAGATATAGCTACAAATATCAATCATAATGGTTTACATAAACGATACCTACCCATAGATATAGCTACAAATATCAATCATAATGGTTTACATAAACGATACCTACCCATAGATATAGCTACAAATATCAATCATAATGGTTTACATAAACGATACCTACCCATAGATATAGCTACAAATATCAATCATAATGGTTTACATAAACACCTTATATAACCCGTTTGGCTGACATTAATTTTCATGTCTACACTGATCCCCTAAATATATATATACTCTCCCCCACACCATATATAAAAACCTCATTTGTTTAATTTTAAATATAGAACCACTAGAAATAATGACTACATGCACATAATAAATGTAATGCATGTATGGTCAAGTCAGACCGTGGTCACCTCGGACCACATTTTGTGTGGTCACCTCGGACCATATGTGTGGTCACCTCGGACCATATGTGTGGTCACCTCGGACCACCTATACAAGTCGGCGTGGTCATCTCGGACCATCGCAATTGACGATATTTTCCGTAAATGATGTTGAAATTTGGCAAAAGAGAGAGATAATGGTGTATTTTAGCAACCAATATCAGGTAAATAATATTTCTATTACTATTACTTGTATGTACGTCTTGTATGCCTGTTTAACCATTTATCTGCTCTTGACGATTCTTGTCACTTCTTGTCTGTGAATAGGGAGACCAGTTGTTTTTCTTATTTACCATTTGTTTAGCATGGTGGTCCAACTTGACCACACAGATGGACCATGGTCACCTTGGACCGTCAATATGGTCCGAGGTGACCACGGTCCGACTTGACCATAATCCGTTGATACATTATTTGAAAGATCGAAACAGTGCTCTTTTACTGGACTGGCAATGACTAAAATTGTCACTGATTATGTTCATTTGTATCAATTGTGTGGTGAAGCTAACAATCTGCAAAGTACATTGTTGGAAGTCCATTTGAATGTATAGCAATGGACATTGTAGATCAAAAAGCTGAACGATAGAATTCGTACATCCTTGTAATCAGTGATTATTTTACGAAATTAGTTGAAATTATTAATTACATGTCTACATCCCCGCGAGGGGTTTGACATTACAGGAAGAAGATAGATAGGTAGAAATGATCCCGTTGCCTTGGTAAACATTAATGCAGTTACAGTCTTAGACTATGTTGTGAGAGTGGATAAAATGCTATTGATGTCCAAAATAAATTCATTCTTATAAATCAGGGTAGTTTGTGAGGTTCCCAGCCATTATCATTATCTAACTAGTGGTTTGTACAGGTTCCCGGCCAATGTTATTATCTAACTAGTTGGAAAACACAACAGTGACATAAGTTCATATTCATTAAATATTTCTAGTTTCTACAGCATACTTTACTGATTTAGAGGTGGTTTTCTTTTTTTCTTGTTGTTTTCCTTTAACAAATGTATCTTCTATCTCATCGAGTAAATCATCTATATCGTCTGCCATTACTGACAGTATCTGCCAAATGTAGATATTGATAAGGACACTGGCATCAAAATATGTTTTGATTGTGAAATAAATATGTGGAATTTTTGTAAACGGATTTTGTAAACGTATGCTGTTTTTAGCAATTCAATTAATAGATCATTCGTGATAGGTGTATATCAAATGCATATGCTAAATATTTGTAGGGCAATCAAAATTCATTTGTTAATTGAAGAACTTAAAAAAATAATGTAGAAAATATATTTTCGTCAAATAGCTTTTTTGTGGGTATGACTAAAGTAAGAAAGGGGCCATTTTCAAGAAAAGGACAGAAAAGTGGCGCAGTTTATTTAAGAAAAGGGGTAATTAAGCATATTAAGTTATGTTTTGCAGCTTTATATGCAACATATTTAGAAGACTATTATAACATTATACATATATGCGTCTGTAACAAGACAAAAACTAAGACACTCTTGAGAAAGGACCCGAGTTAAAACACAGTTCATAGCTTCAAATTCGTTGAAATCGATGCATAGAGCTCTCTATGAAACTATAAATCATACATAGGTGGGAAACGAAATTATTTCATATATGCTATTTTTTATTATAGTCTCGTCTATGTACCATTGGCGTACCGGTAATCGGCCGTCTAAGGCTTTTCGGAGAATGGCTTCTTGTCAGTCTGTTTTACAGCAGGTGGAATAATATTACTAAGTAAAGTGATCATTTTTTGCATTTAATATCTAAATGTTCAAAATAAAATATGTTCAAAATAAAATACGCTTTCACTCGCTTGTGGTTTCAACATGGCGTCGAAAAAAGTACCTACATGTATTTTGAAAATTCATGTAACAGAAATGTTGGTTACAGTTAAATTCCAAAAAGCTAATTAACATTGGGCATAGTAATGAAACGGTTTTTGGGTTTATTTGAATCCCAAGAATATTCTATTAGCTTAACTGCTGCCGAGTTTTAATAGTGTCCATGATTACCGAGTGAGAACTTTCAGCTTGCTTCGTCTGCTTCTCTGTCTTTATGACTACGGCCGGTACTAAAGAGAGTGTTGCAGAAGGAACCAATCTAGGATATTTCGTTCATATATGCAAGGGAGGTTATCCGTCGTTACCCTTCTTGAATATACGATGTTTTATGTACATTTGTTAGAAATTAGAATAAGTCCCTGTTTGGTGTCATATTGTTAGCTCTAAAAATTATGCAGGTGGAAAATATAATAATTGATTATATATTTATACTGTATGCGAAATAGGGTTGAAATTGGTTATTTTCAGAATCAGTTGTAATGTTGCATATTGGGTGAATAAATACCTAGGTCATTTTATGGTTACTAGTGAATCGATCCCGGACTACAGAACACAATAATGCGGTCGAAACCCAAGATACCTTTTATGAAAAACAAAAAAAAAACCCCAAGATACACGTCTATAAACATAAAGAAACAAGAGTAGGACCAACGGAAGCACATTACACTGGTTTCATTAACCATCAGTGCAACCGTCATACTTTGAGATTAAATTATGCAAACTTTAGGCATTAAATACACAGCGCCAAAAATCAGCTGTTTTTATGAAAATTATCCCTTTGGTATTACAAAATATATCTTTAAGACGTGAGGGATACACGTCGGGGTCAAGCCTCAACAGGTGAGCATACTTTATACGCTCACTTACAGTGCCTCCGGGCGGGCAGACCTTCATAAACTCGAAAACAACAACAACAACAATGGCTACTGGTCGACGGATATGTAGTCCAGTGGTAAAGAAATTAGAAGATGTGTTTACTGACTTATTGGTTCATTTAGCCTAACTTAAAAGCGTGGCAGGTGTACCCAGAGTCGAATCTAGGGGTTGGTAACCACATATTTAGTCTCAGTACTCGGGTATGTGTATGTGTGTGTCAACCGGACAGGGCTTGAGGTCAACTTCAGGTCTTGTTGGGGTTATGCTCTACTATGCGCATTACGACCACAAGTGAGAACAGTTACAGTAATAATGGTCACTCGAAACGGAGGAATTTAACACCCAACAAATTGTGATTAATCTTCAATATGAGGTAAGTTGTAACATGGAGAGAAAGGTCATTTAATATGGAAAGTGGCACACCATACTGTCTTGCTGTCGATTTTACTGGCAAACCCGTGTGTCTAACAGCCTGATATGCATTTGTCAGTGAACTTGGTGAATAAAGACGCCAGGTTTGATTTGAAAATGGATGGAACTGAATTAGCATAAATAGTAAATATCTTGGCCAATAGTATTTTTGAAGAAAAAATGTTAAGAAGCTGTAAGGGGAACACTATATTTGAATTGACCTGTATATTGCGCATTATGACATTGTCGCATAACTATTACGTGAACTTCCTGAGCAGACGATGCAATTTCTCATTTTACAAAAACAAACACATATTTCTTTATATTTACCTCTGTTTAAGGATTTTTAGGTTACACATAGTCATAAATGGGATTAATGAAAACATCAACATTTGCATACTTTCAAATAAAATCTGAATATGTATCTGCTTTACGTGCAGTTTGCTCTTTGGTAAGTAATATGTGAACTCCATAAGTACCAAAGTATTTTAGAGCCCTTTTCTGTCATGTTATAGTAGCACATAATATATGCTATATAACGCGGTATTACTTTCTGAATATGTTGTATAGCTTGGTTTCTTTCCTCTAAATTTGTAATATACTATTGTTATGCACCGCTGGGCTATGGTTTTAACTAATTTGTGTCAAAGAAATATGTTTAATTGGCCCTTTTCTTAAGAAACGTACGCTCCATTTTGTCGTGTACACATGCATCAGATTACGGACATAGATTTAAGAACATTTAAAAGTAGCTCATGTCTAACTACTAAGCGTCTCTTAATAGTGGTTATGCAATATGATATATGACAGAATTTCGTTTCCCCTATGTTTTATAGTTTCATAGCTATGCATCTATTTCGACGAATTTGAAGCTATGAGTATGATCTGTGTTTTACCTGGCCATTTTCTTAAGAACACGGTCCTTTCTCTGAGTGTCTAAGTTGTTGTCATGTTACATACGCATATATGTATAGCGTTATAATATGCTTCGAAATATGTTGCATATAAAGCTGCAACACATAACTTAATGTGCTTAATTACCCCTTTTCTTAAGTAAAGTACGCCCTTTTTCCTTTTCTGTCCTTTTCTTGAAAATGGCCATTTTCTTACTTTAGTCATACCGCTTTTTTTGCGCATGCGCAATTACTCGACAAAAGTCAGATGTGGAATAATCTTTTTTCACTTTTTCGATAAATTTTGGGACAAAACAGCACTAAAGATGTCAAAGTTGGAGCAAGTTTTACAAATAGAGCCTTCCATAGAACTTGTTTTCCGAGGTATTGACTGCTATAGACTGTTCCGATAGACCGAAACCCATTCCATTTTGTAGTTTGTTCATATTCATCATGGGTTTAAAGCTCTCTTCATTATTTCGGTTAGGGATAGAGGCAATAATCCCACAAAACAGGTGCAGTAAACTAAAGCTGAACAGTAGAATACTCTCCAATTGAATGTAAAATTTAGCCCTAACGCCAAGATTACATCCAATTGACCCAAGATTACTGCCAATTGTATATTTCGTTACTGCACTACCTGAGCTGTAGCCTTACTTCAGTTTATGCCGTTTTAATGATGTGAATAGGGTGGTAGGTAGCCACCCTTTCTGTTTATAAAGTGTTATTGTATAAGTAATGTTTACTCAACAAAAATGCAGACTGCTCTAGGGAATGTCTATTTTCCCTTAGCGGGAATGTAGACATGTGCATCAAGCCGCAAAGAAGTTAAAAAGATGAGTAGTTAAAAGCAATATATTACTGGACTACAACCATTTATGAACTTATGAGCTTAGTTATGTCTTGTAGTGTGTAATTCAGCGATCGGCATTTTGATCTATGGTATCATATGTTCACACAATCTGTTGCAATTAAGAATTTTTAATTACGCAACACAATCTCTTTTTGTTGGCTTCCGATGGAACTGGCGTTGCCGGAACGTCCAGAAATTTGCTTCCTTCATTGTCTTGTTTAGGCATTTCATTAACTAAGAATTTTAATTTCAAAGTGCATGACTTCAGTTAAATCAATTGGAGCCCCTGTAATTATGAGCAACATTTCATCACCTGCATTAAAAGGCTGTTAATTGGAGTCCTAACTGCGACAACTTTTCACACCTCTATGCCTGTCTGGACCTTTCCTTTGTGTTTGAATGTTACTTGATTGAAAAGCATTCGTGTATAATCGGAAATGATTGTGTATAATCGTGCCTGTTTGGCAATTTCTGATAGAATTCTGTTTCTATATTTAGCGATAGTATCTTGTAGAGAAGAGTTGTCGTTCTTCAAATCTATGTTAATAAGTAGATGGCGCTACGACTGGAAATCAAGTTTCCCCAGGCTGTCATTTTGCCAGAAATTAAAAAGTGAAAATTCAACAGACTGACACTCAGGCTAAGCTCTGACATATTTACATGTACACAGTCATGTGACTGATTGTTCGACAGTAATAAATTGAACCTGTACCCTAGTCAACTCTATCCTCGTCTTACGCCGTAGTACCCCTGGCCGTTGTACATGGCGATTTTCGATTTTAATGAATGACCCGCACTTCACTGTTCAAATATGAACAATCTTTACAATAAAAATCATTAAATATGATTAAAAAACAACGATTGTATGTAAGCCTTGTAAGGGTGTTTGTTTTTCAAATGACTATTAAGATTAATGTTGTACCCGAATATGTTAAACCAAATTTGCATAGATTACACCTAGCAGTGTTCTTATTCTCAGAGTGATTGAAGTCTTTCCAAATGTGTGACTGGGTGGGCGGCATTTTGAGGACAACATAAAAATCATACTTTAAATAGTACTTTTGGGTAATATTGAGCAGTTAATTAAAAATTTAAGTAACATGGGAGTGGATGTTGTTGCAAATGTGTCTGTAATATTTCAATCAATTAACACCTGCCACAACATGCTTTTATTCACGAGTGTAGGACAATATCCCCCACGGACAATATCCCCCACAGACAATATCCCCCACGGACAATATCCCCCCCCATATATTTTGACACAGGCGGACAATATCCCCCCCCCATCAAAAAGACAAGGCGGACAATATCCCCCATCAAGAAGTCAAGGCGGACAATATCCCCCCCCATTTTAGTGAAGTTGAAAGAAGCAATCAAATCATCAATTAGCCAAACAATTAACATGATCAAAGCCCAAAAATAACTAGGGTCAAACAAAATATCAGACTACATGTGCTACATTATTACCTATACAGAAATAAAGGTTGTTAGTTCATAAGTTAATAAGGGGGGCGGATAATGTCTGGGGGGGGATATTGTCCTACCTGTGAATTCCAATAGGTGGATATTGTCAGCCCTATGATTTTCCACGGGGGGGGATATTGTCCGCCTTGACTTTTTGATGAGGGAGATATTGTCTGCCCTGTCTTTGTGACGGGGGGGATATTGTCCGCCTGTGTCAAAATATATGGGGGGATATTGTCCGTTCCCCTTTATTCACTGTACATCCTGGGCAATTTCTTTTGTATTGGAAGGTTTTATGATGGTTTCAAAAGAAAACAATGTATATGATCTATGACGGTTTATTTCATTTTTGCAAATATAATAACATTTTTCCAGAATATTTTCGTTGCCATCCCTACTATAAATGAAGCAATTGGTCTTCGCAAGTGAAGCCAACCAATATTAAAGAAAAATGGAATTTTCAAATGTTTTGGAATTGATATTCTAGCACTATTCTATCGTCACTATTTAAAAATCAAGAAAAACACAATTTATACATTACTAATATTACTAATATTATAAATATAATAAACTCAAAATATAGTCTCAAGTCAAGAAACTAATGGGGACAACTTATCTATATGAAGTGCTGGCGGTCACCATTTTCGCATTTGGCGAAATATTTAAGTTCTGTTTCACACCTGCCAGCAAATCTTGTGTGATACCCGAAATATGTATGCCAAATACCGTAATTGTATTCTAATAATAACAGCTAACTGCTCGCACAAAGATTTTGTATCACTCATCATATTTACAATGTATGAAGAAATGATAGAGGAGACGTATTTATGAGAAGCTACTCTACAATTTAATATAGCAACATGTTTATATAGGGGGCTGTCATCTGTAAATCGGGACTTGTCCTTTTTAAATCAGGGCTAAAATAATTGGAACATCCCACAATACATGTAACATATGAAAGTCATTACCGTTACTTGTGAAATAATGATGTATTGCAGGTCCATTCGTTGAGGTGGTCACTGCAGATCTGCAGCTGACAAACCCGTCAGACAAGCGAGTATGTTTCAAGGTCAAGACGACCGCTCCCAAGAGATACTGTGTCCGGCCAAATAGTGGAGTGATTGAACCAAAGGCAACCGTTACAGTAGCTGGTAAGTATATTAATATTAAAATCACTTAAATGGGCTATGCAGATCTTTTCTTCACTCTTTTTCCAATAGTGGTTAGCAGGGATCAGTAAGGTTGTAGAAGTTATTGGTCATGTAGCGGGGTTCAGTAATGTTGTAGAAGTTATTGGTCATGTAGCCGGGTTCAGTATGGTTGTAGAAGTTATTGGTCATGTAGCTGGGTTCAGTAATGTTGTAGAAGTTATTGGCCATGTAGCGGGGATCAGTAAGGTTGTAGAAGTTATTGGTCATGTAGCCGGGTTCAGTAATGTTGTAGAAGTTATTGGTCATGTAGCGGGGTTCAGTAAGGTTGTAGAAGTTATTGGTCATGTAGCTGGGTTCAGTAATGTTGTAGAAGTTATTGGCCATGTAGCGGGGATCAGTATGGTTGTAGAAGTTATTGGCCATGGAGCAGGGTTCAGTAATGTTGTAGAAGTTATTGGCCATGGAGCGGGGATCATTAATGTTGTAGAAGTTATTGGCCATGTAGCGGGGTTCAGTAATGTTGTAGAAGTTATTGGCCATGGAGCGGAGATCAGTATGGTTGTAGAAGTTATTGGTCATGGAGCGGGGATCAGTAAGGTTGTAGAAGTTATTGGTCATGTAGCGGGGATCAGTAATGTTGTAGAAGTTATTGGCCATGGAGCGGGGATTAGTAAGGTTGTAGAAGTTATTGGTCATGTAGCCAGGATCAGTAAGGTTGTAGAAGTTATTGGCCATGGAGCGGGGATCAGTAAGGTTGTAGAAGTTATTGGCCATGGAGCGGGGATCAGTAATGTTGTAGAAGTTATTGGTCATGTAGCGGGGATCAGTAAGTTTGTAGAAGTTATTGGTCATGTAGCCAGGATCAGTAAGGTTGTAGAAGTTATTGACCATGGAGCGGGGATCAGTAAGGTTGTAGAAGTTATTGGCCATGGAGCGGGGATCAGTAATGTTGTAGAAGTTATTTGCCATGGAGCGGGGATCAGTAAGGTTGTAGAAGTTATTGGTCATGTAGCGGGGATCAGTAAGTTTGTAGAAGTTATTGGTCATGTATCCGGGTTCAGTACTGTTGTAGAAGTTATTGGCCATGGAGTGGGGATCAGTAAATTTGTAGAAGTTATTAGTCATGTATCCGGGTTCAGTAATGTTGTAGAAGTTATTGGTCATGTAGTGGGGTTCAGTAATGTTGTAGAAGTTATAGGTCATGGAGCCGGGTTCAGTAAGGTTGTAGAAGTTATTGGCCATGGAGCGGGGATCAGTAATGTTGTAGAAGTTATTGGCCATGTAGCTGGGTTCAGTAAGGTTGTAGAAGTTATTGGTCATGTAGCGGGGATCAGTAATGTTGTAGAAGTTATTGGCCATGGAGCGGGGATCAGTAAGGTTGTAGAAGTTATTGGCCATGGAGCGGGGATCAGTATGGTTGTAGAAGTTATTGGTCATGTAGCGGGGATCAGTAATGTTGTAGAAGTTATTGGCCATGGAGCAGGGATCAGTAAGGTTGTAGAAGTTATTGACCATGGAGCGGGGATCAGTATGGTTGTAGAAGTTATTGGCCATGGAGCAGGGATCAGTAAGGTTGTAGAAGTTATTGGCCATGGAGCGGGGATCAGTAATATTGTAGAAGTTATAGGTCATGGAGCGGGGATCAGTAAGTTTGTAGAAGTTATTGGTCATGGAGCGGGGATCAGTAATGTTGTAGAAGTTATTGGTCATGTAGCGGGGATCAGTAAGTTTGTAGAAGTTATTGGTCATGTGTCCGGGTTCAGTACTGTTGTAGAAGTTATTGGCCATGGAGCGGGGATCAGTAAGTTTGTAGAAGTTATTGGTCATGTATCCGGGTTCAGTACTGTTGTAGAAGTTATTGGCCATGGAGTGGGGATCAGTAAGTTTGTAGAAGTTATTAGTCATGTATCCGGGTTCAGTAATGTTGTAGAAGTTATTGGTCATGTAGTGGGGTTCAGTAATGTTGTAGAAGTTATAGGTCATGGAGCCGAGTTCAGTAAGGTTGTAGAAGTTATTGGCCATGGAGCGGGGATCAGTAATGTTGTAGAAGTTATTGGCCATGTAGCTGGGTTCAG
The DNA here is from genome assembly GCA_014843695.1 of Archivesica marissinica. Lineage (NCBI taxonomy): Eukaryota > Metazoa > Mollusca > Bivalvia > Venerida > Vesicomyidae > Archivesica > Archivesica marissinica. The sequence goes on along the minus strand of CM026395.1, from coordinate 31,868,690 downwards.
TAAGGTTGTAGAAGTTATTGGTCATGTAGCGGGGATCAGTAATGTTGTAGAAGTTATTGGCCATGGAGCGGGGATCAGTAATGTTGTAGAAGTTATTGGCCATGGAGCGGGGATCAGTAAGGTTGTAGAAGTTATTGGCCATGGAGCGGGGATCAGTAATGTTGTAGAAGTTATTGGTCATGTAGCGGGGATCAGTAAGGTTGTAGAAGTTATTGGTCATGTAGCGGGGATCAGTAATGTTGTAGAAGTTATTGGTCATGTAGCGGGGATCAGTAATGTTGTAGAAGTTATTGGTCATGTAGCGGGGATCAGTATGGTTGTAGAAGTTATTGGTCATGTAGCGGGGATCAGTAATGTTGTAGAAGTTATTGGTCATGTAGCGGGGATCAGTAAGGTTGTAGAAGTTATTGGTCATGTAGCGGGGATCAGTAAGGTTGTAGAAGTTATTGGTCATGTAGCGGGGATCAGTAATGTTGTAGAAGTTATTGGTCATGTAGCGGGGATCAGTAAGGTTGTAGAAGTTATTGGTCATGTAGCGGGGATCAGAATGTTGTAGAAGTTATTGGTCATGTAGCGGGGATCAGTAAGGTTGTAGAGTTATTGGTCATGTAGCGGGGATCAGGGTTGTAGAAGTTATTGGTCATGTAGCGGGGATCAGTAATGTTGTAGAAGTTATTGGCCATGTAGCGGGGATCAGTAAGGTTGTAGAAGTTATTGGTCATGTAGCGGGGATCAGTAATGTTGTAGAAGTTATTGGCCATGGAGCGGGGATCAGTAATGTTGTAGAAGTTATTGGTCATGGAGCGGGGATCAGTAAGGTTGTAGAAGTTATTGGCCATGTAGCGGGGATCAGTAAGGTTGTAGAAGTTATTGGTCATGTAGCGGGGATCAGTAATGTTGTAGAAGTTATTGGCCATGTAGCGGGGTTCAGTAAGGTTGTAGAAGTTATTGGTCATGTAGCGGGGATCAGTAATGTTGTAGAAGTTATTGGTCATGTAGCGGGGATCAGTAATGTTGTAGAAGTTATTGGCCATGTAGCGGGGATCAGTAAGTTGAAGTTATGGTCATGTAGCGGGGATCAGTAAGGTTGTAGAGTTATTGGTCATGTAGCGGGGATCAGTAATGTTGTAGAAGTTTTGGTCATGTAGCGGGGATCAGTAAGGTTGTAGAAGTTATTGGTCATGTAGCGGGGATCAGTAATGTTGTAGAAGTTATTGGTCATGTAGCGGGGATCAGTAATGTTGTAAAGTTGATGAGGGGTAGTAGTTTAGAAGTTATTGGTCATGTAGCGGGATCAGTAATGTTGTAGAAGTTATTGGTCATGTAGCGGGGATCAGTAAGGTTGTAGAAGTTATTGGTCATGTAGCGGGGATCAGTAAGGTTGTAGAAGTTATTGGTCATGGAGCGGGGATCAGTAAGGTTGTAGAAGTTATTGGCCATGGAGCGGGGATCAGTATGGTTGTAGAAGTTATTGGTCATGTAGCGGGGATCAGTAAGGTTGTAGAAGTTATTGACCATGTAGCGGGGATCAGTAATGTTGTAGAAGTTATTGGCCATGGAGCAGGGATCAGTAAGGTTGTAGAAGTTATTGGCCATGGAGTGGGGATCAGTATGATTGTAGAAGTTATTGGTCATGGAGCGGGGATCAGTAATGTTGTAGAAGTTATTGGTCATGTAGCGGGGATCAGTATGGTTGTAGAAGTTATTGGTCATGTAGCGGGGATCAGTAAGGTTGTAGAAGTCATTGACCATGTAGCGGGGATCAGTAATGTTGTAGAAGTTATTGGCCATGGAGCAGGGATCAGTAAGGTTGTAGAAGTTATTGGTCATGGAGTGGGGATCAGTAATGTTGTAGAAGTTATTGGCCACGAAGCGGTGTTCAGTAAGTTGTAGAAGTTATTGGCCATGGAGCGGCCGCAGGGCTAGCGCTGTGCTTCGCCATGTGGCTCAAGAAAATTCATATTTGGCTCAAAGCCTAAAAAGTATCACTTTACGAAAATCTGCAACTTTAATTTCCGTCATGGCTAAATTTAGAACACTGCATGTAAATACACGGAAACACGGTTTGGACACCGTCTTGACCCAGATTCTTATAAACAGGTAAACAAACATTAAAACCGTTCGTTATAAAATCACCGGTTTAGCGTATTTTGGCAATATACTACCTTCGACATACTCTGTTTACTTTGGTAGGTTGTTTTGTAACTGTATTATATCCGTATTTATATAACTACTGATAACAGAAGTGAATATTAGAGAGTAAACACGAATTCACGTACTAGTTTCGTCTAAAAAACCCTTTAGTCTAACGATGATTTCGGGTAGTAACTTATTCATCCACATATACTGGGTACTCCAAGCACACACTACTGAGTATGACAGGGTGACGCTTGTCGGGGACCGTTGATAAACATCTCATTTGAGACACAGAATGTTGAAAATAACCACATACTAAGGTCAAAAACAGTCCCGAGTGGTACAGTGGCCAGCCGCTCAGCAAAAATGGTAAAGGCTGGGACTGGACGGTACATAGTATCTTATACTAATCTATCTATATATCTATCATTTATCTATCTTATCTTATCTTATCTATCTATCTATCTATCTATCATATCATATCTTATCATATTATATCATATCTTATCCTATCTATCTATCATATCATATCATATCTATCTATCTATCTTTATCTATCCTTATCTACCCACCTTTATCTACCTACCTTTATCTGTCTACCTACCTTTATCTATCTTCCTTTAATGTCGAACCCCTTGCGGGGATGTAGACATGTTGCGCGTCAAAAACCGCAAAGAAGTTAAAAGTATGAATAGTTAAAAGCATAATTTAAGAAAGTAATGAAAATAAGTTGTGGTAAAAGTTTAAAAGCAGCTGCGCAGAACAACTAGGGACTGGCATGGTCAATATTGCAAACTGTCGTATTGAATTGCTCTGTGGTAGGGAGATGGACACTGTCAGGAGGGAGATGGTTCCAATGGTAGATTGTTCTTGGAAAAAAGGAAAACTTGTAGTAGTCTGTAGTTGCTGTAATTAACCTATAGCTTATGGAATGGCAATGGCGAGCAGGACGGGAGAGGGGAACTAGGTAATTTTCAATGGGAATAGCAATAAGATCATTATGAATGTTATACAGAAGGGATAACCTATTATCAATACGCCGTTGATCTAGTCTGCGTAGATTTAGGGAATGTAGCATGTCTGTAACACTAGAGGTACGATAGAAGTCAGCCTTTATCCAACGCGGTGTTGTCTCATATACCACTGGACACATATGGTCTATCAATGTTTGGGTATGGGGCAACCAGATCTCGGAGCCATATTCAAGTTGGGGTCTCACTAGTGTCTGGTAAGCCATGTACTAAGGGGTTCGGATTTGACCTGGAGGTTTCTACGTAGGAATCCTAATGTTTGGTTTGCTTTCTTAGTTGACCTTTTTATGTGAGTGTCCCACGACAGGTTATTTGAGATATCCACGCCAAGGTATTTGGCTGAGGTGACCTACTCAAGTAGGACTCCATGGAGTTCATATTGACTGGGAATAGGATGTTTCCTTCTGATAACTTGACATTTGTAGGGTTAAAGTCCATGTCCCACTCCAACTCCCACTCTTCTAATCTCTTAAGATCGTTTTGGAGTGTGACCGATTAATTTGCAGATGATAGATATACTGCAGTATCATCTGCAAAAATACGGACTTTGGAACTGATGTTTTGTGGGAGATCGTTTAGATAGGCTAGGAAAAGCAGGGGTCCAAGTATGGATCCCTGTGGGACTCCAGAGGAATGGCATCTGAACTAATACCATTAAGGACAACTGACTGGAGTCTATTATCTAGAAAACTCTTAATCCACCTTAATGTTTGACCTCTGACTCCATAGTCATGCATTTTAGTAGTACTTTCTCGTGATTGACCTTATCGAAAGCCTTACTGAAGTCTAATAGGATGAGATCTATCTGATGCTTATTGTAGACAGAGGTAACCAAGTCATTGATTAGCATTACTAATTGGGTCACGCATAACCGTTTTTCTCTAAAACCATGCTGCAAATGGTACAGCATAATGTGGTTAGTGAAGTGTTTTACTATCGAGGAGGAAACTAAGTATATGTTCTAGAACCTTGCATAGAACACATGTCAGTGAGATAGGCCTATAGTTGGCGGGGTGTGACTTGTCCCCTTTTTTGTAAATGGGAGCAACAATTGCTGACTTCCACTGGGCCGGCAGTGATCCTTCGTTGAGGGAGGACATTCCAATGTCATGGGTTAATATGGTGCGTGTGACCTAATTGTTACTAATGCATTCAATTACGTATGTACATTCTATGTTTTATTGATGGGGATCTTGACATGTTTTTTGGACAGGCTTAGCAGACTTAAGTCACTAACCAGTACTGAGATGCCTCACTCAATGACACTATATGTGCCCCAAACTAGTATCATACCCGGGACCCTTTGAATCCAAATAAGACACTCTACCACTGGACAATGGACGACACACTAAGTAATTCTCTGAACCATATAACCCATATACATTCGTAGGAACAGATATTGCGTCTAACTACTGGTAAATTTCAAGATTATGTGACACTTGGGTGTGTCATTCCTATACGAGTAATGCATATTTACGTTTGTTTACCTGTTAGTCTCGTTTTGGCGAAAGTAGGTCAAAACGGTGCGCGCTATATAAGTATAGGGTGGCACTATGGGGCATGTCTATGGCACTATGGGGCATTTTACCGAGGTGGGTGGCAGTATGGGGCAACTTTTATTGAATATGGGGCATTTATACACATGCACATGTTTGACATGCCCCCATAGTTCCACCCCTAGTGACTACTAAAAATAACATAACACATAATAAATTTTTCAATTTTTTTATTTACTAATAACTAATTAACTAATAACTAAAACATTAGTAACATACATGTTATGTTAATTTGAATACATGTTAATTTAAAGTTTTTTCACATTTACAACATTTTATTCCTAATAAAATATCTAATATGCATTAATATTTCTCCAAACTTATTTAGTCCTTGCCATTTTGCTTGCACTGTCGCATTTTTATGCCACATATTTAAACCAATACCCCAAATACAGTCTCGAGGATTAGCCTCTGCAAGAATTTTATTATTTGTATTTAATAAAAATCTCTTTAAGTATTCGTTTTGGTTATATTTTAACCAGTTTCCATCAAAAAGCACTTGTTCTGAATCTCTGTTCCATTGTTGTACATCAAAAAGTTCAGATCTTGACCTTCCTAGATGTCGTATTTCAGCTGCATTTGTAGAAATAAGGATCTTCTCAGCAATAGTATGTTCTTGACATTGTAGCATTTTTTTATGTTGAAAATATTGTTCAGTACATATATATTTCACTCCATCACTATCTATAAAGTCTGCAAGGTAAAAATTACTGAAGACACTGTTTTGTCCATAAAATAATACCATATCATTTGTTATTCTGTCATCCATAGTTCTCTTCAAATCTTTCTTTGTAAATGATAGGATAGTAATACCTCGCATACATTTATATAATCTTCATCCTCTGGAGTTATTTTCATCTTCTTTAAATAGTTATCATATATTATATACCAATCATCTATATCTAGTGTTTCTTTTAACACAGTTTCTATATCTTTATGTTTAACACTCGCAATATTTTTGTTATATAAATAATGTTTAATAACACTTTCCATATCTATATATTGACCCAAATGTAAACGTACATTTGACAACATATTACCAAAATTCTCTTCTTTTGGTGTTCTCTTTCGTGTTATTTCATCATTAACCATATCAATCATCACCTCCTCCCCTATATCTAAATGTATAATACTACTAACAAAATCCGAACATAATCCTACTCCACCATCGAATTTTACTATATGTGACATGTTACTACCACTCTCTCTTTGAATGATGGTATAATAAGACATCAAGTACATTTATATAGCTTTCATCATATGGTAATACTAATCTATTTCTAGAAACAACATAATCAGTGTACATTGAGATCCATTTCGCATACCCCATACCTAATGTATTGTACATAAATTCTATATCATCTATTTCAACGATATCTAATTTACGTTTCAATAGAAAATGAGTTAATATACTTTCTATATCCATTTCTTTCCCTAAATATTGTTGCGCATGTGAAAAAAGCATCCCATAATAATTGTTATATGTTGCCCCATCTAAAATTAAAATATGTTCAGGAGTAATTGTTGTTAAGTCAACATCGCCTACTTTTCTGATTATTTCATCATTTACCATTTCTATATAAAGATCTGTATCTATACCCAAATGTACTTTAGAATATTGTAGTCCTTCATTTGTAGATACCATATGATGAGTTTTTTCCCGTGTATTATTCATTCTAGTATTAAGTAAAAGATCTAATTCCTTATTTTTAGTATTCTCTTTAGCTCTAATAAAAACATCTATTTGCTTATGTTTACTATCCATGATTGATGTCTTTGCTACAATATCAAGTAAAAAATAATGATAGTGTTCTATAGTTGTTCTAACTTATATAGCTTATTTACTCTTGGTATATATTAATAGAATTGGATTATATTAATAGAACACTGGTATATTGAGCGTACTTCTTGACAAGATAATCATTATACATTATATGACAAAATATGAGAGATATTTCTTATCGAGAAATATGTAGTGGCTCTGAAAAGGGCCGTTTTATATGTAGCTCTAAGAAGGGCTATTTTATATTTAGCCCTGAAAAGGACCGGTCTATAATCTCCGGAGGAAATATTGCGTTCGAGATAGAATCTCCACAATAATCCACCGGCGTCAGACCCCCATAAACTGGTACATAGCTCATCATTCTTCGAATATATTCATCATCAGTCTCTGGGGTTGGTGGGCTCTGTATTGCTGTAATAGCTGACTTCATAATCAGCTCCACAATATGGCTCCACCGCCCTCCTAGCATAGGATCATTCAAATAATCTATTAAGCCTGCCATCGTGAGATAATCAATAATGAATAAAAACATCAACAAACACGTCATATATAACAGAGGTATTGGATTGACCTACTAGCTATAAATAGATTCTATATAACATAGTATTGGTTTTTTTGACCTACTACATATTATACGTTATATATAGATTTTTATACACTCTAACTAATATTTTAATACAAGTATATGTTTTGGGGTAGGACTAGATATTTTGACAAAACTTGAGAGATATTTCTTATCGAGAAATATGTAGGGGCCCTGAAAAGGGCCGTTATATATGTAGTCCTAAGAAGGACTGTTGGTTATAATTAGCCCTGAAAAGGGCTGTTTTCTACCTCTCATACTAAAATAATCCAGCAGGTACCTGATATGGTTTGTCTCCCATCTGTCCAGGGCAACAACTACATTGTGAAGGTTGAGGTTCCTCTGGTACATCATTGGGTTTTTTTGCAACACCCCAGTTCTTCGCTGGCATACCGAAACTTCTTGTTTGTGTTTGTAGAGGTTCCATTCCAAACTCTCTCATTGGTGACCGTTGGGCTGCTGTCCTTGGTGCAGGCATACCGAAGTATCGTATGGCAGTCTCCGTAGCTACAGGAATCTCAGGCTCGATCCCGAAGTATTGCGCCGCACTCTCCGATTTTATCGGGGTAGAATATCCAGGCCTGGTTTCTTGGTTTCCATCGACCTCAAACACCTGTTCTGGTTCTAGTTGTTGTGGTGGTTGTGTCATCGGAGATCTTGGTTCTGGAGATGCTGGAGATTCCGACTCTGTAGGTAGAGTTGTCTCAGGTTCTGGAGATTCCGGAGAGCTTCTTGTAACTGGAGATCTTGGTGTCTGAGCCGTAGGTGGAGGATATTGTGGTGATCTCGGTGTATGGTTTCTAGGTGGAGATCTTGTAGTTCGTTCCGCTGTATATGGTCGATAGCGTAACTCATTAATGTTCCTTAATGAGTGTCTTGCCTGCCTAGATGCTCGCCGTCTACATCCCAACTCAACCGCTTCACTCCTCAATAGATCAGCTGTCTCCAAATACAGCTGCTCTTCATAACGCTGTATAGCTTCTAACACCTTCATACGTCTGATAATATCAGCTATGTATAAATTCGACATGATGGTTGTTCTGTGAAGAATAACAGCAATGATAAAATATGAAGCGTACGCATCATTTTATAAGAAATTTTAGGATTGACCTCCATGCTAAAAATAACTTTTTTGTAAAAGTATAGTGTATGTTATTATTACATCGGATTGACCTACTTTACTAGTATAAAAAGCCAATATTGAAAAATAGGTTACACTCTTATTCACGATGAATGACCTACAAGATTTGCTGTCTACAGCTATGAATAATACTGGACTCCCTTCAGAGACATTTTATCAGCACCCTAGGGTGTATCAACCAACACAGACTACGCCTCAACAAATACCTGTGCAAAATAAAGAAGAGGTTCAGATGAAGACCAAAGTACTCTTTGGTATATATGGAGAGCTACAAAGAATGAACATTAATCTGGCAACAATAGCCAATAATATTGAGAAGATAGCAAATAAGACAACAACAAAGACTCCTGAGGATCCGATAATGAAGCCTGCCGAAATACAGCTAAATTTCTCATGTAAACCGCTTGAGATCCCAATAGAATGCATAAGCACAAAACCAGTGCAGATAGAGACATGCTGTATAGATGAAGAAAAACACAGACAGAGTCACAAGAAAAGAAAAGAACCGTATCATAAGAAAGATGATAGAAAAGAAGGAAAAGAACCCTATCACAAGAAAGATGAGAAGAAGGATAAAAAGAAAGAAGAGCATACAACCCATACAACCCATACAACCCAGAAACCATTACATGATGGTCAAGGGAACTACGGGAAAAATATGTTTATAAAATAAACATATTTTGATAAAACGGCCCTTTTCAGGGCCAATACATATTTCTCGATAAGAAATATCTCTCAAATTTGTCAAAATATCTAGTCCTACCCCAAAACATATACTTGTATTAAAATATTAGTTAGAGTGTATACAAATCTATATATAACGTATAATATGTAGTAGGTCAAAAAAACCAATACTATGTTATATAGAATCTATTTATAGCTAGTAGGTCAAGCCGATATTCAGCTATAAATTATTTGTTCAATATGAAAATGTTTATCAGTTATCAAAAATGATTGGAAGACGATTACTGCGTGTGGTTAGAGGAATCTATAAGAAGCTAAGAAATTATCGGAAAATAATACATGAACAATCGGAGGTATGCGATAACAACATAAATGAATATATGGAGTACAAGGAACAACGTCGATACGACCTGGAACAATTCTTCCTTAGACGCAATGTTATCTGGCCGAGAAAACAACCGTATGATGTTAAATTGATAAATATATACCCTGATTTATCAGAGTTTTACGAATAAAACTTAGATAAAACAGCCCTTTTCAGGGCTATATAAAACGGTCCTTTTCAGGACCAATACATATTTCTCGATAAGAACTATCTCAGAAGATAAGAAATTATCGGAAAATAATACATGAACAATCGGAGGTATGCGATAACAACATAAATGAATATACGGAGTACAAGGAACAACGTCGATACGACCTGGAACAATTCTTCCTTAGACGTGATGTTATCTGGCCGAGAAATCAAGTATATATGGTTAAATTGGTGAATATATACCCGGATTTATCAGAGTTTTTATAAATAAAAACTTAGATAAAAACAGCCCTTTTTAGGGCTGCATATAAAACGGTCCTTTTCAGGACCAATACATATTTCTCGATAAGAAATATCTCTCAAATTTGTCAAAATATCTAGTCCTACCCCAAACATATACTTGTATTAAAATATTATCTAGAGTGTATAACAAATCTATATATAACGTATAATATGTAGTGGGTCAAAAAAACCAATACTATGTTATATAGAATCTATTTATAGCGTGTAGGTCAATCCAATACCTCTGTTATATATGGCGTGTTTGTTTATGTTTTTATTCATTATTTTTCACGATGACAGCTCTTAATGATGTTCAGATCCAGGGTGTTATGGCGCAGTACAAAAAACTTGGTGAAGTTATAGAAGACCATAGAAATCAACTGGGACAGTTGGAGGCTACAATTAGGCTCTATGAGTATAATTATAACCATTTAGCGGCTATAATATCGACCATTCGACCTTCGATTCCTGGAGCTGAATCCGAAAACTTGGCGCAAACAGAACAACCACCTCAGAGTTCTAACTTTGTAACAGAACCTGACAATTGGAACAATGATGACGAACCATTGTTCACCTTAACGGAAGGCAATGGACGATTGATGGGCGGTACTTACTGTCGTAGTAAGGTTACAAGTGGGGCATATTGTCCTACATGTCGTGGTAAACATTGCGGTGAATAGTTTTAAACTATATATCAACGGCCCTTTTCAGGGCC
>CM026395.1:31842355-31857244 GCA_014843695.1 Archivesica marissinica | reverse complement strand
ATTTTCAATGTCCCACAAACCAAAAACATTACTCATTAGTAAAATATAGTACTACACCCAATGTTTATCACCATGAATTAATACTGAGTGCGCACATTAAAAATAAGCCGTTTTTCATGCATAAAATATATTATAGGTATTCAACTTAATTGTTAATTCATGCACACTATAAATAGAAAATTTATAGCAAAAATGGAGTTAGATCATAGCTGCTATGTCAAGGTGTAAGTAGCAGAAGACATTAGTCTCATAGGGAAGCATGCTTTTGTTATATTTTAATGTAAAAATTGTGTTTACTTGAAAATGTCACACTAAAATCTTACACTTGTGACATTTTTGACCACAATTTTTAGTTTAACTTTGTAACGAAATGTCCGATTAAGCTGAAACTTTGTTGGAATGGTAAGCACAATTGGACACAAATTATGATATCAACAGATTATTTATAAGACTAAAAATATTTTATTTAATCAGTGTTAAGCAAATGGCTTCATTTTTTTTGAAATCACCCATAGGTAAAATGAACAACATTATCCAATCAGTGGCCTGCTGACATACACTCAACCAATGGGAACCAAACTGCTAGAGTCCAATCGATTGAAGCTAAGTCCAAGCAACGGATAGTTTTTCTACCAATGAAAAACATCCTTACAAACACGGGATTTAGCCTAAGCATTCAAGCGTTTAACCGTTTGTGGGATTTGTGACTGCTTGTACCATTATAGATGGGAAACAATAAAGTAGTAAATCTGGAAATTAATCGTGCATCATCAAACATGAAAATAGATTTACAGTCAAACCTTTCTTAAGCAGCCACCAAGGGAACCACAGAAAGTGGCTGCTTAGCACAGGTGGCTGGTTAATAGAGGTCAAATGTATAATAAAACAACATATTGGAAATCTGCTAACTGGCTGCTTAAGACAGGTTGGCTGCTTAATAGAGGTGACCACTAACACAGGTTTGACTGTATATAAACAAGAGATACGGACTGGTACAGAGCCACTCCTCAAACCGACCATATATTATATGCTTGTAGCTCTAAGTTATGGTCAGGCTGAGCATACAAGTAATGTTATCCATCTAAAATATAAGATGCAGAATAGTACAGCGTAGTACGACTATATATTTTGATGCTTTTAGTCTAATCTATGGCCGTGCGGCTGAGCATACAAATAATATTATACATCGAACATATTCACACATTAACGAATATGAGATGTCGGATAGTATAGAGTGACTCCTGTACCGACACTATATATTTTGATGCTTTTAGTCTAATCTATGGCCGTGCGGCTGAGAATACAAATAATATTATACATCTAACATATTCACACATTAACAAATACGAGATGCCGGATAGTATAGAATGACTCCTGTACCGACACTATATATTTTGATGCTTGTGGCCGGACAGAGTATTCAAATAATATTATTAATTCTATGCTCCATATATACACGATTCTATGCATGTAACCTAGCCCCATATATATGCCTGCTACTTTAAATGCCCCGAAAACAACCCACGATTGCAAACAGACTCCCGAGAAGTGGATTAATATCCACATATAACATGTTCAAATTGATTACCGTCCAAAAAACATACTGTTTCTATTGAAGAAATTCCTAAAAATAAGAATGAAGATGTTTGGGGTTTTTTCCCCAAAAGTAAGTATATGCGCGTGCAAGATTTCATTTTCAGTCAATTTCAGTTTCTTCAATAGAAACAGTATGTTCTTTGGACGGTAATCAATTTGAACATGTTATATGTTGATATTAATCCACTTCTCGCGAGTCTGTTTGCAATCGTGGGTTGTTTTGGGGGCATTTAAAGTAGCAGGCGTAGAAATGTGTATATATGGGGCTAGCGTAGAAAGGTATATATATGGGGCTAGCGTACATGCGTAGAAAGGCGTGTATATGGGGCTAGCGTACGTGCGTAGAAAAACGTATATATGGGGCTAGCGTACATGCGTAGAACGGCGTGTATATGGGGCTAGCGTACGTGCGTAGAAAAACGTATATATGGGGCTAGCGTCTCTGCGTAGAAAGGCGTGTATATGGGGCTAGCGTACGTGTGTAGAAAGGCGTATATATGGAGCATAGAGTTAATCAAAGTTACGTCTCTGGTGACAATCGATCCCATTTAGGAACAAATTTGTCATATGACAAAATCATCTAATTTGATCATAGTTAACTAACCCATTAATCAAACATTATGCACGACAATAGCATGTACATATACCAAACAAAGTGAAATAACACCTAAAATATGATGAACATATGTGAATTATTATAATAATACAAATGTAATTCCAATTTTTTAGAATTTTAGTCCAATGTTATTTTAGTCTATGTTTGGAATATCCGTATTATGACTCGCCATTTTTTATGATGTATGTGTGATCACAGATGTGCAGGCCGATGCACCTGTCCAGTTTTCTTATGGTGCAGGACTTATTTGTACAAATAAATGATTTGTTGTGGAAAGCGGCTGGCTAGTGGAAAGCAGCTGGCTAGTGGAAAGCGGCTGGCTAGAAACCCCTTTGGGAGTTTTGCAAAAAAAATCCTTATTTTATCCTTTCTGTGCTGGAAGAGCTTGTAATGTCAAATATTGCTGGCTCCAAGATTATGAAGCCAATTTATAAACATTCCTAATTTTCAAGTCGGTTTCTAATATTTTGTTATTCTTGTAGCAATATACAGAACTATATACACTTCAATAATATTTATTGTTGATTTGTAATCAGAAGGTAGTTTTAAACGTACAGATATGATCATTTATGTTCTCCTGTCATTTCTCATTATTATGTCTCCTCCTCTGGGGCGGGGGTGGGTGGCGGGAGACATATTGTTATTGCCTTTGATGTCTGTCCGTTCGCTTTAGCTTGTCCACGCTTTCATCTCCATAACCTTGTTGGATTTTCACTATTTGGTAGGATTTACGACCATTTGAACATTTTTAAAACAATGCTTCTCAGTGCTTCATCTCCAAAACACCTTTTTGCTTTTTCGCCATGAAGAGCCAATACGATGTCTAGCTGTGCATGTTGTAATCCTGTTACGATTGGATGGATTTTTTGGCGGATTTACACCATTTGAACATTTTAAAAACGCTTTTTTTTAACCTGTTTCATCTCCAAAACTTCATAGTACTGCAATGACTTCATATATTACATTCTTTCCATGTTCCACTGAAGTAACAGTGAGTGGGGAGACATATTTTAGATGGATTTAGATTAGATTATGACGGCAGCATTTGAAATTTCAGAGAGAAAACAATAGCATTAAATTAATGTACTTGACGTCATTGGACTTACCTCAGTTTATCATGACAATGGAAATGTTTTAACCAAGATTATGAAGCCAATTTATAAACATTCCTAATTTTCAAGTCGGTTTCTAATATTTTGTTATTCTTGTAGCAATATACAGAACTATATACACTTCAATAATATTTATTGTTGATTTGTAATCAGAAGGTAGTTTTAAACGTACAGATATGATCATTTATGTTCTCCTGTCATTTCTCATTATTATGTCTCCTCCTCTGGGGCGGGGGTGGGTGGCGGGAGACATATTGTTATTGCCTTTGATGTCTGTCCGTTCGCTTTAGCTTGTCCACGCTTTCATCTCCATAACCTTGTTGGATTTTCACTATTTGGTAGGATTTACGACCATTTGAACATTTTTAAAACAATGCTTCTCAGTGCTTCATCTCCAAAACACCTTTTTGCTTTTTCGCCATGAAGAGCCAATACGATGTCTAGCTGTGCATGTTGTAATCCTGTTACGATTGGATGGATTTTTTGGCGGATTTACACCATTTGAACATTTTAAAAACGCTTTTTTTTAACCTGTTTCATCTCCAAAACTTCATAGTACTGCAATGACTTCATATATTACATTCTTTCCATGTTCCACTGAAGTAACAGTGAGTGGGGAGACATATTTTAGATGGATTTAGATTAGATTATGACGGCAGCATTTGAAATTTCAGAGAGAAAACAATAGCATTAAATTAATGTACTTGACGTCATTGGACTTACCTCAGTTTATCATGACAATGGAAATGTTTTAACCTTATCGACTGCTAGTGATATTTGTGTAAATCAGATCATATTGGTCGGAATTCTGGATATGACGATGTGTACACTTTCAGGTTTTCCGTGCAATATTGGGTTAATGATATTTGCATTTTTGCAGGATCTCGTGGTTCCACACCACCACCAAACAGAAAGTCTCCAACATCAGATCAGGGAACCCAGGCCGAGCCCGTTGGTGTTCCTGATACTAGTAAACCACCACCAAGTCACCATCCACCATCACAACAACAACAAAGTGATAACAGACGACGACCCCAACAACAACAGCAGCAGCAACAGCACCGAGATCGTGGCTGGGAACGACGAGAACCACAGCAGGATCGTGGGTACGACAGACACGATCAACAGCCGGATCGTGGGTACGACAGACATGATCAACAGCAGGATCGAGGGTACGACAGGCGTGATCAACAGCAAGATCGAGGGTACGACCGACGCGATCCGCAGCAAGAACGAGATAGAATGTGGGAGAGACGTGATCCACAAGATCATAGACCAGTGTCTGCTAGCTATGCAAGGGGTCGAGGCAATAATAGAGGTTTGTATATAGGTCAGTGCTTATTCACCACCATAGATAAATGGTTGTGGAAATAGTAGTGTACCTTCCTTTATGTTTCAATGTACAGATTGTCCTACATTGTTTTCATCAACTTGGGCAAACCATTACAGACGACTTCAATTATGAAGATTATAAACAATCACCCCTTTATTTCACACCAGCATTTATTAACAAAATGTTCACCAAACCTGGTTAGAAATATTATTTGGCGTAACATTTTCATTAAATTCTGCACCCATAGACAATAGGATTCATAGTAGTTGTTCAATATGATTGATTACCTGTGATTATTTGTCCCTATGATTTTCACCAGATCAAAGTCATTAGTTGTGCTCATTGAAACAAATGGAATTACATAGTCATTAATTGTGCTCATTCATTTATACAAATGGAATTACATAGTCATTAGTTGTGCTCATTCATACATACAAATGGAATTACATAGTCAGTATTTGTATTCATACATACAAATGGAATTACATAGTCATTAGTTGTGTTCATTCATACAAATGGAATTACATAGTCATTAGTTGTGTTCATTCATACAAATGGAATTACATAGCCATTAGTTGTGTTCATACATACATACAAATGGAATTACATAGTCATTAGTTGTGCTCATTCATACAAATGGAATTACATAGTCATTAGTTGTGCTCATTCATACAAATGGAATTACATAGTCATTAGTTGTGCTCATTCATACAAATGGAATTACATAGTCATTAGTTGTGCTCATTCATACAAATGGAATTACATAGTCATTAGTTGTGCCTTCATACAAATGGAATTACATAGTCATTAGTGTGCTCGTACATACAAACGGAATTACATAGTCATTAGTTGTGCTCATTCATACATACAAATGGAATTACATAGTCATTAGTTGTGCTCATTCATACATACAAATGGAATTACATAGTCATTAGTTGTGCTCATTCATACATACAAATGGAATTACATAGTCATTAGTTGTGCTCATTCATACAAATGGAATTACATAGTCATTAGTTGTGTTCATACATACAAATGGAATTGCATAGTCATTAGTTGTGCTCATACATACATACAAATGGAATTACATAGTCATTAGTTGTGTTCATACATATACAAATGGAATTACATAGTCATTAGTTGTGCTCATACATACATACAAATGGAATTACATAGTCATTAGTTGTGCTCATTCATACATACAAATGGAATTACATAGTCATTAGTTGTGCTCATTCATACATACAAATGGAATTACATAGTCATTAGTTGTGCTCATTCATTCATACAAATGGAATTACATAGTCATTAGTTGTGCTCATTCATACATACAAATGGAATTACATAGTCATTAGTTGTGCTCATTCATACATACAAATGGAATTACATAGTCATTAGTTGTGCTCATTCATTCATACAAATGGAATTACATAGTCATTAGTTGTGCTCATTCATACATACAAATGGAATTACATAGTCATTAGTTGTGCTCATTCATACATACAAATGGAATTACATAGTCATTAGTTGTGCTCATTCATACAAATGGAATTACATAGTCATTAGTTGTGCTCATTCATACAAATGGAATTACATAGTCATTAGTTGTGTTCATACATACATACAAATGGAATTACATAGTCATTAGTTGTGTTCATACATACATACAAATGGAATTACATAGTCATTAGTTGTGTTCATACATACATACATACAAATGGAATTACATAGTCATTAGTTGTGCTCATTCATAAAAATGGAATTACATAGTCATTAGTTGTGCTCATTCATACAAATGGAATTACATAGTCATTAGTTGTTCTCATTCATACAAATGGAATTACATAGTCATTAGTTGTGCTCGTTCATACAAATGGAATTACATAGTCAATAGTTGTGTTCATACATACATACAAATGGAATTACATAGTCATTAGTTGTGTTCATACATACAAATGGAATTACATAGTCATTAGTTGTGTTCATACATACATACATACAAATGGAATTACATAGTCATTAGTTGTGTTCATACATACAAATGGAATTACATAGTCATTAGTTGTGCTCATTCATACATACAAATGGAATTATATAGTCATTAGTTGTGCTCATTCGTACATACAAATGGAATTACATAGTCATTAGTTGTGCTCATTCGTACATACAAATGGAATTACATAGTCATTAGTTGTGCTCATTCATTCATACAAATGGAATTACATAGTCATTAGTTGTGCTCATTCGTACATACAAATGGAATTACATAGTCCTTAGTTGTGTTCATTCATACAAATGGAATTACATAGCCATTAGTTGTGTTCATACATAC
This sequence comes from Archivesica marissinica, assembly GCA_014843695.1. NCBI lineage: Eukaryota > Metazoa > Mollusca > Bivalvia > Venerida > Vesicomyidae > Archivesica > Archivesica marissinica. The sequence goes on along the minus strand of CM026395.1, from coordinate 31,850,255 downwards.
AAATGGAATTACATAGTCATTAGTTGTGTTCATTCGTACATACAAATGGAATTACATAGTTATTAGTTGTGTTCATACATACATACAAATGGAATTACATAGTCATTAGTTGTGTTCATACATACATACAAATGGAATTACATAGTCATTAGTTGTGCTCATTCATTCATACAAATGGAATTACATAGCCATTAGTTGTGTTCATACATACAAATGGAATTACATAGTCATTAGTTGTGCTCATTCATACATACAAATGGAATTATATAGTCATTAGTTGTGCTCATTCGTACATACAAATGGAATTACATAGTCATTAGTTGTGCTCATTCGTACATACAAATGGAATTACATAGTCATTAGTTGTGCTCATTCATACATACAAATGGAATTACATAGTCATTAGTTGTGCTCATTCATTCATACAAATGGAATTACATAGTCATTAGTTGTGCTCATTCGTACATACAAATGGAATTACATAGTCCTTAGTTGTGTTCATTCATACAAATGGAATTACATAGCCATTAGTTGTGTTCATACATACAAATGGAATTACATAGTCATTAGTTGTGTTCATTCGTACATACAAATGGAATTACATAGTTATTAGTTGTGTTCATACATACATACAAATGGAATTACATAGTCATTAGTTGTGTTCATACATACATACAAATGGAATTACATAGTCATTAGTTGTGCTCATTCATTCATACAAATGGAATTACATAGCCATTAGTTGTGTTCATACATACAAATGGAATTACATAGTCATTAGTTGTGCTCATTCATACATACAAATGGAATTACATAGTCATTAGTTGTGCTCATTCATACAAATGGAATTACATAGTCATTAGTTGTGCTCGTTCATACAAATGGAATTACATAGTCATTAGTTGTGCTCGTTCATACAAATGGAATTACATAGTCATTAGTTGTGCTCGTACATACAAACGGAATTACATAGTCATTAGTTGTGTTCATACATACATACAAATGGAATTACATAGTCATTAGTTGTGCTCATTCATACATACAAATGGAATTACATAGTCATTAGTTGTGCTCATTCATACATACAAATGGAATTACATAGTCATTAGTTGTGCTCCTTCATACATACAAATGGAATTACATAGTCATTAGTTGTGCGTCCGCCTTCGTGGTCGAGTGGTTAAGGTCGCTGACTTGTATACCACTGTAACCTATCATCACTGATGGTCATGGGTTCGAGCCCCGCTCAGGCTGTGTCTCATTTATATGAAAAAGTTGGCAGTTTCTTACGGAGGTTGGTGCACCCAAGTACTGGTTAACCGCTGGAGCCTGCCCAGGAAAGGTGTTGTTAGGTAAACTGCCCGCCGGCGATATAGCCCAAAATGGTGCTGATGCAGGCGTAAAACCCGAATCATAATCATAATCATTAGTTGTGCTCATTCATACAAATGGAATTACATAGTCATTAGTTGTGTTCATACATACAAATGGAATTGCATAGTCATTAGTTGTGCTCATACATACATACAAATGGAATTACATAGTCATTAGTTGTGTTCATACATACAAATGGAATTACATAGTCATTAGTTGTGTTCATACATACATACAAATGGAATTACATAGTCATTAGTTGTGCTCATTCATACATACAAATGGAATTACATAGTCAATAGTTGTGTTCATACATACATACAAATGGAATTACATAGTCATTAGTTGTGTTCATACATACAAATGGAATTACATAGTCATTAGTTGTGTTCATACATACATACATACAAATGGAATTACATAGTCATTAGTTGTGTTCATACATACAAATGGAATTACATAGTCATTAGTTGTGCTCATTCATACATACAAATGGAATTATATAGTCATTAGTTGTGCTCATTCGTACATACAAATGGAATTACATAGTCATTAGTTGTGCTCATTCGTACATACAAATGGAATTACATAGTCATTAATTGTGCTCATTCATACATACAAATGGAATTACATAGTCATTAGTTGTGCTCATTCATTCATACAAATGGAATTACATAGTCATTAGTTGTGCTCATTCGTACATACAAATGGAATTACATAGTCCTTAGTTGTGTTCATTCATACAAATGGAATTACATAGCCATTAGTTGTGTTCATACATACAAATGGAATTACATAGTCATTAGTTGTGCTCATTCATACATACAAATGGAATTATATAGTCATTAGTTGTGCTCATTCGTACATACAAATGGAATTACATAGTCATTAGTTGTGCTCATTCGTACATACAAATGGAATTACATAGTCATTAATTGTGCTCATTCATACATACAAATGGAATTACATAGTCATTAGTTGTGCTCATTCATTCATACAAATGGAATTACATAGTCATTAGTTGTGCTCATTCGTACATACAAATGGAATTACATAGTCCTTAGTTGTGTTCATTCATACAAATGGAATTACATAGCCATTAGTTGTGTTCATACATACAAATGGAATTACATAGTCATTAGTTGTGTTCATTCGTACATACAAATGGAATTACATAGTTATTAGTTGTGTTCATACATACATACAAATGGAATTACATAGTCATTAGTTGTGTTCATACATACATACAAATGGAATTACATAGTCATTAGTTGTGCTCATTCATTCATACAAATGGAATTACATAGCCATTAGTTGTGTTCATACATACAAATGGAATTACATAGTCATTAGTTGTGCTCATTCATACAAATGGAATTACATAGTCATTAGTTGTGCTCATTCATACAAATGGAATTACATAGTCATTAGTTGTGCTCGTTCATACAAATGGAATTACATAGTCATTAGTTGTGCTCATCATACATACAAATGGAATTACATAGTCATTAGTTGTGTTCATACATACAAATGGAATTACATAGTCATTAGTTGTGTTCATTCATACATACAAATGGAATTACATAGTCATTAGTTGTGTTCATACATACAAATGGAATTACATAGTCATTAGTTGTGCTCATTCATACATACAAATGGAATTACATAGTCATTAGTTGTGCTCATTCGTACATACAAATGGAATTACATAGTCATTAGTTGTGCTCATTCGTACATACAAATGGAATTACATAGTCATTAGTTGTGCTCATTCATACATACAAATGGAATTACATAGTCATTAGTTGTGCTCATTCATTCATACAAATGGAATTACATAGTCATTAGTTGTGCTCATTCGTACATACAAATGGAATTACATAATCCTTAGTTGTGCTCATTCATACATATAAATGGAATTACATAGTCATTAGTTGTGCTCATTCATACATACAAATGGAATTACATAGTCCTTAGTTGTGTTCATTCATACATACAAATGGAATTACATAGTCATTAGTTGTGCTCCTTCATACATACAAATGGAATTACATAGTCATTAGTTGTGCTCATTCATACATAAATGGAATTACGTTATAATAAATTGTCTACACTAATTGAAGGTGACACCGTCCAGGTACTACTGTAAATTCTAGTAAGTTCCAATATTTTACTTCCTCTTCAAATAAGTACTGGTCCTATAAATAAGTCTTTCTTGTATATCATTTATTAATATATTTTGTTTTTTCCATTGCCATCTCCAATATGAATTAGTATAGACAACACTTCCCCCCCCCCCTGAAAATCGGGTGTTCTTTGTATATAACTGGCCATTTATGATATAAATACTGTTCACACCATCATAAGTTTTATCACCAGAAAGAGAATTTAATTCTCTAAACACTTTATATTGGACATAAAAAGATTGCATGATGTCTTGAAACAATAATATTAGTTGAAACAAAGCAGGTGTAAATTGGCCCCAATGTTTCCAATAATCAATATGGACACCGTGTCAGTTGGTCAACTGCTCTATATTGGCTATTGATTATCAATACACTGATAATGGTATTGATTAAAATGGTCTTATATAGCTGTATTGGTATGGAGCAGAGGTAAAAGATTTTCAGAACATTGTTGCATTGATGCTGAAGTATTGTCTATTCTGGTCTGATACCACAGTTTCAAAGTTCTATATGTAAAGCAATACATGGTAGGGGTATATTATTCGTGAGGGTAATTTTCTTGTTTAGCCTGGTTAAGCACGATAATAATTATTTTTCAGGTGGGTCAGGTTTTCGTGGAGGTTCAGCGCGAGGTGGTCCAAGAGGGGCACCACGGGGACAAGCAACAAGAGGTCGTGCATCAGGGCGACCGCATGAACCAATTAAATTTGAAGGTGAATTTGATTTCGAAAGCTCCAATGCTCAGTTTGATAAAGAGGAGATCGAAAGGGAGTTGAAACAAAAATTAACAATAGCAGGTTTGTCTTTCATTTATTTTGTTTATTTACCATTGCAGGGATCATTCTAGAGGGCGATGTGGGTGCTCATAGCATTTCTCCCTAAAAAAAGTTTTTTCATATACAATTTGCTTACAAAATTTTGTCCAGTAAGATAGATACACAGGCCCATTATAAAGCACTCCTTCTATTCAAATGTTATATTTAATGGTCATATTATGCATTTTAACCATATTTTGTTAATATATATTTATTCAATAACACCATTTAAGGACGGCGTCGATCGCGAGTTTTCTCACTTCTCCCAAAAGTTCTGACCTAGAATGAACCCTGCATTGTGAATCACTAGTTTATGAATCATTGAAGTATTGAAATGGTTTGAAGTATTGAAATGGTTTGAAACATCAAACAATTATTCTTTTTGAATTGACTTGTCTACAGTGTGCTGCAGTTGTGAAAATTAATTAATCTTTGTTTTGAAACATTTATACCATTACATTTGTCCGCCTCCGTGGTCGAGTGGTTAAGGTCGCTGACTTGTATACCACTGTAACCTATCATCACTGATGGTCACGGGTTCGAGCCCCGCTCAGACCGTGTCTCATTTATATGAAAAAGTTGGCAGTTTCTTACGGAGGTTGGTGCACCCAAGTACTGGTTAACCGCTGGAGCCTGCCCAGGAAAGGTGTTGTTAGGTAAACTGCCCGCCGGCGATATAGCCCAAAATGGTGCTGATGCAGGCGTAAAACCCGAAATATAACAAAAATATAACATAACCATTACATTTACCAAATATAATGTGATTGATTGTATGTACCAGACTGGCTGTGATTTGTATGTACCAGACTGGCTTTGATTGATTGTATGTACCTGGCTGGCTGTGGTTGATTGTATGTACCAGACTGGCTGTGATTGATTGTATGTACCAGACTGGCTGTGGTTGATTGTATGTACCAGACTGGCTGTGATTGATTGTATGTACCTGACTGGCTGTGATTGATTGTATGTACCAGACTGGCTGTGATTGATTGTATGTACCTGGCTGGCTGTGATTGATTGTATGTACCAGACTGGCTGTGATTGATTGTATGTACCTGGCTGGCTGTGATTGATTGTATGTACCTGGCTGGCTGTGATTGATTGTATGTACCTGACTGGCTGTGATTGATTGTATGTACCAGACTGGCTTTGATTGATTGTATGTACCTGGCTGGCTGTGATTGATTGTATGTACCAGACTGGCTGTGATTGATTGTATGTACCAGACTGGCTGTGATTGATTGTATGTACCAGACTGGTTGTGGTTGATTGTATGTACCAGACTGGTTGTGGTTGATTGTATATACCTGGCTGGCTGTGATTGATTGTATGTACCTGGCTGGCTGTGATTGATTGTATGTACCAGACTGGCTGTGATTGATTGTATGTACCTGGCTGGCCGTGATAGGCATCATATAACAAGAGAGACCGTGATATGCATCATGTACCAGACAGACCGTGATAGGCATCATATAACAAGAGAGACCGTGATATGCATCATGTACCAGACAGACCGTGATATGCATCATGTACCAGACAGACCGTGATAGGCATCATGTACCCGAGAGACCGTGATAGGCATCATGTACCCGAGAGACCGTGATATGCATCATGTACCAGACAGACCGTGATATGCATCATGTACCAGACAGACCGTGATAGGCATCATGTACCCGAGAGACCGTGATAGGCATCATGTACCCAAGAGACCGTGATAGGCATCATGTACCAGGCAGACCATGATAGGCATCATGTACCAGACAGACTGTGATATGCATCATGTACAAGACAGACTGTGATAGGCATCATGTACCCGAGAGACCGTGATAGGCATCATGTACCAGACAGACCGTGATATGCATCATGTACCAGACAGACCGTGATAGGCATCATGTACCCGAGAGACCGTGATAGGCATCATGTACCCGAGAGACCGTGATATGCATCATGTACCAGACAGACCGTGATATGCATCATGTACCAGACAGACCGTGATAGGCATCATGTACCCGAGAGACCGTGATAGGCATCATGTACCCAAGAGACCGTGATAGGCATCATGTACCAGGCAGACCATGATAGGCATCATGTACCAGACAGACTGTGATATGCATCATGTACAAGACAGACTGTGATAGGCATCATGTACCCGAGAGACCAACACGTGATAGGCATCATGTACCCGAGAGACCGTGATAGGCATCATGTACCCGACAGACCGTGATAGGCATCATGTACCAGACAGACTGTGATAGGCATATCATGTACCCGAGAGACCGTGATAGGCATCATGTACCCGAGAGACCGTGATAGGCATCATGTACCCGAGAGACCGTGATATGCATCATGTACCAGACAGACCGTGATAGGCATCATGTACCAGGCAGACCGTGATAGGCATCATGTACCAGACAGACTGTGATAGGCATCATGTACCAGGCAGACGGTGATAGGCATCATGTACCAGGCAGACTGTGATAGGCACCATGTACCAGACAGACTGTGATAGGCATCATGTACCAGGCAGACCGTGATAGGCATCATGTACCAGACGAGACTTGTGATAGGCATCATGTACCAGACAGACCATGATAGGCATCATATACCAGACAGACCATGATAGGCATCATGTACCAGACAGACCGTGATAGGTAATGTACCAGACAGACCGTGATAGGCATCATGTACCAGACAAGACTTGTGATAGGCATCATGTACCAGACAGACCATGATATGCATCATGTACCAGACAGACCATGATAGATATCATGTACCAGACAAGACTTGTGATAGGCATCATGTACCAGACAAGACTTGTGATAGGCATCATGTACCAGACAGACCATGATAGGCATCATATACCAGACAGACTGTGATAGGCATCATGTACCAGACAGACCGTGATAGGCATCATGTACCAGACAGACCGTGATAGGCATCATGTACCAGACACACAATGATAAGCAGCCTGTACCTGACATACCGTGATAGATATCATGTACCAGAGAGACCGTGATGGGCATCATGTACCAGACATACCGTGATAGGCATCATGTACCAGACAGACTATGGATGACTGTGTTCCCGATATTTCCTCTACCGTTCGACATAACGATGCCTAGATACATCTACTCGTGATCAATTTAGTGGCCTTTGCAACTGGGATACAATGTAGAACTATACAAGTTGTTTGTATATATGTATGATCCATTTATGTCGAACCACTTGCGGGAACCTAGACATGCTTTCCTGGGCAGGCTTAGCCGATCTGAGTAGTTAACCAGTACTAAGCAATGTATATATGAGGTGCCTTGCTTGCTCAATGACACTACCCACGTGACCTGACCGAGTATCAAACCGTTCTACTCCAAATCCGATGCTCTACATATGTACATGTACCACTGGATCACTAATGTCACAAAGTAACATGAAACATAAATACTTAATTGTATGGTTCTAAACCCAGATGCAAAGCTCAGCAAACTACCATAATCGTGTATGTATAAGACGCACTTTTTTCCCTCA